>CM060639.1:16202734-16337734 GCA_030578275.1 Meda fulgida
TCCTGCATGTATATAGAGATATTCTATGAAACGGGTACCTATTTAGAATACATTATTTATGATTATTGTAGCTTCTCAAGCTGAATATAAATGTTGTATTTTCTTCTTCCTTAAGCTTTTGAGCTAGATCCACCAAACTTGGCATAAACCTTTAGGCTGGTCTGACTTAGGTCGCTGTTTCTTTTCTTTTCTTTTCTATGCTCCGACTTCCAGTAGCAAGAGGCCAAAATTCCCCTTGCTCAAAATGGGCCAAGAATCCAACTGTCAAATGTTTTAAATGTAAAGTCACTTTACACCTAACATGTTATTAAATTGCTTTAACACTTTTCAACACTTTACTAGCTACATGCTAACAATGCCTAGCAAGATTCTAAAACATGCTAGCAAGTAGTAACATGTAAAAACATAAATGGCCTTAAAACAAAACTCAACTTTATCATAGTTTATTTTAATATATTGTGAGATATAATTATACAGCAGTATATTTAGAAAGATATAAGGTTTTACAGTTTAAAGTTTTTAGCTTTTAGTATTAATATGTTACTGTTATCTAGTGTGCTCCAAAACAATGACTAAATTCTCATTTTGAAGATATAAGCATTCAAAACTTACAGTCTCTCACTTCCGTCAATATGGATAAATGATTTTGATTACATCACACTTCTCATCAGATATCCTGTCCAATCAAATGCTCTCTAGAATCTACAGTGTCCCTGCCCCAAATAGATGCTGAAGCTGAGACTAAAATTGGTCACTTGTTTACACATTTACTATTTGGTAAATGGCACATAGTGCACTATATACTGTACTATTCACTTTAAGTTTCACAAGTTCACCTTTGAAAGTTAAGAGTGCACCTTTGAAAGAATAGTATTGAAAAAGTGAATTTCTTTATAAAGAGAAAAATGTGATGATGGTTGACATTTCTGGGGAAACAGCCCAGAGTCTTTTCAATTAAACATTATGTCAACTAAAATCTAAATATATGTTGAGAGAGAATAAAGATCAAATGCCATCCTGCATAAATGCTGTTCCATTCATATCTTAAAAAAAAAAGTACAACCAATTGAACAAACTGTACTTCTCTTTCTCATAGGTCTGTCAAATGTGTTATTTATATAGGGTCTGCCCTGACATAAGGAATAGTTAGCTAACAAAAAACAACAATAAAAGACGTACAAGAGCGTACAAGAGTTTATTTCCTTTCCATGTGTTATGCATTAGCTTTCAGATCTGTCTGTCTGAGATGACTGAACTATTATGAATTACTCACTGTCTGTGTTCACACAGAGACACAAATATTCTTATGTAATTTTGATAAAATGACAGGCTTGAATAGGATTATAGAAGATATATGAAACGTTTTAAAATACCCTTCATTAAATAATCGACTTGCTGTGGAGCAGCCGCCCCCATTCAGCTGTTGGAGGATTACAGTTCTCCCAATCACTTCACATTAGATACACTGTGTCAGGAAAGAAATGCTCTTCAAAACAGTAGTACTTGACTTTTATAGCCAGCAACAGGAAACACCACGAATAGGGTATACAAGAGCACAACTGTTGCACTTTTAAACCAATAAGGGCACAAATCAAGTTGCCTACTTTACATTGAAAAGTAGATGGTTTTAAGCAAATTAAAAATCTGTAATCTGTAACTTTTCAACCCTGTTGCCAAATTTATTTTTGGAAAAATGTAAAACCATTTTTTTCCTATGATTTATGAGAAATATTTTATAAATTAAAGTCTTTCAATAACTAGTAAAGAGCATTTGATGCCATATTATTTTGTACCGATTAATAAATTTAGGCTCAAAATGTGACCCTGTTACTTGCAACCCAGTGAATTAAAAATATTTTATTTAATTGTATTTTTTTTTTTTTTTGCTGGACTTTTTTCTGTCTATTTCTAAAAATTACACATTTTGGTCACAGGGTTGCGCAAATTGCAAACCTGGAACACAATAAAAAAAATAAAAACTAAGACATCATAGAACATTTAGTTTAACTTCCTGACACCATTTTCTAAAGGGTTAAGCACTGACATTTTGTTGAAAAACAACAAAATCTTGTCTTATTTTCTTACTTTATTGAAAGGTGGCAGTATATAGAAAATATAGACAAGAAGGTTAACATATAGAAAGTAAATTATAATAAAAATGCTATTGAGAGAATGAGAGAGGAAGTAAGGGTCTAGCACCTGTTGGCGAGGGCCCCTCGCTAAGCTTTACATGGGAACGTTAACGTCACCGTCACCTTTTTAGTTCTGGGAATGAGGACACACACACACACACACTCCCACACACTCAGCAATGCAGCGGGCTGTTTTCAATTGACAAGTTAGTTGATCACGAGTGCTGAGAGTAATCCCGACTCCATTAAAGTAAACTGCTAAAGCGTCTTTCACTCATGTGAAAGTCTGTGCAATCTGGCCAACAGCTGTTCTCTACAGACAGACTCTCAAATTCAGTGTCTATAGGGTCATTGTATTGGAGAGTATGGCAGAACTTGGAGAAGAGAATAGGAAAGACTTGCCTGGGGAAGGTAAGGGCTGCGTGACACTAATGTAGACGTGATAAAGAAAGGTTGCAATAACAGGGTTGAATGTTTGCTGTATGAAACAGGATTTCTTGATTTTCTTGTTGACTTACTTTGTGATTGTGTGTACAAAGTGTGTGTGTGTGTATAGCTTAACAGTTATAAATAGACTTGAGATATTGCTTTCCTGTGACACTGGGTGTACGGGGGAGGAGGATGGGCTTCAGGACTTCTCAGCCTTACACTCTTACACTTAATATTCAGTAATATTAATGATTTGACTGCATTGACATTATTGGATGAGAACAAAACTTGAACTGGATTGAGCTGGATGATGATACCACCTTTTTTCTGCAGAGCTGCTTTATAGTTGATTTGACATTGTTTCATAATTGACTAATTTTGCCAAATCAACACTGTTGTTGAACTGAACTGAATCAACATTGAAGTGATTTGAAGTGTATAACGACATTATTGTCTTCTGAGAACGGCTTATCGGAACTGAACTCATTTCATATTTAACTTTACACCGTTATTGAACTGAACTGAATCAACACTGATCTGACTTCATGTGAATAATGACACTATTGTCTTTTTTTAGAGCTACTTTAAGCAGAATTGAATTCGGTTTGCATCATTGATCATTATTTTCCCGATTATCAATGTGAAGCTGCTTTGGAACAATCTATCGTATAAAGTGCTATATAAACAAAGCTGAGTTGACTTGACAATTATATATATTTATTCAACTTTTGATGGGCTTTTTTAGACAACAGAACCTATTTCAAGGTTTGCATTCTCGAGCCACCAGACTCTGTTGTTGTGCGGATGAGCGGGCCGGAGCGCATTAAGGGTTTTCTGTTAGAGCGGTGCCGTGTAAGCCGCCCAAGGTTAATAACTAATGATCTTTGCAACAGAAGTGAATCAATCAAAACTAATTTTAGCTGGACAATAACTTTATTCTAGAGCTGCTGTAACAATTACTTGATTTTCCTATTATTTAGATTACATTACATTTATCCAAAGCAAGGCACACATTTACATTCTTATCAGTTCTTTAGAATGATCAATTTACAATTATCACTGTAAAGCTGCTTTGAAACAATCTATATTGTTAAATGCGCTATATAAATGAAGGTGACTTGACTTGACAACAGGAGTACTTTGGAGAGTGAACGTTAGCTTACTGTTTCTCACCAGAAAACAATCAATCTCTTGGGACTATATCTCAAAATCAGTGCAAGTACTCATTATTAAGAAAAATGTGACCATGTTAGGTACAAACATCAGTGTGCCAGTTTCACAAAAGAAGTCAATACATCAGGGAGACAGGTAATTCCCAACAGTAGCTTTGCTGACACAATCTTTTCTCCTCTGCACTTCTGCAATTCTTTTAGCGGCCATTACTCTGTAAAAACGCTAAACATGAATGTGTTTTTTTTTTGTTGTTTTAGCATTCAGTTTTATTCACCTCTAAGAAAGTGTTTTATAAACAGTACATTTAACTGTTTCAAATGATATTTGAATATGTGCGTGACTTGTGGGTGTGTGTCACATTATAAGTAAACAATCAATACTAGCATGCTGTGCACAGTTAGCTTTGTTAGGACATGTTTGCTTCTTTCGTATTTTGGATACTTTAGATAGGGGATGATCAACCTGACAGCTTTATTTAATAAATCACACTGTCATGTCCTGACAACACTCCTTGAGAATCATCTGTCTGTCATATGTAAAAGTTTTATTTAGCCTGTGTGTGTGTGTGTGTGTGTGTGTGTGTGTGTGTGTGTGTGTGTGTGTGTGTGTGTGTGTGTGTGTGGGTTGGTTTATGTGATTTATGAGGACACAAATTTGTATAATGACATGTGTATTACACTGGTATTACAACTTATAGGTGGTTTATGAGGACATTTCAAAAGTCCTCATAATTCAAATAGCTTAAAAAACGTAAAAAACAATGTTTTATTAAAAATGTAAAAATACAGAATGTCTCCTGTGATGGGTAGGTTTAGGGATAGGGGCAGTGTAAGGGGATAGAATATACAGTTTGTACAGTATAAAAACCATTACGCCTATGGAGAGTCCTCATAATGCTGTTGCACCAACGTGTGTGTGTGTTTGTGTACATACACGTGTATATTTATGTAACACCCGTAATGTAAAGATGAGGTCCACAAAAAAACAAAAACTTTCTCATATATTTCGCTAATCGTTTCATTTCATACCTTTTTTTCTCCCAGAGCCTCTGAAGGGTAATCTGAAGGTGACTTCCAGTGAAGACGCAGAGCACCTGACCCGTAAACAGCAGGTTGTCTCCACTAACAGCCCTGGTTTCCGCTGCGAACCCAAATCTGCCCGGGCAGGGGCTCCACGCAGACACACAGTGGGCGGAGCGCGCAGCTCACAGGAGATCCTGGCCATGCAGCCCTCAGATATGGACAAAAAACGAGAGGCCTTTTTGGAACATCTGAAGCAGAAGTACCCACACCACGCCTCCGCCATCATGGGCCATCAAGAAAGACTACGAGAACAGGTGAAGACCACCGTCGATACTGTTTGTTATGACACTGTCGGCTCCAGAAGCCCAGACTTTGTTCACTAACGTATCGGATTTAGAGATGAAGTAGATGTGTGTAAAATGGAAATAGGTGTATTTAACATCGTAAACAATGTTATATAACAGATGAATGACAGCCCTGGGCTAAATCTCATTTTCTAACATTTGTTTGTCATAATAGCCACTTATGCAATACTCTTTAAAACGCCAACTCAAAATGACATGCATTTATAATCAAGTAAAAGTTTGAGCCACTTTATTAGGTATAGCTTGCTAGTACTGGGTTGGGTGTGCTTTTGGCTTCAAAACTGCCTAAATTCTTTGTCGCATAGATTCAACAAGGTGCTGGAAACATTCCTCAGATATTTTGGTCTATAATGACACGATAGCATCACACACTTGCTACAGATTTGTTCGCTGCACATCCATCATGCGAATCTCCCCTTCCACCACATCCCAGAGTATTGGATTGAGATCTGGAGACTGTGGAGGCCATTTGATTATAGTGAACTCACAAAAGATGATTTGAGCTTTGTGACATGGCGCATTATTCTGCTGGAAGTAGCCATCCGAAGGAGGGTACACTGTGGTCATAAAGAGATGGACATGGTCAGCAACAATACTCAGTTAGGCTGTGGCATTTAAACGATGCTCAGTTGGTACTAAGGGGCCCAAAGTGTGGGGCCCAAAATATGCCCCACACCATTACAACACCAGCAAGAGCCTTAACCATTGATACAAAGCAGGATGGATCCATGCTTTAATATTGTTTACAACAAATTCTGACCCTACCATCTGAATGTCGCATCAGAAATCAAGACTCATCAGACCAGGTAACGTTTTTCCAATGCTCTATTGTCCAATTCTGGTGAGCCTGTGTGAATTGAAGCCTCAGTTTCCTGTTCTTAGCTGACAGGAGTGGCACCGGTGTGTCTTCTTCTGCTGTAGACCATGTGTGTTCAGAGATGCTCTGTTGTAACGAGTGGTTATTTGAGTTACTGTTGCCTTCCTATCAGCTCGAACCTTTCCATTCTCCTCTGACCTCTGGCATCAACATGGCATTTTCACCCACAGAACTGCTGCTCACTGGATGTTTTCTCTTTTCGAATCATTCTCTGTAAACCTAGAGATGGTTGGGTGTGAAAATCCCAGTGCATCAGTTTCTGAAATACTATGACCAGTTTGTCTGGGACCAACAACCATGCGTTTAAAGTCACTTAAATCACCTTTCTTCCTCATTCTGATACTCAATTTGTATCTCAGCAAATCGTCATGACCATTATAGACATAATAAATACATAGACGCCCTATGTGTTAGACAGTATTCTAGGTTATTACGTGTGGAAGTTTTTTGTCCAAATATTAGAATCTCTGTTTTTTCAGAATTTAGTAGTAGGAAATTACTAGTCATCCAATTTTTATATCAGCTATGCATTCCGTTAATTTTGTTAATTTGTAAGTTTCGTCAGGGCGTGAAGAAATATCGAGCTGAGTATCATCAGCATAACAGTGAAAGCTAAGTCCATGTTTCCTAATGATATCTCCTAATGGTAGCATATACTGAGTGAACAGCAGCGGTCCGAGTACTGAGACACAAACAAATAATAAGTTAAATAGTGACTTATATTTAATATTTAACTATTTTTGTTAAATTTCAGTTTTATTGATCAGTAATAGCCATTATAACAGTATACGTAGCCTAAAAGGTATAAGAAGCTATACACGACAAGAAATAAAGTAAACGATTCAGTCAAACATACAGCAGGATACCTCAGCCAAAACGATTTGCCAGGGAACAAATTATAGATTAATGAGACCAAAGATTGCCCGTTAGATATACACAAGACGAATTATATTTCATGCTTAACCACGAGACATCAGAGCCAGCAGCAAACGTCAGAAGCACTAGCCGAGGTAAGGCTGTTCTAGGCGGGATACATTAGCGCTGAGCGCCCGGTGATCGCCTGGATCTCACAACTCTGAAAACATCAGATCAAATTTTTAAATAGGCGCTATCTTTATAAATAAACCACAGATTTGAGCTTTTAACAACTACATTGTCGACTGAAAAACTATTAAAACTACATTTCGTGACACAATAACAGTAGTATTTTTAAATTTTGCGGCCTTTCTCCTCTGAACGTTACCATTAATAATTATATCCTGACCAAATACAACCATAAACAAATGTTCAGTCTTGCTTGTGAAAGGTAAATCCTCGAGACCTGTTTTCAATTGTGTGGCGATTTGTACAGCCCCAAGCAGCGCACGAAACAGCCATTTTTCTCAATTCCCGGTATGAGAGGTATGGGAAAGTTGGCCTCCCCAATATGGCGGCGCCGTTAACGTACGCTCCAGCGGCCAATAGGGCGTCTTTGTATTTATTATGTCTATGGTCATGACAGTTTACATGCCTAAATGAGTTGCTGCTATGTGATTGGCTGATTAGATATTTGTGTTAACAAGTAGTTTAACAGGTGTACTTAATAAAGTGGCTGGTGAGTGTATATATCTGTGAATATCAGATTTGATAGGGTCTGTGCTAAGTGGAATTTTTTTTTTTGCAACCCGTGATGAAAGTTTTTTTTTGGTACCTGTGGTGATGTGTATTTGTATTCACCGCCTTTACTTTGTCCTGCTGATAGTCATAAATATGGTGTATGAGTGGAAAAATCAGTGAAACTGAAACCGATGAATAGTCAAATGTACAAACTGTGAAAACAGTGCAAAGTATCACATGCCAAACAAATATGGCATGTTGCAATACCAGGAAAAGAAAGTAAAAATGATCATTCGGTGCGTCCCCCAGGGGGCGCTATGAGGCTCTCCCCAAAGCGACCCCTAGGGGACACAGTGAGTTCCCTATTCTCAGGATACCACGGTTACATGTGTAACCTGAGACATTTTATTACCTGCATGCAGGTAGAAGCTGAAAGAAACTTCATAGTTCTAAATATTAATCACTGAATGGTTGCAATGATTACATTGAACTATGAAAAATCATAGTAAAAGCCTAAAATCTCATTGTTGTAAGAGTGTCTTGTGTGCATGTGTTTTCTATTGGACTACCATGGGTCAGTAAGAGGTTGTCCACAGGTTTTCTTTGTTCTGGATCTTTAGGTATGAGTTATCTGGTGGCTGTAAATAGTAAAGAACAGAAGTAAAAAGAAGATAAACTTTTTATCTGGTCTACTTTCTCAAAAAAAAAAACAGGGTACAATAAACATACTGAGTGATGTTAGCAGTTTCTGCAGTGAATGACGCATATACACAATATGAAAGTATATTCAGTGTATAAATATGGCATTCAGGCATTGCTGTACTCCTTACGCTGCACATTCCTCAGTTATGACCCCAGGGGATCACCTCTCAGACAACTCATAATATTAAATCATATTTTCATATTAAAACACTGGATACTGTGAAATAGTTTTCTTTCTCACCACAACCCCACAAGCAACCAAACTCCAGTCCCAGAGTACTTAAAAAGGTTGTAAATAGATTGACCTCTCATTCCGAACAGGTGGAGGTTTGTTTTATATTCCCCCCTTTTGGCCGTAAGAATCCATTAACAGTGTTTTGTGTCCAGCCGGAGTTGCCTGAGGTGAGAACTGAAGTCTGCGCCATATATCACACTGACACATTTTAGCTGTCAGGTTATGCCCTCAAATTTTCATTTTCTGTTGTTTCACATTCAAGTCTGAATGTTTAAGAAAAGTGACAAAGAAAAGTTTAGCACTGACCAAATCTTAAAGTCTATGGTTTAACATAACAAACGTTTCTTTTATAGCACAACCAGCAATCTATACATAACATTTTTGGAAGTTTCATTTTGTGATATGAAGATTGCTTTAAAACAAAATCCTTTCAGTAAAATGCTCTCTTTTCGTTTGTTTTGCCCATACTCATCCACTCAGTGGGTCTGTGGAATGTTATTTGGATTGCCCCAGGGGGTATTAAAGAGAAAAGGTGGGGGCAGGGGCCGGAAGCCTTCCCACAGCGGGTGAGTGAGGGAGTGTTGCGTGTGTTTACTCTGATTGAAAACAAAAGGCTCCTCACCTGCTCTTAAAGACCTACACAGCAGAACAATGGAGGTGATTGACAGCTTCTCATGAATGAGAGTGCTTGGCTGCAGAGTGTGTGTGTGAGTGTGTGAGAGAGTTTGTAACAGTGTGGGTGGATATGCACCGAGAAAGACAGGGAGACAGAAAGAAAGAGAGGAATTTTGATTGGTTTAGTGCCCAGTCACCCATACACTTGGCCAACCGAATCTTATTTGTAGTCAATCATTTGCTTTTACAATATTTCACACAAACCTATTATTATAAAAGAATTGCACAAACAGAATAAAAGCATATTTTGTTTTAAAGGTGGGGATTGCAACTAAGTCTTTGAACTGTTCATTGCTGCATTAATTAGGTCATGATGCATTGACTGTGTGTCATATGAGCTGTTCTGAATGTTTCTGTCTTTATTTTGTTTGGGCGTTCTGTAGCTGACACATTCGCTGACCATTGAACATATCAGCAGGGATGTGCTGAATCGCACAACAACACAAGGAGTTTAAGCATTTAGTTTAGTTGTGTAAGACTTCACCTGTCCTTCACCTCACACTAAATCAAAAGTAGGAGAGCCCAGGGAGAGTTGCATCACATGTTGTTTAAACATCTGTAATACTTCAGTGTTTTTCAGAGTTTTTTTGTTTCAAACTTTAATATAATTATAGTAGTAGAAAGCTGAAAGTGTAAATTAATGTCAAGTTCAAAGAATTCTGGTCACTACTGTAACACTAGAAACATGGTTTTGAATTTACTATGGTAATCAGATTTACTTGTTCAAAATAATTGTCCTATTTTTGTAATGATCCCAAAGGTATTTTGGGTGGAGGGTTATAGGGATTTGAAGTCACCATAGTAATGTGTGATGTAAGAACAGGCTTGGCTCAGTTTACAAGTAGGTGAGCGCGCATAGAGCTGCTGGAGGAAAGCGCGGAGAGGAGGGGCGCGCGACTCTCACTCACACACACATACACACACACCCTCTCTCTCTCAAACACTCGCTCTCGGGCACTACATTGCGCGAAATGAACTTACTCCGGGAATAGAGACTAAAAGGACATGGCATGCTAGTTTTCAACCTTCCTCCAAATCATGGGAATATTGAGAATGAGTCGCAACTGAGGACGATTGTTTGAACTTGTCTGTATATTGTGGAATAAGGTATTGTAACAATTCCTCATACTTTTTTTTTTTTTAACTTGCCGTCTATTTTTATAAACTCAATGCATTCGCCAGCAAGCACGCTGATGCCCGCGCGATCGTCTTCAGTCTTGCGCGCAAACTTCTGAACGCGCCGCGTTCTGTAACTAGAGAAGGCTCGCGCATGTTTGCTTTTCTGTAAGTTACTGAAGTAACCCGATATGCGATTATTTCTGGAGTGTGACACGGCTATAAAGATGCGGACGAGAAGGATAACAATAGGGATCTGCTGCTCCCAACCAGGTGTGCTCAGGGGGCGTTTGGAGTGGTTCGTGTGAGGCTTGTAACTTAGCCATTGTTTGGATGGTGTATTTCATTGACTGTTCCATCTTGCCCGTTTTAAGATTTTAAACAGTGATAGACTTCTTGAGATGTGGCTGCGTGTTGTTTATCCTGCTCTTGCCTGCGTGGGAAGATATAAGGTGTTAAATCCTGGCTTTTGGGTTTGTTGTTGACGTGTGCTGTTTACAGTAGTTTGTACGTTAGTTTACAGTAGTTTGTATTGGAGATTCAATTGGATGGGTCCCAGTGGAACGTTCTTATTAGGTTCCCAATGGGAAACTATGGTTAGGGCACGTTCTGAAAAGACAAACTTATAGAGCTGGTTATGTGATGCAAACATCAAAATGTATTAAAGGTAGCCTATGGTAGGTAATTTCGGAGCGGCTAGCAAGTAGCAATAGTAAGTTAGCTTTGAAAGCATAAGATCCCACCCTCCATTCAGAGCGCTCTCCAAAACCACGCCTCCTCCAAAATAGATGAATGCACACAGCAGAGTTTGCAAAAAGATGGCGATAAATTACCTCATGTCTCAAAGCACTAGGAAAATATTAGAATAATAATGAACATAAACAACTTACAGAGCTATTACTTGTACCACCGGACTGCTGCAGGTTAATTTCAGTGTTGATAGTGTTGACATAAAAATGCAAAAAAAGGTCACTGGTTGCCATCCCGTAATTATGGTTACGACATGGCATGAATGCAGTAGAAGTTCGTTGTTTTGGATCAAGAGGAACTGTAAAAGGCGTCTGCTGTTTGTTTTTGATGCTCGTCGCTGTCTGTCTACAACTCAGCATAGCCTTACGGAACGTGTTGATGATGTGTGATGTGTGAGCGAGCAGGGTGCGCGGAGGTTTGGAAATAAACAAATGTTGACAGGCAGGTAGGGCATCATATCATTGAGGTCGGACCGAATGCAATGATTGGACGAACACTTTTTTGTCCTGAGTCTTCCACAGAAGATAAATGTTTTAATGTTTAGACCACTTCTATCATTGATTTCTATGAGGATGTGAAGATGATTTCAACCAGTATAACAAAAAGTGTTTATAAAACGAATGGCCTACTCTACCTTTAATTTACAAATCATGCATTATAGTAGGCTATGCAAGTGTTTTGAGATCATAACAGTATTGTGGAAGGGACTGCTCAAAATAAGTCTTTATTAAACAAAGATCTGCCCCTTTGATAATAATTTGTCTGAATAAATGAATACAAGTTGTTGGTGTTTTACTGCCACTGATGTTCATTTCAGCTGGAAACTGCAGTGAATTTTAATGCAAATCTTTGGACCTTTACAAAAATATAGATACTGAACATTTTTATTTTAGGTGACCTGACAAAACAAATGTATAGCCCTTTAGACCATCAATAGGGCTGTAAAGAAGCTGTCACCATTTGCTTTTAAATGAAATGAGCCATGATAGAGTCTATTAAAAAGCCGCTTGGACCAGTTTGTAAAGCTTATTGAAGATTTTGACAGCTAATGCAATGACTGAATTGCTCACATAGGGCTGTGCATTCTGGGTGTAAACTAGGCTTGCTGTCAGACATTAGGCTAATTAGAAGTGTAAAATTCATTTTTATATTCTTTAGAAAGAAGAATGTTCTACTAATTAGTGGTTGAATGAGACGCTATTGTTTATGTTTGAAACACTAACTAACACTCACTCATTATACCACATAATCACTTTCACCAATTGCACTGTATTATTGAGTTGTTGAGTGTCAGAAGCATCTAGAAGCACAACATTAGCCCAGTTTTCTTGTTGACGGTGCATTCCTGATCTGAGGCCAGCTTCTTCAGCGCAGTTTTACTTAGTGCAACAGCCCTGACTGGTCACAGATCAACCGCTTGGCACCTTCCCAGTTCTCCATCATTGCCGTTGTCTGCCGAGAGCAGACATGAGTGAATTGATATATTAAAAAGTTCAGTTGTGGGTCATTCCGGGGTCTTGAGCTCAACTGGAGACGCTGTCAGTTTAAATCGTCTGTGCAGTTTCAGTTTTGCATGTTTGGCTGATTCATTCCCATGAATGGTCCAATTTCACAGGGCCATGCAAATACTATGGCAGCTGCTCTGATGGGGATTTGATGCTCATTTAAGCATGATGTGCAGAGGAGCCAGCCCGCTATCCCCTGTTATGAGGGGTACTTCCATTATGTGGAAAATGACTGTACTTTTGTAGAACAATGACAAGAACAATGGGGCGTCTTCTTGATTTATTTTTTATGATGGAACTGTGCACATAACATTTGAGAGTAAGTAAATCACTGTTGTATTAACAACATCCATTTGTTAAAAAACCCTGTTTGACTTGATATTAACATCTGTCTCTGGTGACCCAATCACAAGTGTTGATGACTTCAGGTAAATCAGAGCTGTTTAGTAAAGTTGAGGACTTTTTTTTATTTTCTGATTGGACAATTAAAGTCTGTAACCAGTATTTTTGTGCAGTGGGTTCTCAATTCACATTTGTTTGTCTATGAAATGCAGTATATGAAACTAGGTGGAATATAGGTAAGATTATAGAAGTCTCTTATGCTCAAAGCGGCTGCATTTATTTAATCAAAATACAGTCAAATTTTCTTGTAATCTATAAAAACTTCTTTAATAGATTTTGAAAGTTATGTATTCGTATGACGGCAAAGCTGAGTATTCAGCATCATTACTCCAGGCTTCAGTGTCACATGATCCTTCAGAAATCATTCTAATATGCTGATTTGGTGCTCAAGATAGTTGAAAATAGTTGTGCTGCTTTTTTGTGTGATCGTTTTTTTTTTTTTCGGGATTATTTGATAAATAGTAGTTTGTGGCAATAGAAGTTCTGTCACGGGGACACACAGGAACAGAGCCGGTCCGAGCCTTTTGGGGGACCTAAGCATAATTTGATTTGGGGGCCCCCTCCCACTATACAAAGTCACCTGTGCTTGACGATTATTGACACAAATGTCACGCAATAATGATATATTATAAATGAATACAGTGAGGTTATGTATTAATACAAAAGAAATACTTAATAAAAAATAGATGCCTACTTGAATAAAAAAAGTTTTAACTTTTACTTTACTATTTTACCAACTCTTTGAAACTTCTTAAAACAAACTGTCTCAAAACATATCAAATAAATTATTTGCTAAAATAATGACAAAACTGAGAAATCAGAAACATAATAAGAGCAAGGGTTCAACAATGACAATTATTGTTGAAAACTGTAAAAATATTATTATTTCTCAACTGTCTCAATACAGTGTAACTGTCCTCAAAATCTTTTTTAATATTATTATTGTAACAGACTTTGTTGGATTGTACATGACAGAATCCAACAAAGTCACTATAATACCGGTAATGATGTACTGGCGCTAGTTGTATGTGTGTATGCAATGTATTTTTCCCCTCTGGGCTTGCCGTAGATAGGAATGGGTCGTGTGCACTTGGTACTGGAGTATCGCGGGTTTTTGGAGTTAGTGATCTGTGTGGTATAATAAAGTGGAGAAGAGTTCAAACTGCTATGTTTATTATTTATTCAAACTGCTACCCTTACACCTAGAAAGTTAATTTCCCCTGCGTCTATTTTATCCAACTTAAACCGATACCGTGACTATGCGCAGTTGCGCACGAATTGTCTATGCACGCGCGAGGTGTCTAGATTATGCGCATGACTTAAACGCTGGCAGACACAGCAGCAGTTGTAGTCAGGTATATTGATCATGAAATCAGAATTTTCTTGTCTTTAATTATTCATTCAGTCATATTCATTCATTTATGTCACTTGTTTAAGTAATCTAAATTTTTTTTTTTAAACTCGATTGGGGGGCCCCAAGCAGCCGCTTAGTTCGCTAATGCCTCGGGCCGGCCCTGCACAGGAAAATAGGTAGATCCAAATGCAGTATGGCAGTAGGTGTTTATTAAAGCGTAATCCATCTCGTAGTCATCCAGGCAAGGTTCAAAGTCCATGTTAGCAATCCAAATACAAATAAACAAAACAAGAAACAGGCAAGGAACTCAGAAGTGTGGTGACCATATACAATTACTCCGTAACAAGGACAGAAACAGACAGGGTATTTATACACAGAACTAAACAATGTGATGGGAAACAGCTGAGTGCAGTGAACTGATGAGTGACAGACAGAATGCTGGGAAATGAAGTCAAATGTGAAAGACACCGTGAGAACGAGGACCTCTAGTGACAACCCACGGAAACACAACGAGACACTGTGACATACCCCCCCCCCCCCCCACGGAGCGGCTACCAGACACTCCACGACAACAACTACAACACAACACAAGAGTTCAGGAGGGAGGTGGAATGGTGGACGATCAGGGGGAGGGATGGTGGGCCAGGTCCACGAAAGGAAACAGGAAAAGGGGGTGATGGTTTAGCCAGGGACCAGGGCAAAACAGAGAGTCCATCGGGCGGCCAGGGCGAAGCAGGCACTGGCTCTGGCTCAGGAAAAGCCACAAGGACAGACACAAACACAGAAACAGACGCTAACTCCGACTCAGGAACAGGCACTGGCTCTGGAACAGGCACCGGCTCTGGAACAGGCACCGGCTCCGACTCTGGAACAGGCACCGGCTCCGACTCTGGATCAGGCACCGGCTCCGACTCTGGAACAGACACTGGCTCCGACGGCTCCGACTCTGGAATCGGCACTGGCTCCGGCTCTGGAACAGGCACTGGCTCTGGAACAGGCACTGGCTCTAGCTCTGGAACAGGCACTGGCTCTGGAACAGGCACCGGCTCTGGAACAGGCACTGGCTCTGGAACAGGCACTGGCTCTGGAACAGGCACTGGCTCTGGAACAGGCACCGGCTCTGGAACAGGTACTGGCTCTGGAACAGGCACTGGCTCTGGAACAGGCACTGGCTCTGGAACAGGCTCTGGCTCTGGAACAGGCACTGGCTCTGGAACAGGCACCGGCTCCGACTCTGGAACAGGCACCGGCTCCGACTCTGGAACAGGCACCGGCTCCGACTCTGGAACAGGCACTGGCTCCGACGGCTCCGGCTCTGGAACAGGCACTGGCTCTGGAACAGGCACTGGCTCTGGAACAGGCACCGGCTCTGGAACAGGCTCTGGCTCTGGAACAGGCACTGGCTCTGGAACAGGCACCGGCTCCGACTCTGGAACAGGCACCGGCTCCGACTCTGGAACACGCACTGGCTCCGACGGCTCCGACTCTGGAACCGGCACTGGCTCCGGCTCTGGAACAGGCACTGGCACAGACTCTGGAATAGCGAACACAGGCATGTCCAGGATCCGAGCCAAATGCTCCAAATAGTTGCTCAGTATACCCCCAGCTGCAAGAATGGGTATCTCCTGATCCGTCTCTGGCTGGGCAGACGGGACGTGAACGGACTCTGGGTGGGCAGACGGGACGTGAACGGTCTCTGGGTGGGCAGACGGGACGGGAACGGACTCTGGCTGGGCAGACGGGACGTGAACGGTCTCTGGGTGGGCAGACGGGACGTGAACGGTCTCTGGGTGGGCAGACGGGACGGGAACGGACTCTGGCTGGGCAGACGGGACGTGAACGGTCTCTGGCTGGGCAGACGGGACGTGAACGGTCTCTGGGTGGGCAGACGGGACGTGAACGGTCTCTGGGTGGGCAGACGGGACGGGAACGGACTCTGGCTGGGCAGACGGGACGTGAACGGTCTCTGGGTGGGCAGACGGGACGTGAACGGTCTCTGGGTGGGCAGACGGGACGTGAACGGTCTCTGGCTGGGCAGACGGGACGTGAACGGTCTCTGGCTGGGCAGACGCAGGTCTCCTCCGAAATTCAGCAAGGATACATTAAATTGATCAGTGACAGTAAAGACATTTATAATGTTACAAAATATTTCTATTTCAAATAAATGCTCCTTGGTGAGCATAAGATACTTCTTTCAAAAACATTAGAAAATCTTGACCCCAAACTTTTTCTATGGTATATTAAAGGGTCATGTTTCTAAAATGCCACAGTATAACCTTTTTAACTATAATTTCTCACAGTTATGCTACAACACACACACACACACTCAAGGTTAATAATGTGTCAGCACATTCCTTCCTTTTCCATTTAGACTCTTTCTCTCCTTTCTCTCCTCTCACCAAGGTTAGCAGAAATAGTGGGAAAACCGCCCATTTTCCAGTCAGACCATGAAATTGCTGATGACTTCATTATACTTCTTGAATGAAGCTGACACAGACAGTGGCAGTATTAATAAAATATTAAAATAATAATTAATAACTAACCCTCAACCAAACCCTAATCCTACCCTAACCCTATAAGTACATGTTGTTAATTAATATTACTCAGTACTAAAATAATGACACTGTAACAATGACACCATAAAATAAAGTGTAACCGTACTGAGTAATATTAATTAACTACATGTACTTAAAGGGTTAAGATTACTTGAGAAGCAAACTGAATATAATATTTAAACTCTGTAAGTTGTTCCAAGTTATTGATGTTTATACTTAAAACAAGAAAAGAAGATTTGTCAGTGAGGTAAGAAAAAACACAATTTAAAAAATTTAATTCTGAATATGTACTCCAATAAAAATGTATCTTAATATCTTGTAAATGTATATTATTTAGATATTATTACCCAAAAATAAGACAAAAAATACTGATTAATATATATTTTTACAATACATACAAATCAGCTGTAGTTTATATTCTTGTTCTAAGAAGGATAAATTTGAACAACTTTTTGCACCAGACACACTGACACCACAGCTAGATATTCCTCTGCATTAAATGAAAGATTAACCTGCATAGTCAGCAAACATGCCCAAAACCATCTGTGTGTGTGATATTTTCCTGCCAAGGTGTTAGTGCTGATGTGATGAATCGCTCAGATGTTTATCAACACACACACACACACACACACACACACCTCCTTGCTGAACATCTGCGCACCACCTTTGCGTGCGGACGAGACCTCAAGCACCGGCGTGGTGAAAGCCCGTCACAAGACTTTGTGAGTGGAAAAAACAGAGAGACATCTGGTTCTGTTTGGCCCAGACAAACTGTAACCCCACCCTCATATGTTCCTGCGCTGCCCTATCCCCACAGAAAGGAGAAAGAGAGAGAAGAACCGGCATAAAAGGAAAAGAGGAAAATGGCCTTTATATCTATCATCAGACCGAAACAAGAACAGATGGACAATTTTTCCAGATGCTCTTGATTCAACAGGATTTAGATACAGTATCTGCAGGCCTGGTGTGTGTGCAGGCGATAGAGAGCAAACTGCAGGCCTGTTATTGCATTACTGATATGTGTCTCGTTTAGGAAAGAAAATATTTGGATTGTTAAATGAGGTGGTTTGTGTTGCTGGCGGCTGATTTCGGTCTGATTGCTTTCCATTGGTCTTTTCATGATGGGATAGCTGCATAAATGTGAACTTTTAGAACACTGATCCTATGTTTGTAAGATTGGAGGTCACTGGTAAGTGACTGGAGGTCATTCATTTGTAGGGGCAGTTGGTGTTTGAGGTGACAGAATGAAGTTTAATTTTATGCAGATGTCATGATGCAGTAACTACCAATGGGAGTGCAGGAGATAGATAGTGGAACTGACTAGGTCCGCCTTCTGATGCAGTTGGATAGTTGTGTAGCAACTAGTGGGACCTCTAGTGATTTATTCACGGTTTGTATGAACACATCTATAGTTATAAACACACCATGATTGGATTTTTCAGGGGCCATGCCAGCGCTGAGGTCAGTTCAACGTGTTCTTTCTAGTAGACTAAACCAGCACTGGGGATCTAATGTGTTTAAGTGTGTATACTGCATGAATGTGTGTGTCTCCAATATATTGTTTAAGAAAAAAGAGCTCTTTGTTTTTTCTCCCCCAGGACATCTCAAGCATGAGTTAATGAATACTTTTATGGTCTTTTTGAGTCATCAGTAAGTTTTTTTTTAAGAAATATATACTTTTATTCAGCAAGGATACATTTATTTGTGGAAGCTTGTTTCCGCCACAGAATAAAACATTTTAAAAGATAATTGTGACTTTATTTCTCAGAATTGCATGATATAAAGTCGCAATTGCGTGTTATAAAGTCAGAATTGCGAGATATAAACGCACAATTGCGTGTTTTAAAGTCAGAATTGAGAGAAATAATCTCGCAATTCTGACTTTTTTTTCTTGTAGTTGTGACTTTATATCAAGCAATTCGGAGAAAAAAAAGTCAGAATTGTGAGATAAAAAGTCACAATTGCCTTTTTTCTTTTTTATTCTGTGGCAGAAACAAGCTTCGGTTAAATGGATCAAAAGTGACAGTAAAAACATTTATAACGTTACAAACTATTTCTATTTCAAATAAAAGCTGTTGTTTTGAACTTCACGGTTGAACTTCATGGTATCACTGCTTCCACAAAAATATTACAATGATTTCTGAAGGACCATGTGATGCTGAAGACTGGAGCAATGATGCTGAAAACACACCATCACAGGAATAAATGCAATTTTAATGATATTTTAAAATATATTAAACAATTATTTTATTTATTCAATTGTTATAGTTGTATATAATATTATTATTAATATTATTATTATTTTGAAATGAAAGAGTTTGATTAAATGTGTAGCTTTACTTTTTACAGCACAAATCTCCATTCCACACAGAACTTTTTTTTTTAAACTAAAGAGAAAATGGGCCATTCAGAAGTCGTCACAGTGTTGAAGACACAGCCGTGAATGCATTAACATACGACTGCCCATATTTGCATATAAACAACTTTTAAGTATCCAGCAACTTGCCATTGTTACTCATTTCACCTGCAAAAGTGATTTGCATATACAAGGTATTTAAGGTTATATTAGAACTTCTTAAAGGTACAGTAGCAAAAACAGTCATGTAGAACTAAATTATGATTGATGTTGCTATAAGAAACATTTACTAACATTATAAGTGGACCTTGGGGAAAAATATGCCCCTGGTTTTGTTTTTGAGTGTGTTATGTGTGGTGGCAGGAGATCATGGATTCCAATGCATTTTGTGTATGTGTGAGTGTGTGTTTTGTCCATAATGAGTATAGCTAATGTTACATTACTCTTTTAGCGGGGGGGAATCCCAGCATAACTGAGATATCATGTTCAGAAAAATGGTAAAACAACTGGCAGACCCAGAACAATTCAGCTTAAAACAATCCCTGTATAGCCCTTCGCATCTGTTATTAAAAACTTAGCCTGGTTAATATTGGTCTGAAAAAAAATCTTAGACTCATTGTGTTATCTGGTGCGGTTATCACTTTTTATTGCCTTTCTTTCTTGTCTCTCATGACAAGTCTTATTGGCTTGACTATAAAGGCTTTGCGATATTGCCAATGCAAAATTCATGGTACTGATAAACTACTCCTTATCTCCATTTGTATCTTTATCATTCCTGCCAACACACAAACCTGCTTTTTATTCTTACAGCAGCAGATATGAATGTTAACACGCTATTTTGTTAGCCACAATTTCCACATTGATAACCATGAAGTTAATTAAAGATAAGTGAGTCATCATAACTACATCATTCACATGTCCTCTTTATAGATTCTGAAACCTGCTTGACCAAACCACTTCCGGATCGGTGTTTACGCAGTGCTGTGTTTGTTATGCTTTCTTACTGTATTCAGGAGAGCAGACACTCTTATGTGACATCTGCCGGGTAGAATACACATATATACAGCATATAATAATTACAGAGCTTCTGACATACATGTGTTAGCTGTGCAATGTAAGTGATAGTTTGTGTATCTGTGTATTTTGAATGTTTTCACATATTTAGTTCAGTTTCCTGCGTTTCAGTTTGTTACTATGGTTTCTCATTGTTTGGTTATAATTTGTCTGTGTATTTAAGCTCTCTGTTTCTTTCCGTTCATGGTCAGTTCTGGTTGCATTTTACGTCATGTTTATAGTGGTTGTTCTGTTTCATTGTTCTGAGTATTTTTAGTTCAGTTTAATACATCTCGGTACTGCTGCGAATAGATCCTTTTCTCACCTTTATTGCAACCGTTTGCGGTTTGACACACAACTGCTATTGAGGCCGTATGTTGTTGTGTGCAATATTAGCTCTAAAAACATGCACAGATACATATTTCTAAAATCATCCCATTCTCTTTTTAACATATGATTATTTTTCATACTATTTTATTGTAGAATTTTTAAAGTAATATGATTATATTATCATACTATTTTATTGTACTATTTTTAACATTATGATTTTTCCATCCTACCATTTTATTGTACTATTTCTAACATACTATGAATATTTAAAAAAAAAAAAAATTATTAGTGTGAATATTTTATTGTACTATTTTTAACAGTATGATTATTCAGTCGTTATATTATTGTACAACTTTTAACATACTATCATTATTTTATCGTATTATTTAAAAGAGTATGATTATTTAGTCGTACTACCCTTTTAACATAATATGATTAATTTGTTCTACTATTTTATTGTACTATTTTTTTTACTAAACTATGATTATTTTCTCGTATTAATTTATTCTACTATTTTTAACATACTTAAAATAATTTATTGTGCTATATTTGCCATACTATAGTATTTTCTCATACTATTTTATTCTACTATTTTTAACATAATTAGATTTGTTTGTGCTAGTTGAACATACTAATACTAAAATGAATATTATTGTCCAGAATTGTAAGCTACATTATGGTGTTTATTTTGTTTTTGGCATTTCTTGGTTTTGGTATTTGGTATGCTTTTTGAACTCATGGTGAACTTTTAAGCTAATTATAGAAGAGGTCTGAGAATAGGAGCTAACCTGTGGTGACTCACACACACACAAACACACCCTCGAGCTTGTATTGTCATCAGGTTGTTGACAGCTCCTGTCCTGTGCGTGCCCACTGAAAATCACTGTGTTTGTGGTTGTAGATCTAATTTCCCTCAAAAGAACCCCAGGACTCTTTGCTGTGGTCTGGAAAGTTCTGATCTGCTTCTGTTTCATATGGTTAAGTTCAAACTCTCACTTTTCCTACCTCATATCAAAGAGATGAATAAACATCTAAATTACAAGAAACCGCAGGTGTGGGTGTTTCAGTGTCAACAGATTTGCTCGTTCATACGTTCAATGACTTTTAATGATGCATCAGGTCATTTAAATATCAAAAGCACTTTGTAGCCTATCAGATGTCATGACTCATAAAATGTATTTGACTAAAGTTAGGTAGGAATCACTTTCAAAGGAATAGTTCACTCAAAAATTAACATTCTGTCATTTTTTTGGAGTATCTTAAACAAATGTTTATATGCTGACATGTGAATTTGCATTTGAGAATATAAATTTCCTTCAATTTAAAAGTCTGAACTGTCACATACTTCTCTATACCTGCAGGATGAAGTACTTATAAAACACATTTTGAAGGTTCTAAAATGTATACAGTGAAGGTGCTCATCAGCTGCTCTGGTTTGTGGGCATTTTCAGACATGAGCATCATTTCTCTCTGCTAAATTCCACATTTTCTGTTTCTATTATGCATATGTTCCTCATCGATGTTTTTGCCTTCATACTCTGTATCTCTTTCTCTCTGTCCTAATAGTTATTTCAGGGGATGTTGTCCGCTCTGCGCTCTGAGATAGATATTCAAAGATATCTGATGAAAATCCAGACCGTTGGTTCACGCAGAGTCAGTACTAGCACGGATGAGAGTGTGTGATGCATGTGTGTGTTTAACAATACCACAAAAGCGCCTAACATGGAACAACTTTTTTATTTGAAGTTAATTAACTGACTATATTAATATACATGTAAAAGCAGGTCCATACTGCCTTTATATTTTGATGTATAAATTCTGCATACACTTTGAATCTAGTTTTTGGTGTGGTTAGTCATCCTGACCTGTGTCTTGCTGCATGACTGATTGCAGTGGTCACAGTTGACCAGTGACTGTCGCTTTAAATAAAATGTGCAGTGTGTGTTACATGTATTCAGACAAATTATGCTTTGTTCACAATGAGTGGTTCAAGTTTTATGCATGTAGTAATGACAACTACTAAAGGTTATATCCTGTCCATTGACAAGTCTTGATGGTCTAGATGGGATACCATATTATTAAGCTGGTTAATGCTGATAGACGTCTTTGAAACAAATACTACAAACCAGTTACCATGTCCCCACAAACAGCCTGACCATCTTAAATTGGTATGATCTGGTTTTTCAAGCAGAGAAGACAAACATGGTTTATCAAGCTGGTTTATGCTAGTAGGCCACTTTGAACCAGCTACTACAAACTAGCTGCATTGTCCCACAAACAGCTTGACCATCTTAAGCTGGAATAATCTTCTTTTTTTCCCAGCAGAGAAGACAAAAAATGGCTTTATCAAATTGGTTTGTGCTAGTAGACCATTTTGAACCAGCTCCTACTAACCAGTTACAATGTCCGAAAAAGAGCCTGACCATCTTAAGCTGGTATGAGCTGTTTTTTTTTCAGCAGAGAAGACAAAATAGTTTATCAAGCTGGTTTGTGCTAGTAGACCAATTTGAACCAGCTACTACAAACCAGCTAATTCCCCAAAACAGCTTGACCATCTGAAGCTGGTATGAGCTTTTTTTTTTCCCAGTAGAGAAATAAAATAGTTTTATCATGCTGGTTTGTGCTAGTAGACCACTTTGAACCAGCTACTACAAACCAGTTACAATGTCCTGAAACAGCCTGACCATCTGAAGCTGGTATAATCAGTTTTCTTCCAGCAGAGAAACCAAAAATGCGATGGTTTTCAGGAATTGCACTAATGATGTGTCATCAAATTCAGCATGTTATCCAACACTCGTTTTCTTCTTGCTCCTACAGAACCGGGGCTCTAAGCAGAGTGGGGTGTGTCAGAGTCCAGTTCCTGTGTTTGTGGATCAGGTGGAGCACGGCTCACTGGTCTCTCTAGATGCTCTGGAGGTCATGTCTGAGTGTGACATGCCCATCGCCTTCACCCGAGGCTCCCGGTCGCGAGCCAGTCTGCCTGTGGTCCGCTCGACTAACCAGACCAAGGATCGCTCACTAGGTATACACACTGATACACAAATACTAAATTATATACAGATACACTCATTCTAAATATAGCAACCATGCAGAAAGATTTACTAGCTAGGGCTACACCATTAATTGAAATAAAACGGATATCGCTGTACGGCTTAGTGCGATTATTAAATCGCAAATGTTGAATGTTTTAGAGTGAACGCGGCACTGTGTTCATTAACTCATTATTAGTTAATTCTTTATCATTATTCATTCTTTATCTATGATCTCTAAGTTTGAGTCGCTTTAACATGCATTTGGGAATGCAACATGCACCAAATGCCCAGTCTTCCCAAAACTTGTAATAAAAAGCGCATATATACAAAATATAAGCTTTAATGGGATAGTTCTCCCAAACCTGTATAAATTCCTTTCTTATGCTGAACACAAAATATATTTATAAGAATATGGGTAACCAAACAGTTATGGGCCACATTGGCTTCCATGGTATGGAACAAAAATGCTATGGAAGTCAGTGCGGCCTATCAACTACATCAATCATAAAGGTTTGGAACAACTTGAGGGCTCTCTGCGGTTTTCCGTCAAAATAAAAGTTTGATGGTTTATCACTTGAAAATGAAGAAATTAAGACAGCCATAAATATTATTATAGTAATTTTACAGTTGTAAAATAAAATAAAATAATTTAATAGTAATATAGTATTAATATAATTTATTTTACAGTGAAATATTGCAATAGTATTTTTTTAGTAGTAATAATAATAATAATGCCTTATTATTATTATTATTATTATTATTATTATTAATAATAATTATAATAATATATATATATATATATATATATATATATATATATATATACATATTATTATATAATCTATAAATATAAATTACACTAGCACATGAAACCTGTAATTGTTTTAATCACATTTTACATAGCAATCACAATTTTATCAGAAAAGTCTAATTTTTCCCAATATTGTGCAGCCCTACTACTAAACCACATAGAAACTCATAGAAATTCAGAACACATTTGCAATAGCATAGCATGGGAATCATGACTTTGACGTCTATTTATATATTTATTTTACATTTAATTCAAACTTCAATAATGATAAGGAAAAGCAAATAAACTAACTCACAAGGGTTGAGGAGCGTGTCGAATTGTGAATGACGGGTGTTGGATTTCTGCGGTAATCTGCTGAGCTTTCAGTGGAATTCACCAGTATGAATGAGCGATCACACTGCAGTGCTGCCTTACTTATTTCCCGTATGGCTGCTAAACGATTTAGTTGCAGAGTTTAAGTATCTGTGGAAGTGTGTGTTTACTTAAGTTTGTCTGTCTGTCTCTTGTATATAAGTTCAATGTCATAACAGCGAATTTGGCTCTGTTATCATCGGTTCATGTAATGGAAATATATGAGGCTCCACAGCTGAAATTCATAGCCTGTACTTAACATCTCACAGGCGTACATTATCGCACAGACTTGTGGACACACACACACAGAAACACACGGAAATAGGGCTCTTTTGCCAACACACACACACACACACACACATTCACCAGCACACTCCGAATACTCCCTACATCTAGATATAGAATGACGGTCAAACACACACAGGCCTTGAAATGGGAGCTTTCTCTGGCTGCTTAACTCTGATTGGTCGGTTTAAACAAGGACCATCTGGAAAGACAGTTATGGGGAGAAAAAGTGTGTTCACTCAAACTAAGCCCTCAATTTTCCTCTGAGAAGATGTAGATGTAGGCAGACCTGCAGGGAAAAGCTAGATGTTGTTTAATCAGAAGAAACACAAAGGCGAGGAGACCTGCATCTAGAGACCTGCTTGCTGTAAGTCACCATTCCTCTTGTTCAACGGTCTTAGGTTTCAGTTGTTGAGAGATGTCATCTTAGGTTTGTGTAAGACCTTCTTTGGAAGAATAGTGCACTACAGTCTGGTACTGGAAGTAAAAATCCCATTTGTTTTTTTCTCTACAGAAATGTTCTGTTAACAATATCATAATAAGCCTTGCTTAATATTTTGCAATAAACTTCAAATATGTTGCATTTTATTTGATTATATATTGCTGTTTAGTCAGTAGTTTCATATTGTTCCATTTTTATTAGTTAAAGTTATTTGCAGATTTTCGTGGGATATATAGTTCATTAATTGGTAAAATATGTTAAATATATATGTTTTTCTTGGATTTTCAAATACAGTTTCACTTCAAAGTTTGTAATGTTGTGATTCATTTCAGAGCTGTTTGATTCATAGTCTAAAACGTTTAGCAATTTTTAAAAATCCTTATCAGATTGGTTATTGTTACTAAATAGTTTTCAGTAATTGAAATAAAGTTAATACACAAATAAATATACAAATGTAATGAAAAACTTAAACTTAAATATTTAAAAAATATTTTACTGAAATAAAATGTTTAAGTTGATGTATAAAAATGAATAAAACTGCAATAAAAAAATAAATTAAAGCTAAATAGAAATATTAAAAAACATGACCAAATCATAAATTACAAAAATTGTAACTAAAAATAAAATATAATACAAAATACTAGTATATAAACAATAATAAAATAACTGTGATCCTTATAGAGAAAATGAAAGGGAAAAATAAAATTTTCCAATGCTCCTGAAAAGGGCGGTTACTGATTGAAAAAAATATCTTCTGTCTTCACTTTGGACAGCAAGACACTGGAATGATATAAGAATAGATTTGTAATCAGAATTAATCATCTTTTTCCACAGTAAACAGTATGAATGGAGATGATTGACACATCTCATGTGGACAGTATTAAAATTCAAACAATTAGAACCTTTTTCCTTTGAGGCTTTTCCTGTCTAAGAGTGCTATATGATTGTGAATAAAGAAGTCCTTCGGATGTAGCTTGGCATTTAGCCCAAGGTGCTCTTCTGAATTATATGCTGTTGATTGTTTGATGCTCGATAATTAGTTATTAATGCCGGTCATTAGAGTGAAATGGTAGGGTAGAGTTTCAGAGACTGTTCCAAACCCAAGTGAGCTGTCTACTGTTTACATGAGCAACTGAGCCATGTGCATTAAACTCAAAAGTCTGCTATTAAGGGTTCTGCAACATGACATTTATTTAATTTATTTATTAACATTTTGTTTAAAAAAAATCTATCTATCTATCTATCTATCTATCTATCTATCTTTCTTCACAAAAGGTACATTTACAAAGTTACAAAAGTTACAAAAAGCTAAAATGTGAGTAAAAAGCCTGGGTCTACATTTCATTCAGTAACATTAGGCAGTTTTGATTTATATGCTGTTTAATGTTGATGATTGTGTTATTTTACATATGCATTTATGCTTACATATGATATCGCTTGTTTTCTGCTTCTTCTTCGCTTGTGTTTTGATCAGGAGATTCAGTACTCTTTCAGAAGATGCATAATAGCGCCCCCTACCGTATAACAGTGAAAACATGGAAACCCGGAAATTTCCATCAATGGCAGGGAAAGAGTTAAATGTCCTTTTTAGCATTTTTTAAAATGTACATTATAATGTTCTGATGCCCAAACTCGTGAATTTAGTTTTAAGTGTTGTATTTTTTATTTATTTAGACATAACAGTGTAGTTGCATGCTTCTCTCAATCTTCCTTCATGTTTCCTCTTTCTGTTTTTCAGGGGTGTTGTATCTGCAGTATGGAGACGACACAAAGCAGATACGCATGCCTAATGAGATAACGAGTGTAGATACAGTCAGAGCTCTGTTCGTTAGTGCCTTCCATCATCAGCTCAATATGAAGATGCTGGAATCGCCCAGCACCGCCATCTACGTCAAAGATGAGACCAGGAACGTGTACTATGAACTCACTGATGTCAGGTGAGTGTGTGTGCATCAGATTCAACCACTTTAAAGGGATAGTTCGCCCAAAATTGAAAATTATCTCATAATTTACTCACCCTCAAGTCACCCTAGGTGTATATGACTTTCTTCTTTCAGCCAAACAAAATCGTTAAATAATATCCAGGCTCTTCCCAGCTTTGCAATGGAATTGAATAATGCCGAGTTTTGAAGCTCAAAAAAGCGCACCCATCCATCATAAAAGTAATCCATACGACTACAGTGGGTTAATAAATGGTTTCTGAAGCGAAGTGATGGATTTTTGTGAGAAAAATATCCATATTTAAACCTTTTTAAACTATAATCACTGGCTTTCGGCAACTGTGTACGCGTGTTCACGAGAGAGTTGAGTTCCGACAGAAAGGTGACCTCTGACCTGACGTGGCGTAGCTTCTCTTCTCTTATATCGAAATACTCTTACATTTTTCTTCAAAACTTCTCGTTTTAGACTTCTAATTCCTATTTAAGCTTACGCTACGCCGTCATACGTCGGGTCGGAGGTCACCCTGACTCATGATCAGGCATACGGCCCGTAGTCAGAAGTCAGTGATTATAGTTAATTAGGTTTTAAATATGGATATTTTTCTTACAGAGACACATCGCTTCATTTAGATGGCATTTATTAACCCACTGTAGTCGTATGGATAATTTTTATGTTGGATGGATGTGCTTTTTGGAGCTTCAAAACCTAGGACACCTAGGTAAATGCCATTACAGAACCAGGATATTGTTTAATATAACTCTAAATGTGTTCGCCTGAAAGAAGAAAGTCATACACACCAAGGCTAGGTTGAGAGTGAGTTTTTGGGTGTACTATCTCTTCAAAGTTTGAACAGATTACTGTCTTCCTCATTCCACATGCTTCTTTTTGTTTCGATCAACACAGCAAGTGACATTCTTCGAGGTCCAATTGCACCTCTCTTTCCTGTTTGATTGCTTTTTCTCTTGAGAACAAACTTAGTAATCAAATCTCTCATGCATTAATTTTACAAGAATTGTGCAGCTGGTATAGAATTGTAAATGAATGGAAACTAATATTCTGTAATCATTTTCTCACCCTCATGCTGATCCAAACCCGTATGACTTTCTTTCTGCTGTGGAACATAAAATTAGATTTTTAACAGAATGTTCCTGCAGCTTTTTCCCAAATGACAAAAGCATATGACTAGACTAGTGACTGTCTAGCTCTGAAACCATCACAAAAGGACCATAATTGTGTCATAAAAGTAGTCAGTCCCTCTGGTTCACTTTACTTCAAGCCTTCCGAATTCAAATGATAGCCTATGTGAGGAACACATTGACATTTAAGTTATTTGCTGAAAATATTCACCATCATGGCTTTCAAATTTCATTTGCAAAACTAAGGCATTCATATTGGTTGGAGCGAATAAAGGATGACAGACTTTTCATATTTGGGTGAATTATTTCTGTAATATGGAACTATAGCTCTGAAAATCTTCAGTAATATTTATTTGAACCATCTGTATAGCCACCCTCACTCACATACACACAGACAGGACATTATAACTAGATATCATTTGAACAGAATTACAGTCAAAGCGAGACAGCTAAAATAAGAATGGCCTCACATCATTTGTTTCTCTTACTTTAAACCAATAAACCTTACCGTCATACATCACCCACCAGCACAGCTAATGTTAACATACCACTTATGTCACACATCAAACAAACACTCCAACATATCTTTCATTCTCATTTTCTCTGGTCTTTCATTTTTCCCTCCACCTCAGCCGATCTCTAAACACTTTTGCGTGTATTGCTTTCCTTAAACCACAACACTTTCTCAGTTGGGAATCACCTTTGAAAGACCTGATGAAATGAAAACTTGAGCTATCTACATGCTAGCATACTGTTTTTGAGAGAAGTCTGAATTTATTTGATCAAAAAATAAAGTAAAAACAGTAACACCCCCCCAAAAAACTTTTAAAATGACCAGTGTTTTACTTCTGGGGAAACAGATGAAAAGTATTGATGACTCAGCCTGCACTATGCAGATTTTTGTCCAATTAGATGTTCTCTAGATTGAGTATGACTAAAGGCTTTTGGCCCTTCAGTTCTTTCCACTCAAAATTCCTGTTTCAGCAGAAAACATTTTTTTTCAGAAACTTTTTTTTTTTTTAAAGAACTGCCCACAACCAAATTTAATCATTGACTTTTGTCTCAGATCAAATGAGACTATAAATAGTGACTCATACACATATTGTACTGTAGACAGAGGAGTGGTCAGTACATTTACATGATGATGCAACATGTACTTTGAGACAACTCCTTTTTTATCACGGCTGTAAATGTGAATTATAGCCACATGACCACATATCAGACTGTCTGAGACAAAATGCTCACGTTACTTTACACAAATCGGTATAACACGGAAGATAGAGACTTAAAAACATAAATAGACAAACTTGGTTAGTAGACAGTTAATGTTTTAGCTCAATGCTGTATTAGTAAATCATTTCTGGACCTACAGAGAATTATAGTCTGGACATTAACGGATATCTCAGTCACCATGGATTTTGTAACGGTGACTCGTAGCTTCTCACCTTCATCTCCAGTTTCTCGCTCCAGCTCGCCTGTGTCTCTCAGCGAATCGCTTTATTCTCAGGATCCCTTTGACCTCTCTCGCTGCCACTCTCCGCTCTCGCGTGTTGATATACCGTCGGCCCTAGTGCACCCAGTTGTGGCAGAGCTCAGGGGCCGACCTTCACGGTACCATATGCGACCCCGATCGGATGGTGATGTTTGGTCTGGATATGTGACCGATGTGGATTTCTCCTCACACAGGAACATCACAGATCACTCCTGCCTGAAGGTGTACCACAAAGACCCAGCGCAAGCTTTCAGTCATGGAGCCCGGCCAAGCAATGGAGATGCAAGGGTGAGTGCCATGCTAGTGTGGACATTTTCGTTAGACCAATAAGGAGTCAGAATCCTTAACGGAGATATGTTTTTGCTGATGGACAATTTCAGTTTGACATGCTTTGTATTTGGTCATGATAATGTCAAATTTATGATCTAAATACTTCAGACTTCCACGTCTGAACAGATACGTAATACTCAAGGAGAGCACTAGATAAATGAGATTATCAAATAATTTATAGTTTGAGTTTGGTGGATTTGAGAATTCTGGATAGTCACCCAAATAATCTGCATGTTAGGTCCACTAGTCTATCTACTACTGTTCAAAAGTTTGGGGTCGGTAAGATTTTTTGAAAGAATTCTCTAATGCTCATCAAGGCTGCATTTATTTGATCAAAAACGAAGTAAAAACAGTAATAATGTAACATGTAATTGCTATTTAAAATAACTGTTTTCTATTTGAATATATTTTAAATTGTAATTTATTCCTGTGATGGCAAAGATGAATTTTCAGCATCATTTCTCCAGTCTTCAGTGTCACATGATCCTTTCCAAATCCTTCTGTAATGCCCACATGTTGCCACTTTTCATTTTTTGGCATGCTCAGAAAAATGATCTGAGGGCATTATTTAAATAACAGGTCCCTTCCCGGCCTCCCCTTTTCTTTTCGGCCATCACCAGGGATCCCTCTGCTCTTCACAGTTAGAGTCACCCCCACCCCAGTCCTTTCATGTCCGTCTTTGTCCCCCGGGCCTAATTTCAGGGGGATTGGATCAGGATTGAAACAGAATTGGTGGAAGCACTGAATAGAAAGCAAAGGCTTTTTCCTCGTTCCTTTTCCTCCCATAATCCTCTCTAATCTCTTGCCATGCCGGCCCTGTTTGTTTGGTGGTGATGTAACGGAAATTAGATCGCAAGGCTTTCATTTTCTCTCCTGTTTCCCCAATTTTAACAAGGTAGCCCCAGACTTTTGTCTGTGGTAATCCTCGGTTTGGCTTTGACCAACTCGCACAACTAATATGCATTTGATTAGAGTTTTAGATGCTGCTGTAAGAGCCCTTAAGGGAAGTTGTGAAAGTTCCAGGAAGTGAAGGACTTTGCTCACTATATTTTGTTTGATTTTTGTTTTGAGAATGTGTGCAAGGTTAGAAGTTGAAAGGCGCATTGTTTGTGTCACGTGTCCATGTCTAAGTGGATTGAACTATGGTGAGTGAAGCCTGACAGTCGCATATGTACACATTTTTAAAGGGAGAGAGAAAGAATACAAAAGATATAGACTATTATCGGTTTACTGACAAGAGAGTGAGAACAAGTTGTTCAAACACTTGCCAAAGTTCACAGGAAGTGTCAGTGTTTGTCATTGTGGGAGTTTAAAGATATTTTTTATATGGCTGTGTGGTTTGTATGTTGGTATTTTACTTTTAGGCAAATGTGTGACTGTAGAAGTGTTTGGTCTTGGGTCACCATCAAGTTCAGGCACAAATTAGAACAATAGTAATACATTTAACAAGTCAATGAAAGTATAATCATCTAGAAACTGTGACATACTTCACAATTGGACTGTGTCGAGGTGAGCGGGGTTCCTTGTCACTATTAAAAAGCCTTTTCCACCTTCAAGAGGTTATTGCATAACAGCTATTAAGGCTTTAAGTTTCGTACAAGCTCTCACATGCTTTACCACGTGACTGACATGGATCATAGGTCTGTCTGACGCCCAGCTCATATTGTGTTTCTGTAAAAACATAGCTGCTACTTTGCACGAAAAGGATACAAAATAAGACCTGAATAATAAAAAAAAATAATAAAAAAAATCTTTTGCAACAAATTATCAATAAAATAAGCTGCTTAACCTTCCAAAAATATACTTTTTTGGACTGCAGTTGTTATAATTTATTTATTGTGTTACTTGCATTTTTGGGACTGCTGTTTTTTGATACACTAATTAATACACTTGCACAAATTTTATAATAACATTATATCAATTCAGTAGAGTATGTCAAGAAAAATTATAGTTGCTTTTTGCAACCAAGAGGGATGCCGTTGTACCTAAGACTAGATACTTTTCAGGCAATGCTGATAAATGTAGACAGTACTTCATAAAACATATCTAATGCGTCTCATAACAAAACATTTTTAAAAGTATTTTGTGCCTATAATGCTGTAATGGGACACTCAAGTCTACAATAGTTGTTGTTTGTAGCAGTTGGGTGGTTGGTCTTATAGGTGAGGGGATTCTATATGAAAATTCTGGTCTGTATGTGTAGCAGAGTGATGTGATATGAAGTGAATGTCTTTAATCTCATCCAATCAAAAAAGCAGTAAATCGTATTTCTTTCATGTCACATGAGTCACTCCTTCCATATTTTCCCATTGCGGAAAAGGGAAACATTTCAATCTCAACACACAGCAGTGGACGTCCATAAACAATGGTTTATATGCATATGAAACCTGAGCATGAATCAATATGCCAGTGAAAACTGTAGGACATAATTATTTGTTGATATGTAACATAAGACACATTGTTAATGGTTTATTGACTCGTCTTTGTCAGGCGTGACAGGCTAAATGACATGTTGTATAAATATGGAAATATACCCAGTTGGGAGCATTGCCTGCAAATCTCCCCGTATAATTGTGTTTGTTTCAGTAATTCCGACATGGCAATTGAGCTTGATTTGAGGCCAGAATTTGAGGCTTTGAAGACCATGCCCAAACACACACTCAGATGTTTTGACCACAGATGTTGTTATTGTAACTGTCAGGGGACAAGAGATCCATTATGCTTTCATCCAGTGCTTATACTGAAGGACACACACACACACATACATACATGTGCATGAGTGAACACACACAAAGAAACACATGATCAACCAGTCTCAGTTCAAACAGCCATGGAGATACTCAGACAGACTTAACAGACTAATCAAATAAGCCCTGCACCTGTTTAAACTCACCATTTGTGTCCGCGACAGAGAGAAGAAGAGTCTTGATCATTGTCATAACTTCTACTTGATAGGCCCTTTTTTATTATAAGTATGCAATAAATTATTTAAGAGTGCAGTTAACAAGCATAATTGACCTGGCACAATACTGAATATTTCCTAACCTGACAACAGTCATGCATAATAAAACAAGACAGATAAAGTAAATAAAACAAAATTAATATTTAAATAAACAAATAGAAGGAAAAAACTAGACAACTTGGGGTTTTCTGGACGTCTAAATTAATCTATTAGGTTACAGATATTTAAGGCATTCTTCATTAATTTCAGCGATAAGAAATGACACAGTTCCTTTTGAAATATAGAAATTTGGTAAAGTAATACACCCAGGATGTTTAATTTATAACACAGGTGAGACGTTACCTGCATGGCGGTTCCGTCTGACGCACCTCCTCCGGTGCCGTGTCACAAAGTGCCCAGAGACTTGGATAAAGATTCAAACACAGCTTCTATTGGGTCAACCCAGAATCGTAATCCATAAAACAGGCAATAGGAAGTGATGGCAATTTCAAAACACTGCTCCATGAAGCTTCGAAACCTTTACAAATCTTCTGTTCTGAATCAATGGTTCGGAGCGTGTATCAAACTGCCAGAGTCACGTGATTTCAGTAAATGAGGCTTCAGTTTGTCATAACGGTTTCGAAATTGCAATGGTTCACCGCTGGGGGTGATGATCTCTGTCAACCAATGAATCATGAGGAGTCACTGAGAACCAATGAACAACTGTCTGTTGGTTTTATACATTTGTAAACGTTTTAGTCGTCAGACATTAGTATAATTAAAATGAATAATGGTAGTCTCTTATTGGCCTGTTAGCAGAGCCATTCATAGAACAAACAAAACAAACCCTGACAATTGATAAAAGAACATATAGACACTTGATAATCTCTTTCTTTGCATTTACACTGTTCTGACCACTAGGGGTCACCGTGAAGACGGGTGTTGGATTGTTTGGAAGCCTTGACACAATACAGCACATTTGCTTCAACTGTTTCAGTGTTCCACGAAGCCTCGATCTGCCCACCACTAGCAATAGGTCAAAACACAGTTCAGATAATCCAAAAACACAACAGGGCAGAAAAACACAGGCAAATAGGAAACCAGGTAAAGTCAAAATGAAAGCTAACCAGAGAGAGAGCACTCTGCAGTATGACACTTACGAGACTTCACGAGAGGAAGAGTGAGAGGAAACACAGGGTTTATGTACACAGACATAACAAGCTAATGACACACAGCTGGACGTAATCACTCAATAATGAGTCCAGGCAAAGGTTTATGGGAAATGTAGTTCATGATGGAATGGCAAAGGACTAGGGCGGAGTGCCCTCTGGTGGCTATCATAGGCACTCCGGCTGCCAGGCGTGACAATGAATGCAAACGTTTATGTGTAGCAGTTAACTTAATTGCTAATTTATTTTAATTGCAATTTAATAAAAAAATTTAAACCAACAGTTGGGTTTGTCCATATTTGACTCAAACATAGGTTGAAACAACCCAGCATTTTTGAGTGTACAGATACGGTACGAATCTGTGTATCCGAACTACCCACGCACACACATCTGAGCTCACACGTATTCAACCGCATACGAGTCTGTTAAAACAGAAAGCAGATTATTGTGCAGCGTGACTGACCACAGTTTACAGATGACTGTTAATTTGAAACAGACCCATAAAAAGCAATGCAGCCTTCTGCAAGGAATCTAAAATGTATCATAGCACGGGGTCTGTGACAAGAGTAATGGTGTCTTTTGCCTACACTTTCTGGTCATAGGTTTTCCACAAGGCCCTGTGGCATTTTATCTAAGAAAGAAAGAGCAGAAAATAAGTGGAAAAGGGGGCATCAGAATATGACTTTAATCCCTCTTGGGCCAAACTCAAATCAAATGTTCTCATTCCATCATCTTTTGATTTCTTTATTTATCACAGGTTTAATGTTTCATGTCAACCCTCCTCCAGCTAAATTCTCTACCTTTTAAGGTAATGCAGAGAAAATGAAAAGATGAGAACCCGGAGATGTTGAGACAGGCAAGAACTTTCATGTTATTTAGACAGTGTTGCTCAGGTAACATCTGGAGATGATTGTTATGCCTCCCAGGGTATCAAACTCCAAGTAATACTGCATAACCTGCTCTCTATAACTGTGTGTGTGTGTGTGTGTGCGTGTGTGCGTGCGTGCGTGCGTGCGTGTGTGTGTGTAATTTTAGTTTAAATTTCAAATTTAAGTTTAGGGTCAGTAAGTTTTTTTTAAGGAATTCAGCAAGGATGATCAAAAGTGATAAAGAAATTACAGTAAAGACATTACTGTCAATATTTTTTCTGTTTTAAAAAATATTTCTTTAATAAATAGAAAGTTCAAAAGAACAGCATTCTGTCAATTCTATGACAAGAAATACTGGGCATGTGAACAAGCACCTTTGGTGGAGTATAAGGTTTAATGTTTATATATATGTAAATATGATCCTGTAAAAATAAATCTGCATTGATTAAATTCGCAAAAATCGAACCTTTCATTGAAGTAAAATAATTGAAAGTGGGGGGTAAATCACATTATGAAATAAATATGTGGGGTTTTTTTTCAAAACACGTTGGCCATAATTATTGGCACCCTTTTATTAAATACTTTTTGCAACCTCCTTTTCTCAAGATAACAGCTCTAAATGCTCTCCTATAATGCCTGATGAGTTTGGAGAACAACTGACAAGAGAGAGTCTGTGTCAGCTGACACAGACCCATTCCAAAAAGCTTGTTTTTTAGTTTCATCTGACCATAGAATCAAGTCCCTTTTGAAGTTCCAGTCGTGTCTGACCACTGAATATGCTGGAGATTGTTTTTGGATGAGCGAGGAGGATTTTACTTGAAATCCTCCCTAACAACTTGTGGTTATGTACTGTAGGAGTTGTTTGATTTTTTTTTATTTGCTTTCTGACCCCAAGACTCAACTAATCTGCTAGTCTCCATCTGTGATCCCTGGAGAGACTTTGGCCACTCAAACGTTCTTCCTCAGCGTGCTTTAAGACGATACTGACACATGTCCTCTTCCAGGCAGATTTGTGACATCTTAAGTTAATTAGAACTTCTTAATTATTGCCCTGATGGTGGAAATGGGGGTTTTCAATGCTTTTTTTTATTACAGCCACTTTCTATTCTGTGAAGCTCAACAATCTTTTGCTGCACATCAGAACTATATTCTTTGGTTTTATTCATTTTGATGAATGATTAACAGAATTTGGCCTTTGTGTTTCCTCATTTTTAAACTCCTGTTAAACAAGAAGTCATACCTAGAAAAGTTCTTGTTCCTCCTTGTCACCCTGGTATGCTAAAACAAATTAATGTTAATGGGAATATACTTCAGAGATATTTTACTCGTAAAAAATTCTAGGGGTGCCAATAATTGTGGCCAACTTTTTTGGGAGAAAAACATTTATTACGTAATGTGATCCCCCCCGCTTTCAATCATTTTACTTCAAAGAAAGGTTCGATTTTTGCATATATATATATATATATATATATATATATATATATATATAGTCTGTATGTGTAAAGTGGTAAAGCAGATGATGTTGCAGAAAAGCATGCTGTTGTCCAAGATAAAGACTTGGAAGTCTCACCTGTTCTGGGTGTAGCCTGAGCGCTGACTCACCCCTGCACAGAGCGCTCATTGTTTCAGATACAGAGACAGGGCGATGCTTCGAGCAAAGAAACATCATTTTGTCGTCTTTCTATTATTTTAAAAATCGCTTTGGATTAAAAGAACATTCCTGTCTGTTTCTTTTGTATATAGTATTTCCACTTTGTTTGCTTTCTATTTTTGGATTAGGCAGATATAGTCAGACAATAACTCTGTTTTAAACTTGCTATCTTCTGCCCTCATAAGCAGCGGCCTTCTAATGCGACATCCTAATTATATGGAACCTGATTTGATTTGGGACGATTGCTTTAAACGAGTTACTGATGAACAAATAAAAAAAACAATAAAAACAGGTTTTGTTCTAAATGAAATTGGGCCTGAGGTGATGAAAATGTCTGAATGACTTTTTTGTTTCTGTCATTTTACGCACCGAAAAAGGAAAACATCTAGTTTCACTCTGAACCAGTTTTTGTCTGAATTCTTTTAATCTGTCAAGTCATATGGTTTTTCCTGTTGCTCCTCATTGCTGAGTTTGGAGACAGATACATTAGAGTTTGTCTGTCTAGTATCCTCAGGCGTGAAGTTCTGCATTCTGTCGCTGATCGGAAATCTTTTATCTGCTCAGGTCATACTTTTTTTCTTTTACTTTGTTGCAGTCAGTTACCAGATGCAGATAAGTGGTCTTAATCATGTTTTTTTTCCCCTTGTCTCTGTCAGTTACGTTTACTAATTGTTTCTGAATGAAATGGCAGTTTATCAGTGCCTTATCTATCCATCTTCTGCTTACAGTATTGCGGTAAACCGGTAGCATTGTTCTATGGATGCAGACATCTGTTTAATGCGATACTATATCCACTTCTGCCTGTTAATTACATTGTGGGATGTGTGAACCATAACCACTTGTTTTTGCCCCCCAAGATATAAGCTTCCATCTGAAGCGTGTTAGTGTGATTAGTCTACTCTGCGGGATCTTCTTGGGTGGTCAGGTCAGATCAGGCTGCCTGCGTGCTGCCTGTTAAAAAAAGATTACAGGTGCCCTGAATTTAGCCGGAGAACAACGACATATTATTTCATCCAAGAAGACTTTTTTTTTTTAAACCATGAATACCATGGACTCTCAGTCTTTCTTCCTTTGACTTCTCTCAACCCTTTTCATTTCACATGTGAGATGGAAATGTAACACTCACGTCTCACTGTGATGGCTGAACAGAAAGGCCTTTTAGACTAAACTGGAACACTAAAGATCACATGGACCCTCATTTTTACGTGTATTCATCAGTGTTGTTATTTTTAACTAAAACTATTATTCGTAATTCGTTTTCGCAAACTGAAATAAAGCTCAAATAAAATATTCATTTTAGATAAAAACTTAAACAAACATGAGAAACGCTGCCCTGTCAACTAACTAAAATAACATAAATGAAAGCTAAATATACCAACCAAAATAAAATGAATAAAATGACAAAATTACTAAGACAAACTAAAATTAAAATAACAAGTTGAAAATATAAAAATAAAAGCTGATTCAAAACATTAAAACAATACTATTATAGTATATAAATAATGTTAATACTAAAATAACAGTGTTATTTTAGGGTTTACACTGATTTAGAACCATGTAAGTTTCCTTAATAACCTCTATTACATATGTTTTATGGTTTTAAATGTAGAAATATGGTCTGAAATATAATTTGCATGTGATTTCAGCTGGTATTTTTTAAGGTTCTTAAGTTTATAATTTATGGTTTAAATGTAGAAATATGGTCAGAAATATAATTTGCATGTGATTTCAGCTGGTATTTTTTAAGGTTCTTAAGTTTAGAACTGTTTATAATTATTTGTATTTCTTTTGGCTGCACAAGCCACTTTGTGGCCATGCTATCGCATACAATGAACCTTTTGTATTCATATTACATATATGAATACATTATGTGCAATTTGAACATATCTCTTACTTTCCCTGCTGAAAAAAAAGCTAAGCTGGCTGAGCAACCAACTAAGCGGCTTTATTTCAGCAGGATTAGAAATGTTTTACCTTCCTTTAATGTGAAATCGTATGTCCTCTCTCTCATTCAGGTTCACAGGGAGATGATGTATGCTGGACGGGATGGTCATCCTCTCCGGCAGCCCCCGATGGGTCCTCCTCCACCCCACATGCAGGGCTCCATGTCCCCAACCACACCTCATGCGATGCCCCCCTCCCCGTCTCGTATTCCCTTCGGCCCACGTGTCTCTGGTGGTGGGGTTGCCACAATGCCACGTGAGCGAGCCGGACACACACTCCCCGCACCCGCCCGCGCATCCTCCCCCTGTCCGAGCGCCATCCTCGAGCGGCGGGACGTAAAACCAGACGAGGACGTGGAGCATGCGAAGAGCATGTCGCTGCCCGCCCGAGCCGAAAGTCATTACGCTGACCCTTATATGTTACATCACCAGGTCCTGCCACCTGATGCAGTAGACCATGCCTACCACCGTGCCACCATGCGCTCTTACAGTAATCCCGGTGTTCCTATGGAGCCCCTGGACCATCACTCACTCTTCCGACAGAAAAGTAGGAAGTACACGGATAGCCAGCTTCCTATGCTCGGCTCCAAAACCCCACCCTCTTCCCCACACCGGATGGGCGAGATGCGAATGATGGAAATTCACACAAGCCAACCACAGAGCTCCATGACTATGGAGAGGGCCTCTCCTGTCAGACAATCATTTAGGAAGGAGGCTCCTGTTACAATGGATACCATGGTAAAGACGAGGGGTGGCATGGGGTCCCCGGCCACCCCGGATCTTCAGGTTCACAATCCTCTGACCCCCCCGACAGACCCTCAGACACGGTGAGTCAATGTTTAAGAGCGAACGGGGACATCTGAGCATGGAAATAACTAACAGGAAACATTAGCATCCATGTTCATATTCTAACTCTGCATCAGTATGTTGTCTTCCACTGCATCATGTCATTCCCTAACTGCATCCAAAAACACATCGACAACGTCTCATCTAAATACTAGCAGCCGTTATTATGTTCACATAAATTATTTAGCTGGGTTTGTTTTCAAGTATATCCTTACGTAACTCACAAAAAGCCTTTGAACTGTATTTCAGACAGCTTTGTTTTACTGTGTTGGTTAAGTGGACTTAATCGTACCCTTTATGCTTGTATGTGCCTTGTAAGTCAGATTTATTGTGCTTGGCGATGTACTTCCTAGCAGAGAACAGTCAATACACAGAGTCAACATGCTAAACTGTTTTTACAGAGCAGAGCGCATGCAGGCCAGACTTTTCTAACATTATCTTGCAGAGCAAAGAAATAGTGGTTTGAACAGTGCAGCCAACTGCATTGGCACAGAAATGGCAAATGGGTCCTATGAGAATTGTACCCATAAACATGAGAGTTTAATGTATCTTTTTTTTTTTTAACGCTTTAGTTATTTAATAATTTTGTGTGACAAGGTAATGATTGTGATGTATTGGGTTTTTTTTTTGTACATGCGACAAAGATAACAGGCAGGAGTCCAGATCGTACTCTCTTTCGCTTAATTCTTTTTGCAGTTAACATTAACCTTGAATCGTTTAAGGAAGTGATTTGTAATTTAAATGCGGTGAATATATTTCCAAGAGTGTATGTTTTTACTTCAAGTTGTTTTATCTGTGCAATTTCACATAAGATTCTCATTTTATGAATGGCAGCATTCTCTACCATTAAAGTACCATTAAAGTTTGGGGCTGGGGACATTTTTAAAGTGTCTTAGCTGCACTAAGCCTGCATTCATTTGATCAAACATGCAGTAAAACAGTAATGTTATGAATTATTACGCTTTAAGATAACTGTTTCGGTCTTAATATATGGTGAAACGTAATTTATTCCTGTGATGCCAAAGCTGAATTTCCAGCGTCACACGATCCTTTGCCGATTTGATGCTCAAGAAACATTTCTTATTATTATCAATGTTGAAAACAGTTGTGCTTTTTCCAACATTAGCATCCAAAAACAGAACTGTCTTTTTATTAATGAGGAATTAGAGTAAAAAGGCCTTTGATAACTGAGCCATCTCATGAGGTATATAGTCCCACTGTTATTTCAATATGCTTTCCCCTCAACCGCCCCCCACACACACCCCATCAGTAGTAAGAGTGCGATATGCTCTATCTCTACAGAGAGAGAATGAAGGCCATGGAGGAGCAAATAGCCAGTCTGACTGGTCTTGTGCAGCACGCTCTCTTAAAGAGCCACAGCACTGACAGCAACAAGGAAAACCCCAGGTAAGCAGTGCAGGCTGGGTAATGTAGTTCCCAGAATATCACAACGTTTCCCAAATTAAATAGGAAAAGAAAATAGGAGGGCTATAATGGATTAATGGTGGTGGTAATCAGACACTGGGTCAGACTTGGTGGATAAGATGACCTACTAACTGTGCATGAACTAAATTGACTACTCATCCTCACTGTAGCCGGTACGTGAATGAATGGCAATGCCTGTGCCACTGTAACAAAGACTAACTTCAAGCGTTTTGTTGAGTGATTTTATCTGTGTGTGTGTATATGTGTGCATATGTACCTTCAGTCATTTGATATCTTTTACATTTTTCCAGCGAGAAACCAGTAAAGTCTGGGTCACCGGCTCACAGCACATCTAGCACAGGTAATTTCCTTCTTTTCATCGCTTTGTGTGTGTGTGTGTGTGTGTGTGTGTGTGTGTGTGTGTGTGTGTGTGTGTGTGTGTGTGTGTGTGTGTGTGTGTGTGTGTGTGTGTGTGTGTGTGTGTGTGTGTGTATGTTGGCTCTCACAGCAGCAGATTGTAATGCAGTGGCTGTGAGAGCATCCCAACAATCCTACCTCTTCCATTCATCTGTCCCTCAGAAATGCTGCCTGCCACAAGTTCTCCCACTCTTTCCACACATACACACTGACGTGAACGAGTCCCTCTGACAGCATAAGTCGCAAAAGAACACGTCTACAAGCTGTCTTGTGCACGCACATAAATAATGTACTTTTGCCAAGTACTTTCAATAAGTTTGAAATGTAATTTTGCCAAGTCAAATGTGGGTACAACAACAAATATCACATTTCCTTATAGCGTAGGGCCAATGTACATTAGTATACTCAAATTGATTAAATATTGAACTCCCTTTTTAAATGTTTACAATCTATAAAACTTGGATTGTCACAATATTTCCAGCAATCTATCTGCATAACTGTCCCACACATAAGTTTTAGAGCACAGTCTGACTTTGGCACCTTTTCACCACACAGGCCATGAAATATTACATACTACATGTCTTGTTTTTGTGTGTTTTTATGTTTTGTTTAGGAGGTTCTCCAGTATTAGCACCAAAAGTTGCTGCAGCACCTCCTGAGCGTAGCCCCGCCCTTACACCACCACTAGGCCCCGCCCCCTTGCACGTTAACTTTCACCTGTTCAGAAGGAATGTCTCTGAGCTCCGCCTCCAACTGCAACATATCAGACAACTACAGGTAATAAAATGCCAATCAGATAGTATAAATTACTTTGTTCAACAGGTGTCTTTTAGTGTTGATATTTATGTTGAAGATAACATGAAACAACATTCATAATTCATTTATCTAGTGTAATGTGACATATTTACGGGTAAAACGTAATATTCAGTGCAAAATAATTAATGGAGGGAATTCATTATAGCCATTAGTATTTTAATGGATTGTAAAAATTGAGCTTTGGTATTAGTGGGTAATATTTTACTTCACTTGCACTGGCTTTTATATAACAGCCGAAAGTAAATGTTAAAAGGGTTTTAAAATGTGTATTGATGAATCATCCAATATATATTTTTTTACATTTAGATTATTTAAAATAGTTTTTAGTGTTTACATTAAAATCATTATACACTACTGTTCAAAAGTCAGTATGATAAAAAAAAACGTCTCAGGTTACGACTGTAACCTCTGTTCCCTGAGAACAGGGAACGAGACACTGCGTCGATTGACGCTTTGGGGAACGCCTCAGGCGTCACAGGTGTCTGAAATCACAATCAAATCCTATTGACCGGTGAAAGCCCATGAATCATTAACGTGCGACCTGGAAGTATATAAGGGCGCCTTGCAAACATTATAATCACCTTTTCATCTGAAGGGACTCTTTGTTAGGGACTGTTTGTTGGGGACTGTTTGTTAGTCTCGTTCCCTGTTCTCAGGGAACAGACGTTACAGTCGTAACCTGAGACGTTCGCTTTCGAAAGGGAACTCGCACTGCGTCGAATGATTCTTTGGGGAAAAATATACCCACAAATTAAAAATGAATAAATAAACAAATAAATATGCGAAGAAATGTAAAAAAACTAAAATAAATGACTATTTATACTTCTATTTCCTTATTTATGTATAATTATATTTTTTCCACATTTATTTATTTTTTCATTTATTTATTTATGCATTTATTTATTTCCACTTTTATTTATTTTCACATTTATTTATGTATATATGTATTTATGTCTACATTTATTTATTTATGTCTACATTTTCTGCTCTGTATGCTAATGAGGGGGGGCGTGTTTTACCTCAGACATAGCAATCGAGCTCAGAGTGGCTGTGCTGAAGCTTTGAGGCCACAGCGACACCTTGTGGTGTGACCAAACAATACGCAAGAGGTTTGTGGATGTGACGTTACAGGTCACACAGGAAATAAATGACTTCGATATGGGCAATATGGCCAAAATCTTATATCACTGTTTATCTCCTTTAATATGCCCTAACGGTGTGTAGCTATATAGGTTTACCATACATAGGCCTACTCTTTATTCCGGACATGGCCGTAAAACATCAGCAGGTCGGGATTTCAAAAATGTCTGTGCACACATGAACAGAATCCACTGATAACAAACACTTTGACATGGAAGCGCGTCAAATTATCCACTATTAACAACATTTTATGACATGCATTGTAGATCTGTACACAGAAGCTATCTGCAATTTTAATGTATCTTCCAAATCTCAAAACAGTGTTGACAGCAACAAAGAGGTGATATTTCCACTATAAATTGATTTCATGGGACATTTTTTAAAACCTTATTAAATAGTTGCCTAGGCTATATGCATCATCATGTAGCCTATAAGTTCTTTAGTTTAACTGATCAATTCAGTTAATAAGGCACTACTATAGGGCTGTTACCAGTGAAATAAAATCAGTTGAATAAAATCTATCTTCGCACTGCAGATGTGGGAGACGCTGACTCTGAATGGCATTAGATATTATTTACACAGACTGTTATTGCAGAGGAGCATGGATGCATTTACACTGCAATTACAATTGCATAAATAATGTTATGAGATTAATTTTTTATTTAACATTTAATTAACATGAATATTTAAATATGAAATAATAGAATCGATGAAATTATACGTTTAAATATGAAACTAAAACAGCCAGTAGGTGGTGACAAATTGTACTAATATTTTACAATTTTGATTTAAATATAATGTAGCCTGGGTGAGCCTGAGAAACTTCTTTCAAAACATCTAGTAAATCATACAGACCCTAAACTTTTGAATTATAGTGTATTCTGTAGTAAATGGTTATGTGTGTGTTTTCAGCTTCAGAATCAGGAGTGTATGCGTGCTCAGATAAAGCATGCAGAGCAAGAGATCAGTGTGAAGCTGGCTGAAATACTGAGACGACAGGACGATCCGACACAGAAACAGAGGACGCTGGTGGAGGAAGATAGACACAGATATCTCAGCATGCAGGAAAGAGTTCTCACTCAGCTGGGGTACGACACACACAAACACACACACACTTTTATATATGTGGTTTGCAGGGATTCTCCATAGGTGTAATGGTTTTATACGGTAAAAACGGTAAATTCTATCCCCTTACACTAACCCTACCCCTAAACCTACCCATCACAGAAAACTTTTGGCATTTTTTGAATTTAAAAATACACAGTTCAGTATGTTTTTTAAGCCATTTGGTTTAATTCAGTAAATGTAATACCCATATAATTATACACATTTCCTCATAAACCATATAAGAACACACAGACACACGCACACACGCACACACGCACACACACACACACACACACACACACACACACACACACACACACACACACACACACACACACACACACACACACACACACACACACACACACACATACTCTCTCTCTCTCTCTCTCTCTCTCTCTCTCTCTCTCTCTCTGGGGAATCTGAAATTCACTTTCCACTGGGCAAACAAATTCCTTTTATTCTCATTCATTCCTTATACGATTCATTACAGCCCCTCTTTTAACTCATTATATCCCTGTCCGCCCTGCTGCACGTAAACCATAATTAAATCCCGCTTTAATTTAGCTGATTAACAAGCGTGTTCTCCAGACAGCTTTAAACATTCAAAACAGAACTCAGTGGGAATTAACGCTAGCCAGAGATCAGGAGAAGCATTAACACTCTATTTCCCTTGGTTTAATGCCAGTGCCCAGTCAGCAGAGGCCTCTGGGTGGCTGTGAGGAGTGAAGCGTTGAGCCAACAAGGACAGTTTGACTTTTACACATGTGGAGGCTGAGGGATGTGAAAGAACTGCGTAATTTAATTACAAAACATAAACTGAAAAAAAAAGATCATGAATGTACCAGAATGCATCATCATAACATAAAATCGGGTTTTTAAAATGCCTAACAACTAGTGCAGACCAATTAAAAAAGCAGTGTAAAAACTGCTTACATGAAACTTCAGCATAATATTTTAATCCTGTCAAAGAGCTTAGAATAACAGTCCAAAATTAAAACTCACCAAGTGCCAAATGGTAGTGAAAACTGGCTAATTAGTCTCTAACTCTTAGGAATTGCAACATACAGTAAAGCATGGTTTGAATCACAATGGAAGTATGAAAATTATCAAAATAAACTTCTTATTACTGGTATCAAGAACTTTCAAGACAAATAATTTGTAAAAAATATTTATGATTTTTTTTTTTTTATTAATGTTTCTCCTCAAGAATTAATGTTTTATGAAGTGCATACGATTCTTGAAACTTTGGAATCACAAAAATAATTATTGGTAAATAATTTAATATATTGAAACTCCCAGTGCCCCTATTATGCTTTTTTCACAAATTACTTTTTATGTAGTGTTTAATATAGTGTTTGTAAAATATAAAAAGTTTTTTTTTTTTCACCGATCAAAGTGCATGGTAAATGGAGTTTCGTTTCTGACATGCGCCTTAAGTGGTAGACCAATCACAGCTGACTGGGCCATCTGACCAATTAGAGCAGAGTAGGCTCTCGGAAAGGAGGGGTTTAGAGAGACTGAATACTGTTTCAGAGACCGTGAGAAAAGAGGTGATGCTGCAATGCATATTTTGAGAAAAGGTGTTTTTTTTTAATTGGATGCATGTAAACCTATTGTAGGTGACCTCCAAAGCAAAATTAGAAACTGTTAAATAGCATATCAGGGACACTTTCATTTGAAAACAAGCAGTATTGTCACAGGGGGCTTTGAATATTGTGTTAGACAGCTGAGAACCACTGATATAAACATGCATAGGTGTGACATGAGCAAATCATAGTGGCCATAGTGTAAAGACTTTCAATAAATTTCCACTCCCATAGTTTTCTTAAACCAGAATTTTGGCACAATTTAAGACACTGTATGGCAAACATGTCAGGAGGATAAAGTGACATCTGCACTGCCCTCTAGTGTCACAACAGTGTCATTTCAATATATATTCACTGGATGACTTGAATTTCAATGACAAAACCGTGAATTTATGTGGACGGATTGGCTCATCAGTGAAAATATGAGCATATTTGTGTTGCTGTTTGTGATATAAGTATCACGTGTGTTTGTGGGTAGGGATCTGGAGCAGTATGTGGAGACTCTGAGGACTGACTCCAGCCCTGCTGTGTCTCAGAGAGCCGTGACACTGAAGGAGGTAGAGGAGGGAGCTGTCAGCCTGAGGAAGGTGGGCGAGAACCTGGCTGGACTGAAAGGTAAAATACCTAATGAAAGAGCTCTTTGGAGGACTTTGCTTTCTTGTTGTTCAAGATGTTTCAGTGGCTTCCTTAGTTACAGGAAGTTTAATATTCTCCGGTGCTAGATCTGCCCACACGTGTTAAAGCAATGCAATTTGCAGAAACTGTGGGCCAGCTTTGTTCCTAGAGGTGTGAATTGTGATAGATCCTCCACAATAAAGATCACAGCCTTATAGGTAACAGACAGACACAGCAAGACTTGGCCTGTGACACTGTTTATCACTTGTTTACAGTGCTATAATGGCATATTTATACAGAATTATTTTTGTAACTTCCCACTCAAATACAATCATATGCTTCATGACCCGACCTGCAGAAACAGGTTGAAGTTCCCTAGCTGATGATGACACTCAGATTAACAGCAAAGCACCTTTATTTTTCTTGCAGGAGAGTTTCCAGCCCTTCAGGCCCACATGCGAGCAGTGCTCAGGGTGGAGGTCGAGGCCGTAAAGTTCCTCAAAGAAGAGCCCCACAAACTCGACATCATGCTGAAGAGAGTCCGATCCCTCACGGACACACTCGGAAACCTTCGCAGGTACGAACAGAGAGAGTAAGAGATTAAGACAGACATTTCAATTGCAAATAAAACAAGATGGCTGTTTATAAAAGACTTTATGACAAACTTTACGGACCTATACTCCTTCCGATTCCAGCCACGTATGTGTCCAGCCAGAGTGTTATGGTCTGCATCTCTCATTCATATTGTAATCATGTGTGAGCAGAGACTGTATAGGTTTAGACAGAGGAAAGGTCTGGAGCATCTGCTACTAGTCACTTTCTTTCTCCCCCGTCAAACCTGATCAGACTCAAACCTGTTGCCATTCTATGAATGTGAAAATGTAATGAATATTACCAGCATTCTAGAAAATAGTGCTTTATTTTAAAGCCATTTATCAATTTGATGGCGGATCCAGTAAGGTTCAAACGACAATCACCAGTGACAACTGGAGATTCACCCATTGTAAAATGCAAAAGACTTCGTTCGGACTTCGGAGTGGCTACAGAAAAAAAGAGACTGCAACCGAGCCCATGCGAAAACATGGATAATATCGGAAGGGCATTCAATTTAGTCACGCAATGCTGATGTTGTTAACATTAACAATTTGAGAACAACGTATAATTTGCACGGTTTGACGTGATGTGATAAGCGATCGTTAGATTTAATAGCGCGATTTACTGCAATGCTTTTTTTTTACCTTAGTTGGTCAGAACAAAAGTGGATGTTACTTACTTCTTCAGATGACATTTTCCGGTTAAATTCTTATGTTGGTCATACTTCGAAAAAGTAGAATCTGTGATTCCGAATGCCAGTATCCACACTGGTGCGGTGACTGACAGCCGCACATTCTCCTCAAAACATTGGATTCATCCGCACTGTGCCGTGCCGAGGCACAACCCAAGTTAGATAATTCCATGAAATAACTGCAATTACGGATTTCAAACAGAGATGGCGACAAAGAGGAAAAACTACAGACTGCAGCTTTAAATTAAACTACACTAACAATTTTTTTCCTATTTCTTTTTTTAAATTTATTTTGTATTATTCTATTATTATTCTATTTTATATTATATTTAATATCTTCTTTTTATTTAAATTAAATTAAATTATGATGTCCATTTACTTCTTTTTAATTGTATTTTATTCTTTACCTTTTAAAAAATATATTTCTATTCTAAATGTATTTCTAATTCTATTTACATTGTTTTAATGTTAAAATGTATATATTTTTACATTATATTTTATTTAAAAAATTATATAATAATTATTTTATTTTCAAATACAAGAAACCCAATATAGGACTCATAACATTCATGTCTGTAAATGTGCAGGACAAGTTAAGGGTTTGTTCAATGGGAGTCTCAATAGGATTATCAGAAACTGTCTTCTATTGTTGAATCAATGTTGAGCCCCATATAGATATTTGAAGAAATCAGCTGTGATCTTCAAAAAATTGCACACTGCATCTTTTAATCCTCAAAAATAGGATAGAAATCATAAAAAAAATCATAAGAAAAATCTTAGTTTATTCTGAATGTTTCCCTCATTGATTTCTGTTTCAACTATTATTTGTTTTCAGGTGTGCCACAGATAGTCAGCTGAATCCCTCTGACCCTGTTCCCCTGTCACCTGCCTCTGAAAAAGCAGAATCGCCCATCGTTGAGTCCATTGAGCCTGCCTCGGTCATACCTCAGAGCTCCATGGTGAGGTCAGAGGTTATGACGTCAAGTCCTATGGTGATCCACCATGTCCAGGCCTCTCCTGTAGCCTCACAACGATCCCAGAAATCAATAGCACCATCACCCATTCCCCCTGCTGCACAGAGACGAGAGTCTACACTTTCACCCACCAAACAGCTCAAAAAACCTTCACTTGAGCAGGCACAAATACCAAATAACAGCAGTAATGGAGTCTCTGCTAATGACATTCATAGTATAGCTCCTTCTCCAAACTTGTTAATTGAGGAGATCCACGCAAACCGCAGCAAGAGCAAGAACAGGGCTGTGTCGATCGAGGTGAGTATTTTACCTACCTAATACGTAATCTCCACGGACAAACTCCAAACGAATTTAGTTTTGGCCTAATTTTGTTTGGAATTACGTAACACTAATTAGCTCTTCGATTTCATATCGCAAGTATATCGTGGTCTTTGGGTGAAAATGTGCGTTCTCTTGTTTACTTCCTGTTTTGTTTGGTATCTTCAGGCTGCAGAGAAAGAATGGGAGGAGAAGAGGCAGAACATGGGTCATTATGATGGGCAGGAGTTTGAGCGGATGCTCCAGGAAGCAGAAGCCAACATGCTGAGAGGAATACCGAACCTCGAGGTGCCCAGCGAACCCGAGGGCTCTCCTTCTCCTCCTGAAGTGCTCACTGCCTCCCTGGAGGAGGTGATAGAAAAAAGCGAACCTACAGCAGCACCAACAGAACAAGGTAAGAGACGTAAAGAAATGTTAGTGGTCTTGAGACTACTATTTGGTGATGTTTATGCTACATTTTTCTTTTTGTAGTTGACAATCAGCCAAACTCTGAGAAACCTATTAAGACAGCTCCAGAGAAACCTCCCAAACCTCTGGAGAAGCCATTTAAGCCAGCCTTGGAGAGACCTCTTAAACCCAGCCTATCCATCAAATCCAACCTAGAAAGACAGAGTAAGCCTCAGGAAAAAGTTAAGCTTCAGACCACAGAGAAAGCTAACAAGTCCCCTCCTCCACCCCCACCTCGACGAAACTACACCACCAACACTGGGATGACCACCACCCGCTCTGGAGAGGTCATTTACACCAGCAGGAAGGAGTCTGTTACGGTACAAGTGTATTTGTAGGACAGATTTATTAGATATATATTATTTAAACTTTATCTTAAGTACAAATAATAAAATTAAACGTCATTTTAAATGTGTATTATATTTAAAAAATAACTGTTACAGTTTTTTTTTTCAATCGCTTACACGCATTTTCAAAACTTTGTCTCTTTTTTCCCCAAAAAACTTTACACATAAATCCAAGAATTGCACACACAAAATGCAAAATGCCTCACATCTCTTGCAAAATAAACCACTGCATTCAAAATATCACAAACACATCTCAAAAGCAAACATTGGTCTTTTTGGATACACACTAACACACAGTTATTCAAAACCTAAAGATCTTCTTTAATGAGCTCCTATGTACATTTCTGTATAAGATTGAAAGTAATTGGAAGAGAGATGTTGAAAAATGACTGGTAAACACAAAAGCAAGATTGAAACCAAACTTTTTTTTTTATTTTTTTTTACTGTAAGCATTTGTGGTTGTGAATACAGTATTACACAGTCCGAAAGAAAATAAATACATCAACCATGTTTAGTTGAACAGAAACCAAGCATAATTTATAGGCCTGTTCTAAAGCCATGACTGGTTGGTGTTAAGTAAAGCAATGAGTGTTTGCACATGTGATGAGTTAGTGTTAGGCACTGATGAATTAGTGTGGCATTTTGATAGTTGTGTTTGAACAACAAAACGATACACGATACTTCCTGTTAGATTTTTGTGTGTTACATAGAGAATTAGTGTATGGTTTTGCAGATTTGGTGTGTGGTTCTGGTGTTTGAGTGTCATGTTTCAGAAATTGTGAGACAAGTAAGGATTTTGTGTGTAAGCAGCTGAAAAAAAACTGTAATATAAAATAAAATGATTCTATAATATAATTAAATAAAAATGTTCAATATATTTTAAAAATTATTAATATGATTTGTTAGGAGGGTGAAGAGGAGTCCAACAGTACAGCGTCTCAGACTGAATCAAAGACCCCTCCAGAGGTGAAGCACAAACCCATTACTTCTCCACCTATCGCTGCCTCGGCTATCACTGAGGAAGAGGATGAGGGAGACAAAATAATGGCAGAGCTTCAGGTGAGAGACACGCAGAATCTCAAACATACATACACACGCACAGACCTGTAGCAAGCATAACATAATGTTCCCTTTCGTGGTCACTCCGAGTTACATCGGATTGACGACGAATGGGGTTTCGCTTAGAACAACTATCGACTTCGAGTATACAAAAACGAGCCAATGGCAAAGAAATGCCATGGGTCTGCGGAATTTGCATGACGTAACTCCGCCCCACCTCGTGGGTATAAAAGGAGGACGCCGGCAACATGCAGTAATGTTTTCGCTTCGGAGCCAAGAGTATCTCTTCACTCCACAGCCATTTCTGACTTCGCTCTACCAGATGAGCCATTCTCTCCGGTGTTGGTGTGAAGGCGATCTGCAGCGAGTTCACATTGCCTGCTGATCTGTGCAGTGATCTGCCAGTGAGTGTGTTTTCTCCCTGCTCGCCTCAACATCGCAGAGTTTTTTCTCCTCTCACAAAAGAGCTCGCACGCGGCACGTCTTTTTAAAGACGGCTCGCCCGTGCATTTCTGGTTGCGGCTGATTGGTATCTGACTCTGATGGGCACGAGCGCTGTCTAGTGTGTTTGGGCTTTGATCATGCTTGATCAGTGCTCGTGGGTGATTCATGTTCTCTCTGTGGGAACATGATCATCGCGTCATTTAGGTCGAGACTGGTGAACTCGCAAGAGTGAGAGTCCCCTCATCCACCCCCCAATCTTCGGCTGGTGGCCAGGGTGACCTGAGGGTGATGGTCTGGAAAAAGGCGCCGACTCTGTGTCCGTAACCCCAGCCCCCCTCTTCAATGACGGTGCCCGCTAGCGATCAGGTGATTCCACGAGTCTACCTTCGGGTGGCCCGTGTGTTTTCATTTGAAAGCTACAGAGGATGGTGCTATGTCTGTAGCAGCATCACTAGGTGGGCTTTATTCTTCTGGAAGTGACGACTCGTCACAGCTGCCACCTTCTGGTGTGCTATGGCTGTGCCTGAGTCTGATCCGGAGATGACGGCCATGCTTTCCTGGGACGATTGGTTTTTGGGTAAGGCCGCCGACCCGCGTCCACGGCAAACCCCAATATCTTTCTTCCCGGACGTGCATGATGAGATCTCGACGTCCTGAAAGACCCCCGTGTCTTCTCAGGACCGCTCGTTGGTCTCATCCGCCTTTCCCTCCTCTCAACGGGGCCGCTGCCCATGGGTACACTGGGGTCCCCCCGGTTGAACGCTCTGTTGCGATGCTACTGTGTCCTCAGAGTGCTTCCCGGCGCAATCCTAAGCACCCGTCCGAAGCCTGTAGTTCTTTTTGTCTACACTAATCTGTGGCAAAATCCTATAGTGCCACAGGACAGGCAGCCGCCTCACTGCATCCCATGACCGTTCTGCTGGTCTACCTGACCCAGATGCTCATGGTGATGCATGAGGGCGGGACTGACTCGAGGCTCTTTAATGAGCTACCAAAAAGCGCGCCGCCACTGACCTTGCTCTCCGAGCGACGAAGGTGGCCGTGCGCTCTCTGAGTCAGGTGATGTTTACCACTCTGGGGCTGACCGGTCTGATGTGCAGGATGTCGGCGGACTCGTCTGCTCGACACTCCCATATCCCAGGTCGGCCTCTTCGGCGGTTGGGTTGAGTACTTCTGCCCAACAGTTCTCAACCGCCCGTGAGCAGATTGAGGTTATTCTGCCGACGGCCCCGCCATCCGCTCAGATCCCTCAGTCTGTCAACCGCCGTAGGCGCCCTCCCACGGTTCCAACCCCGCCCGTTCACCCGGGCTGGATTTGGAAGACCGTGGGGGGATGCCTCAGCCCTCTCCAGCCCCGCCCCTCCGCTAAACGCCGGGTTAAGCGTACTTTTGAGATGGGCTGCTCAGAGATGGGACTCAGTTCTTTCCAGGAGTTGGTAGCAGGGCCACTCCTTTTCCCCGGTGGAGGGCTGGGGAAGAATCCTTATTCAGAAAGAACTGACTCTCTCGTCTCTGAGCATACAGAGTTTCGGACGACACGGTGCGCCGCCTCCGAGCCGTGCACCCCTCGTCCCCCTCTGTCTCAGAGCCGGATGACAGTGTGTGCCGTCCCTGGACCGTACCACGCTCATCTCCCTCTGTCGCAAGACCCCTGGCAGAGCAGGCCCCCGCGGAACGCTGGTCCTTCCCTGGCCTCCTCTATCAGGGTGCGGTTATGACGTTACGTCTTCCTGCCACTTCCGCTGTACCGCCGGGATCGCCTGAGCTCAGTCTTGGCTCCTCAGCGCAGAAACATAACTGCATGTTGCCGGCGTCCTCCTTTTATACCCACGAGGTGGGGCGGAGTACGTCATGCAAATTCCGCAGACCCATGGCCTTTCTTTGCCATTGGCTTGTTTTTGTATACTCGAAGTCGATAGGTGTTCTAAGCGAAACCCCATTCGTCGTCAATCCGACGTAATGTCTCCGTTCCCTACTCAGGGAACGAGCGTTCCCTTTCGTGGTCACTCCGAGTTACGTATACAAAACGTTTTATTACGACTTCGAGTATACAAAAACAAGCCAATGGCAAAGAAATGCCATGGGTCTGCGGAATTTGCATGACGTACTCCGCCCCACCTCGTGGGTATAAAAGGAGGACGCCGGCAACATGCAGATATGTTTTCGCTTCGGAGCCAAGAGTATCTCTTCACTCCACAGCCATTTATGACTTCACTCTACGAGACGAGCCATTCTCTCCGGTGTTGGTGTGGTGGCGATCTAGCAGCGAGTTCACATTGCCTGCTGATCTGTGCAGTGATCTGCCAGTGAGTGTGTCCTCCCCGCTCGCTTCAACATCGCGGAGTTTTTTTCTCCTCTCACAAAAGAGCTCGCACGCGGCACGTCTTTTTAAAGACGGCTCGCCCGTGCATTTAAAAAAAAAAAAAAAAAAAGTGGCGGCAGATTGGTATCGGACTCTGATGGGCACGAGCGCTGTCTAGTGTGTAGGGCTTTTATCATGCTTGTACAGCGCTCGTGGGTGATTCATGTTCTCTCTGGGAACGTGATCATCGCGTCATTTAGGTCGAGACTCAATGAACTCGCAAGAGTGAGAGTCCCCTCATCCACACCCCGATCTAGCGCTCCCCCGGGGGGTGCTACTTCGGCTGGTGGCCAGGGTGACCTGAGGGTTATAGACTGGATCAAGGCGCCGACTATCTGTCCGCGACCCCAGCTCCCTCCTGTGTGACGGTGCCCGCTAGTGAACCTCCGATTCCCGCGAGTCGACCTTCGGGTGGTCCGCGAGTTTCGGTTGAAGCTACAGAGAAAGATGCTATGTCTGTTGTAACATCATAAGGTGGGCTTGGTTCTTCTGGAAGTGACGACTCGTCACAGCTGCCACCTTCTGGTGTGTTATGCTGTGCCTGAGTCTGATCCGGAGATGACGGCCATGCTTTCCTGGGACGATTGGTTTTGGGTAAGGCCGCCGACCCGCGTCCACGGCAAACCCCAATATCTTTCCTCCCGGACGTGCATGATGAGATCTCGATGTCCTGAAAGACCCCCGTGTCTTTTCAGGACCGTTCATTGGTCTCATCCGCCTTCCCCCCCCTCATGGGGCCGCTGCCCATGGGTACACTGGGGTCCCCCCGGTTGAAGCACTCTGTTGCGATGCTACTGTGTCCTCAGAGTGCTTCCCGGCGCTATCCTAAGCACCCGTCCGAAGCCTGTAGTTCTTTTCGTCTACACTAATCTGTGGCGAATTCCTATAGTGCCACAGGACAGGCATCCGCCTCACTGCATCCCATGACCGTTCTGTGGTCTACCTGGCCCAGATGCTCATGGTTTTGCATGAGGGCGGGACTGACTCGAGGCTCTTAATGAGCTACCCAGCGCGCCGCCACTGACCTTGCTCTCCGAGCGACGAAGGTGGCCACGCGCTCTCCGAGTCAGGTGATGTTTACCACTCTGGGGCTGACCGGTCTGATGTGCTGGAGGTCGGTAGATTCGTCTGCTCACCCCCACGCCCCAGGTCGGCCTCTTCGGCGGTGCGGTTCAGTTCTTCTGCCCAATAGTTCTTAACCGCCTGGGAGCAGATTGAGGTTGTTCTGCCGACGGCCCCGGCGTCCGCTCAGGCCCCTCAGTCTGCCAACCGCCGAAGGCGCCCTCCCACGGTCACAACCCTCTCCAGCCCTCAGCCCTCTCCAGCCCCGCCCCCCGCTAGACCCCGGGTTAAGCAGCGCTTTTTGAGATGGGCTGCTCAGAGATGGGACTCAGTTCTTTCCAGGAGTTAGTAGCAGGGCCACTCCTTTCCCCGGTGGAGGGCTGGGGAAGAATCCTTATTCAAAAAGAACTGACTCTCTCGTCTCTGAGCACACAGAGTTCTCGGACGACACAGAGCGCCGCCCACCAACCGTGCTCTCCTTGTCCCCCTCTGTCCCAGAGTCGGTTGACACGGCGTGCCGCCCACGGGCCGTTTCGTCCCTGTCCCACTCTGTCGCCAGACCCCTGGCAGAGCAGGCCCCCGTGGAACGCTGGTCCTTCCCTGGCCTCCTCTGTCAGGGCGCGGATGTTAACTGCGCCCCCACACCGGATCGCTATGCCGTCCACGTCCGGGCCAGTTACTCCGCTTCGCTGCCCCTCCGGGGGGACGCCGGTGGTCCGCATGACCCCGCTGGTGCAGTTCCTAGAAGCCTGGCTAGAGCTTCCCCAACTGTCCCGCTGGGTCGCCCGCACCATCCGGTTCGGCTATGCGATTCAGTTCGCACGGTCTCCTCCCCGATACAGGGGAGTCCGCTCCACTTTGGTCGGTGGCAACGCCCCGGTCATGCGAGCAGAGATTGCCACTCTGCTGGCGAAGGGTGCAATCGAGACTGTCCCTCCAGCCGAGATGAAGTCCGGCTTCTACAGCCCTTACTTCATTGTCCCCAAGAAAACCGGTGGGTTACGACCAATCCTGGACCTGCGAGTATTGAATCGCTCCCTTCTCAGGAGGCCGTTCAAAATGCTCACCGCCAAACGCATTTTCGAGTGTGTGCGGCCCCAGGATTGGTTTGCAGCGATCGACCTGAAGGACGCCTACTTTCATGTCTCCATTCTCCCTCGTCACAGACCGTTCCTCCGGTTTGCTTTCGAGGGACAGGCATATCAGTACGCGGTTCTCCCGTTCGGGCTAGCCCTGTCTCCTCGCGTCTTCACGAAGGTCGTCGAGGCAGCCCTTGTTCCCCTTCGGGTTCAAGGGGTTCGCATCCTGAACTATCTCGACGACTGGCTGATTATAGCTCACTCTCGAGACCAGGTTTGCGAACACAGGGACCTTGTGCTCCGGCACCTAGCCCGTCTGGGCCTTCGGGTCAACTGGGAGAAGAGCAAACTTTGCCCCGTGCAGAGGATCTCTTTTCTCGGTATGGACATCGACTCGGTCGCCATGTCCGCGCAGCTTACGAGCGAGCGCGCGCAGTCACTGCTGACTTGTCTGAGACAAATACAGGGCAAGAAAGCGGTTCCACTGAAACATTTTCAGAGGCTCCTGGGGCATATGGCATCTGCAGCCGCGGTCACGCCGCTCGGATTGCTTCATATGAGACCGCTTCAGCTTTGGCTTCGCGACCGAGTCCCGAGGTGGGCATGGCAACAAGGCAAGCTCCGAGTTCCAGTGACTTCGAGCTGCCGTCAGACCTTCACCCCGTGGTTGAACCTCAGTTTTCTCAGGGCTGGTGTCCCCCTGAGACGAGTGTCGAGGCAGTTGGCTGTTGTCTCAACAGATGCCTCCACCATGGGCGCCATGTGCAATGGTCATGCTGCCGCGGGCTCCTGGACAGGACCCCAGCGCCTATGGCATGTCAATTGCCTCGAGTTGCTGACAGTACGCCTTGCTCTGCACCGCTTCCGAGCGCTGCTCATGGGTCAACACGTACTAGTCCGATCAGACAATACCGCCACAGTAGCGTACATCAACCATCAAGGTGGTCTACGCTCCCGCCGTATGTCGCAACTCGCTCGCCACCTCCTCCTATGGAGTCAGAAGCATCTGAGGTCCCTTCGTGCTATTTACATTCCCGGAGCCCTGAACCGTGCTGCCGACGAGCTGTCACGGCTTCAGCCCCTCCCTGGAGAATGGCGACTCCATCCCCAGTCGGTCCAGCTGATTTGGGACCAGTTTGGCGACGCACAGATAGATCTGTTTGCCTCCCGCGACTCATCCCATTGCGCCCAGTTTTATTCTCTGACCGAGGGCACGCTCGGCACGGATGCACTGGCGCACAGCTGGCCGCGGGGCCGCAAGTATGCGTTTCCCCCAGTGAGCCTTCTTGCGCAGCTCCTGCGCAAGGTCAGGGAGGACGAGGAGCAAGTCCTTCTGGTTGCGCCGTACTGGCCCACCCGGACGTGGTTCTCCGAACTAGTGCTCCTCGCGACAGCACCTCCTTGGCCAATTCCTCTGAGGAAGGACCTCCTTTCTCAGGGACGGGGCACCCTGTGGCACCCTCGTCCCGATCTTTGGAACCTCCACGTGTGGCTCCTCGACGGGACGAGGCAGGTTTGAGTACCCTACCACCTGCGGTGGTGGCTACCATCACTTCCGCTAGAGCGTCGTCCACGAGACATGCCTACACGTTGAAGTGGAACCCCTTCGTCAATTGGTGCTCTTCTCGCCGAGAAGACCCCCGGAGTTGTTCGATCAGTTTCGTGCTTTCCTTCCTTCAAGATGGGTTGGAGCGAAGGCTGTCTCCCTCCACCCTCAAAGTTTATGTTGCCGCTATTGCCGCTCACCACGACTAAGTGGAAGGTAAGTCCATAGGGAAGCACGACCTGATCGTCAGGTTCCTGAGGGGGGCGAGGAGACTGAATCCTCCTCGCTCTCCTCTCGTTCCCTCTTGGGACCTCTCAGTGGTCTTAAGTGCCCTGCAGAGTGCTCCCTTTGAGCCTTTGCAGATCAGTGGAGCTTAAGTTCCTGTCAATGAAGACAGTGCTCCTGATTGCATTGGCCTCTCTCAAGAGGGTCGGGGACCTGCACGCATTCTCCGTTGACGAAGCGTGCCTGGAATTCGGGCCGGCCGGTTCTCACGTGATCCTGAGACCCCGGCTTGGATATGTGCCCAAGGTTCCTACCACTCCCTTCCGGGACCAGGTGGTGAACCTGCAAGCGCTGCCCTCGGAGGAGGAAGACCCAGCCTTGGCACTGCTCTGTCCAGTACGCGCTCTCCGCGCTTATGTAGACAGGACGCAGTGTTTCAGGACCTCAGACCAGCTCTTTGTCTGTTATGGTGGGAAGCTGAAGGGAAAGGCTCTCTCAAAGCAGAGGTTGTCCCACTGGATAGTGGACACCATTGCTTTGGCTTACCAGCAGCAAGGCCGACCGTGCCCCCTTGGTGTGACCGCCCACTCCACCCGGAGTGTGGCATCCTCCTGGGCGCTGGCGCATGGCGCCTCGCTAGCAGACATCTGCAGAGCTGCAGGCTGGGCGACACCTAACACATTCGCCAGATTCTATAATCTCCGAGTGGAGCCAGTGTCCTCTCGTGTTCTCGCTTCAAACAGCTAGTTCCGGACCCGCTCAGGTGTCTTCGCTTGCTCGCCATTCCACTCCGCGGACTGGATACGTGCGATATTCTGCTCAGGTGAGCTTCTCCGAAAGCCTTGAGTTCCTCCAGCACCCCTGATGCTAGCGCCAGTGTCTATTGCCTGGGCGTCGGCTAGGTGCCTCCGTGTGCATGGTCCCTCCCATGAGCTACCCCCACACGTGTATTTCCACTGTAAGCCTCTTTGAGCATGTGTCTTTCCCTCAGCAAGCCACCTTGCCACCCCTGAGGTTGAAATATTCCACCTGGGGCTGGACACCTCAGAGTTTCTCCATATGTTTCCTTCGGGTCATATGTGTATTTTCAAATGCCCCCCCCCCCCCCCCCCCCCCACTGGGTTGGTGATATTTGCATATTTCCCCTTAAAAGCTTGGGATATGCTTCCCAGTGTACCTTGGTATTCCTGTGCTAAATAGGAGTCCTTCGTCCTAAATATCTCGAGGGCTCAGATTTACGCAGGGCACTGGAAGACAGCTGTGAAGGTGGCGTGATTAGACTGGTAACCCCATTTCGTCGTCATTCCGACGTAACTCAGAGTGACCACGAAAGGGAACGTCTCGGTTACGTATGTAACCCTCGTTCCCTGAGTAGGGAACGGAGACGTTACGTCTTCCTGCCACTTCCGCTGTACCGCGGGGATCGCCTGAGTTCAGTCTTGGCTCCTCAGCGAAGAAACATATCTGCATGTTGCCGGCGTCCTCCTTTTATACCCACGAGGTGGGGCGGAGTACGTCATGCAAATTCCGCAGACCCATGGCATTTCTTTGCCATTGGCTCGTTTTTGTATACTCGAAGTCGATAGGTGTTCTAAGCGAAACCCCATTTCGTCGTCATTCCAACGTAACGTCTCCGTTCCCTACTCAGGGAACGAGGGTTACATACGTAACCGAGACGTTACATACGTAACCGAGACGTTCTTGGGTATAAACTCACTGACTAATTGGTTAAAGTGTTTGGATCTTAAAATGTTTTGGGTGTGGAATTGCTTGGTGTGGGTGTTAATATGCTTTGACGTGTGTCCTGTGACTCATTCGGTGGCAGTTTCATTTCCCTGCACTATAGCTTCTGTTCCCCACAAATCTGTAGACACACAACCTAGTCTTCATAAATTCTTAAAAGAAAATTCCAAAATATGTATATACTATTGTTTGCAGTTCTACAATCCAATATCAAATTATTTCCTTTTTACCTTTTAAATTAGTAGACATAAATTTTTATATAGAATAGAAAGTACGTTGTAATCAGAATATATGTAAAACTTATTTAATTATATTTCAAATATAATACAATTAAACATATTTAAATTATGTCTAATTTCAAACAAATATTTAAACATTGCTCAAATAACTCTATATTGTAGCACATACACATATTCAGATAATAAATAAAGATAAAGAAAAAAAAACACTGTAGATAATTTCTATTACACGTACAGTAATCTTGAACAGGTTTGCCCAATTTAATGATGGGCAGATTCTTACCTTTAACTCCCTGCCTCACAAATTCTTCTTCTCAGGTTTTCCAGAAGTGCTCTGTTAAGGAGGTAGGGCTCAAGGGTTTGGTAGAGCCACAAATCAGAGAGCTAAGACCTGGGGTCTTACTGCCCCTTAAAGATAAGAAGGTAAAGGATATGATGTCCTTTATGAGTAGACCCTCCAACTGCCTGCCTGTACCAGCCGCTTGTCCCTGATGGCTGTCCTTTACAATGCTTGATTGGCTTTCTTACCCTTTGCTAACTTCCTCTGTACATTCTTGTGATGGGTATCTGACACAAAAAATGTTCTCACTGTTCTTTGAGTTTAAATTCTGTTCCTTTCCTTTTATTTCTACTGAACTCATGAACTGTGCTGATAGTAGTGATGTAGTTGGAGCCAAAAGGGGAAACAAACATAATTGGCTTTGTGTGCTCTGAGTCATCCAATCAATAAACTAGATTTTCGACACTGCTGTCAAAGGGTGTTGTGTGTGTGTTCTTTTTTTTTCTCCATTCATTGTAATAAAAAGGTTTCTCAGTTGGACACAATCCAATTTCCAAAAGCTTTATTACCTAAGGTTACATGATTTTCAAACATTTATCGTTTACAATGTACTCTTGCAGCTTGAGTTATCTAACTAGGTAGCATTAACAAATTGTCCTGGCCAAAATGTTATGTAGCAGATTTATGGGATAATTATAAGGACCTACTTTAATGTGGCCATCAAGTTTTCTCTTTAGAAACGTTCTAAACCATATGCATCAGAAGAATGTTGCTTAGACTTGGTTTATTCGTGAGGATTTTAGAGGATATTTTCAGCTAGCAGTCTGGAGTTCAGAATTTGTTCTTTGATCTTCTCACTTTGCTGCATGCCTGCTAATATATAAGCCTCCTTCCCTATTTGATGGATTTTCAGTCTCGCTTTTTCTCTCTTTACCTTCGTTTTACCTCTTCACAGAACATTTTTACAGTATTTTCTCTCTGTTAAAAATTGTGCAGTATTGTTTACAGGTGACATTACAGAAAAGCCACCTTTTGATCTCAAAATTGTATTAAGCATAATTTATTTGGGAAAAAAGTTTTAGAAAAAGTTGGAAATTTTAAAAGTTGGAATGTATTACAACTCTAAAATTAAGTTTTCATTTTTTGGTAAAATTTTTACCTGTAAATGTGGGCTGTTTATTCAGATCAGTTCACAAATTCCTTAGGCCTAGCTACAAATTATGATCTGTTATTAAATTATTCATCCAATTCATTGCATATTTAAAAATATTTCTAACATAAATATAGAGAATAGAAATTTCCAGCTGTAACATATTTTTTGCATCATTATGATTAGAAATTTGGTTGATTCTATGACAGTTCTTAAAATGAAAACATACTCTGATATGATAGAATGTATTATCGAAGAACGTCCTTCTTCAGTGGTCAAGAGTAGTGTGTAGCCTAAGATTGTTTCTTTGTGAAGTGATGTTTTTCCCCACAAACCACAGAATACAGAAAACCAAGATGGCAAGAATCCTGTCACAGACGAGAATGGCAACAATACAATTCGTCAGAGTCCTGGGGTGAGCAGCAGTATTTATTATTATAATGACTAAATTATCATAAACATATTGTAAACTCCTACACAAAATTTATGAGAAGATAATGTTATGGTAGTATAAGCTCTGAAAAAACTGTCTTTGTGACAATCAGTCATTAAATAATTATGAGATCCCCTTTCACCAAAATAGTTATTAGCTCCCCATCAGGTTACTCCAAAGGGTGTGTCTTTGCAATAGTGTTCCGTGAAACCTAACAAAGACCCAGTAATGGCCAAAACGATTGTACAAAATATAATTCATTCCATATAGGATTCATAACAAACTTAACTCAACTAATGGAAATTTCTTTTTTTCTCTGACCTTTAACTTTTTAAGGTCATCTACTATGTCACAGCTCAGATCAAGGGGACTTCATCAGTGTCAGAGGAATCAACAGAGCGTAGAGATGCATCACAGTCTCCCCCATCACAGGTGTCACATGTCAATGCTTCTGACCAATTCCAAAGCCAGCTGCAGGTATCCACTAACAAATTTGGTGCCCTCAAAGGTAGCAGCCCAGCCAGCTCTTCTAGCTCTCGGCACCAAAATCAGCTGTTTCGTTCAGCCTCGTTGAATTCAACTCCACCCTCTCCATTGGAAGATGTTCCAGGTAGCCCAACCAAAGGGAAAGTTCATGTGGTCAAGGCTGCTCAAGTGCAGGTTAGCATGGAGGAGAGGGTAGAGTCTCCAACAGCAATTTGCTCACCAGTCTCCTTGGGAGACACTGAACACATTCTTTCTAAAGCAATCCCTGTTGGGCCGGAATTAGCAAATCAGAAGCTTCTGTTTGGTCTATCCAAAGTGAAGGAAAAGAAATTTGAAGAAATTGAGGAAAATGATGAGACCTATCTCAGTCCTGATCTGCCAGGAGAAGAGCCACCTCCCCCTCCTCCTGATAACTTTGCCTTCATGATCACTAACACCAAGGTACAAGCTCTGTCCACTGGAGAGTACCATCAGCTTGTCGACGCCAAGAAAGGTAGTGTGCAGACGGTAACTGTTGGCAGCAAACGACCAAGTGCATCTGATAGTGGCTCAGCATCAGGAGGTAATGCCAATACTAATGGTTCCCCTGGTGCTGACAACTCCAGTAAAAAGCCAGTTATCATCATTTTTGATGAGCCGATGGACATCCGCTCAGCTTACAAACGCCTCTCTACCGTCTTTGAATGTGAGGAGGAGCTAGAGCGGATGCTTGCAGAAGAAAGAATAGATGAGGAGAGTGAGGAAACTGAGGAAGAAGAATGGTCTAGAGGATTGCAGGTCAAACAGAATGGAGATGGTAGAGATTCTGGAAAATTTACTGGTTCAAATTCTTCTGCAGATGTCATAGACGGTCAAGTCATGAAGACTTCATCCTCATCTTTATCTGAGGGAGGGGCGTTAGAAGATGTGAATAGTGATGCAAAGCAAGATGGAAAGAAGAAGTTCAAGTTTAAGTTTCCCAAGAAACAGTTTGCTGCTTTAACGCAAGCCATTCGTGCTGGAAGCAAAACGGGCAAAAAGACTTTGCAGGTTGTCGTCTATGAAGATGAGGAAGAACCAGATGGAACTGTCAGACAACAAAAAGAGACCAAGAGGTTTGAAATTGCTTGCTCCAAAACAGAGTCTTCAAAATCACAGGAACCTAATGGACGAACTAACGAGATTCGTAAGAGTACCTACAAAACCCTTGACAGTCTAGAGCAAACAATAAAGCAGCTTGAAAACACAATTTGCGAAATGGGGCCCAAGTCTTTGGAAGACCCAGAAAGCTTGGTGAACCCTGAAACTCAGGACAACAAGTTTGGAGAGAGTCCAGGGCACTCAGAGACAGGACTTTCTCCCAAAACCTCGATTCCTAGGTCGACATCTGCCAGTAAAGGTCCTGGTCTCCGAAAAAAGACCAAACCACAGCTCCTTCCTCGGCCTGCCATCATACCAACTACAGGGGTTTCAGTCACAACAGTTCCCACCCACCAGGTCTCTCTCTAGCTCCTACTACCTTAACAAAGACTGTGGATCTGTCCCTCTCCTCTTGCCCATTATAGTTCCACCCTTTTCAGTGACTTCTACAGATCCTTAGCCTCTCCTGTGGTGGAGGCTACCAACTCTGGGATCTGAACTTTTTAACACCTTCACATATTTTTATAAATATGGTGTGTTAATTTCTGGTGTGGTGTTTCATGTATAAACCTTTGTGTGTTTACTGATGGTGCTCTAATCTTGGGTTAAGGTAGCTACAACAACTTTCACAGTCTTAGAACCACAGTCTCACGTTGTTTCTGGTTCCTTTTTGTGGATTCTAAGACAGTCCTCAATGAAACTTTGTTGGTATTCTAGGCTGGTTTGCATGCCTTCTTTTCTGGTATACACACTCTACAGTGTTCACAGATGTGCTGTGCAAGCTTTGTCTTGCTGTGATTTAGTTTAAACCCCCCTGAAATATGGCTCTCATTTTTTGTTTCTTTCTTTTTATCCCTTTTCTCTTCTGTTTGATTTAAATCTTTTTTGCAGAATGCCAGCGTGGTCTCACCTACTAGTCGGATGCCTGTTTCTGCCAAGGTGCGGCAGCAACCGGGCACCTCCGACAAAGAGAGGGCAACAAAACCGCAAAAGCTACAGGACTCTCAGAGGCAGTTTCGCCAGGTAGTCTTATCATAGGACCACTTGTCTAGTCAAAAAGATGCACACACCTAGGCATATACTCGAGATCAAAGTTAGGTCTTGCAGAATAATTTAGAGGGAAAGGATCTAACAAAGAACCTGATGAGACCAAACAACCTGTTCTTTGGTGATAAGCCCGGTTTCAGAAAACTGATTTCGAACTGTTGACGTTTTCTTCTGCTACATTTTTTGAATGGCTGTGACCGAAGGCAACTGACTGTTATCTCATAATACCATCAAATGCTTCTGCATGTTTGCTTTGCTTGTGGCTTTGGTGCTGTAGAAATTACAAACTAATTTTACAACAGTGAAAGAAAGCACTACAACCACTGCTTACCTAACACTGTTAGATGCTTAGACAAGGGTCTCTTTAACTAAAAAACACTGACATCTAACCCCTACACACTCCAATGCCTGTGACAATTCCCTTGCAAGTAAGGATGCTTCTCTACTTAACCCATTTTTGGACCCTTTCCCTGTTTACCTCTCGGAGGAATCCCCAAACCCTGGCCCCACTGCCCAGGGTCCACAAATCCATTCTGTCCCTATTATCCTGTGGATGCCTTTCCAAATTGTACCTCCTCTATTCCTCCTGGAGCCTCAAATGGTCTTGAGTACTGGTTGGTTGCACTTACACTGTGCATTACTCACTCTAAACTCATAATCCTATCATCTTTCATATTCCCTCTCCTTTCCATCTGACAGTGTACTTAAAGTGATATTTTTCTGTATTCTCACCTTGTTGACAGATAGTTTTTTGTGTGCGCCTTCAGTACTTTCATTTATATATGTAGCTTCTGTCTCTTTGATAATCTGTCTTTAATAACTGTAGATCCCAGTAGTATGATTTTAAACATGCTTAGAAATTTTGCGTATTTTAATCAAGATCCCTTTGTTGACAATCAGTGTGTTTTGGCATCTTTGTTCGCAGGCTAATGGAAGTGCTAAAAGATCTGGAGGAGATCCCAAATCCACTTCTCCTACTGTGCCTGCTTCTAAAATTCCTGCTTTTTCCTCTAGTATGGGAAAAGGCTTGTCCCAGTCTGATTCTACTAATATTGTTAATTCTTCTCCTTTATCTTCCTCCCTTCCCGCTAGCAAATCTTCTATCCCTCCTTCTCGATCCAGTTCCACCCCCTCATCTCATATCCCCTCCCTTTCTAATGGTTCTTTAAAATATGCCCCTCCCACTCACAGCACTAAAGGCCTCTCTATTCCCATGCAGACACAAAATGGTCGACCTTCCACCTCTTCTTCCTCTTCCTGTTCCCACTCCCCTTTGTCCCCAACTATGTTGAGTCAGAGTGCAAAGAGTATCCGTACCATTCACACACCCAGCTTCACCAGCTACAGTCGGCAGCACAATGGGAGTGCCGGTAAATCAGCTATCCCAACAGTAACCGTCGCTAAGGATGCTGCGTAAATTGCTTTGCTGCTTTGCAACCATTTGTTTATCTCTTAATGAGGTGGAGTCACTCCTGATTTACTTTGATTCACTTTTTAAGTTGTTTTTGTGATTTTATTTGTTTGAACAGATACTATTGTTACATGAGAGTGAACTTTGTTTTGGTATGACTTTGGTTATAGCATGTTATTATTTTCTCTGTTCAATTGAATGGCCATCCTCCATTATTCAGTGTTTTAAACTTGAATCTCTGCAAATCATAACCATATAAAAAGATCAACTGTTTTATTTTAAAAATTAAAACGTTTAATTGCAGAGAGCAGGCTCTTGATCAATAATTTTACAGAGCACTTCTTTGAAAAGAATATTTATTTTTCATACAAGCTGAATAGAGGCTAATAAGTTAACATAGTAAAAAGTATGTAAACAATGTTTTGGTTATTAGAATCCTCTAAATGATTGTAGATTATGTTCATTTTGCAGTTTTAAATAAATTGACAGACATTGGTTGTAGCCATAATAAGTGGAAAAGTACTGTAAGTATACTAACCATTAACACAAATTGTCAAACATTATCTGTTTTTTTTTCTTTGTCTTTTTTACATGCACTGCCAATGTCTTAAAGATTTATTGTTATAAATTGACAACAGTTTTGCAATGAACAGTTGTCTGTCTATTCAGTAGTTGCCTATTTGCCAAAGTTTGTAATTTACATCCTTAAAAAATACTATATATACTGTGTTAGACACTATGTACATTTAGGATAGGTTATATCTGGCTTAACCTACCTATGTCAAAAAAATCCCTGATTTACCCATGCAGTCTATGGCTCTTAAATTAATGAGTATTAATGTCTAAATGTAAACTAAAAATTGTAGTGATTAATAAAATTGCTCTCTACTTCACATGTATATACTGTAACATCTCTATTTCAGAGATTGTCTTTAGTTTTGTTAACATATTGTACCAAAGTTTATTTCTATGCATGCCTATACAAAATTGTAGAGAGAGAATGTAATAGAAGAAAATCATGCTTGCACAGACAGATTTTGTAAATAAATATGTTTGGTTTTGTATAGCTTTAATTGCAGAAGCAATCAGTGCAAAAGAGTGTAGGTATTAAAACAATAAAGTTCTGCATGCTTGTCGTTTACATGGCCTCTCGGCTGTGGTTTCTCCACTTCAACACTCCAAGTCCTTGTATTAAACATTTTGGCAGATAGTTCAGATGACTTGTGTTTTTTATCACATATATTGTCTTTTACACCTTTACACTTTCATAGTAATGACATTCTAGTGACATTCTTGTAAAGTAAACATGTGAACTACATTTATTGGACACATTTTACTGAATGTATGTAATGCGTGCAGAGCTATAGGCAAAAGGTTATTTTGAAAAATCGAAAATATAAAGTTTTAAGTTTTGATTTGTGTAAAATTTTGGTAATATCCTCATGCTTGTGTTAATTTATAGTTCCAATGGCTTTACTGTTATACTAAAATGTGTAGTACAGAATACATATACTTTAGGAATGTCCAAACTTACGGCCGATACACAATTAATGACCAGCTTTCTTACAATTCTTTTATAATAAGCCTAACTGGGTTGACACACACATTTCAACTTTACTGTATATTCTTCAACATTACAGTATATTTGAACTATGCCAGGTTTGTCTTACTAAGTGTAAGTTAAGAAGTTGTAATGATCACATACAGCAGGTAAAGTAACCAGTAGAGGGTGATGTGTGTTGATGGGGATTTTGTTAAAGGGCTGATTCTATGTTAAAGGAGTTCACATATCTGTGCATGTCATTTTTGTGTGATACCTCCTACATGAACTCAATGCATATACGACTAAATGAGGAAACAGATATGAGACATTCAGCTGAATTGGTCAATAGCCAAACGGGGTGTTTATCATTATGTGCTGCCTGCTGAGGAAGTCTCTAAACCTTCTTGTAAGTACATCAGTGACATTTGAAATTATATATATTTTTAGATTTTTGTATTTCATATTTTGTATTGATTGTAACATTTACCTCACTGAATATTGGTTGAAGTTCAGTGTATGTTATTTCCAATATATATATATATATATATATACACACAAACACTACCGTTCAAAAGTTTGGGGCCAATTTGGTTTTTTTTTTGTTTTTTTAAAGAAATTAATACTTTTCTTCAGAAAGGACGCATGAAATTGATATAAAGTGACAGTAAAGACATTTATAATAATGCAAAATATTTATTTTTTAATGAAATGCTTTTCTCTTGAACTTTCAAAGAATCCTGAAAAAAAATGAATCACTGTTTGCACAAAAATATGAAGCAGCACAACTGTTGTCAACTGTGACAATAATCATAAATGTTTCTTGAGCATCAAATAATCATAGAGTGATTTCTGAAGGATCATGTGACACTGAAGACTAGAGTAATGATGCTGAAAATTCAGCTTTGATCACAGGAATAAATTACATTTTAAAATATATTCACATAGAAAACAGCTGTTTTACATTGAAATAATATTTAACAATATTACTGGGTTTGTTTTGTATTTTTAATCAAATAAATGCAGCCTTGGTGAGCAGAAGAGACTTCTTTTAAAAACATAAAAAATCTTACCGACCCCAAACTTTTGAACGGTAGTGTATATATATATATATATATATATATATATATATATATATATATATATATATATAAAATTCTACAGGGTTTTTTCTCTCTTTCTATTCATGTGGTTTCAAATAATAATAATACATGCAGTATTGTCGTAGATCAGTTATATATAATATAAATAGATCTTTTAATTTCAAAGAAATGTTAGAAATATGAAATGTTTCAATGAAATATGTTCTTATTTTCTAAAACCATTTACCCACACTGTGTCACTTTCTGTAGTTCTTGAGAAAATTATATAGCTAAAACCTGACTGTGATACTTACTCTGACTATTGCCGTTCTGCAAACCACAGATCAGTCACAAAGTATAGACCTGCAATATGTCGAATCACTCAGTGGAGGGGATTTACCTCAGCACTCATGAGGAGAACATCCTGTTCGCAACCTTCTACATTGTCATCTTCATCCTCTCAGTCCCGAGCAATGCCTTGGCACTTTGGGTGTTCTGTCACAACAACACCAACAACACCCCATCCAAAGAGTTTCTGAAGCACCTGGCTATAGCGGACATGTCTTACGTCCTGGTGCTCCCCATGCGAGTAACCTACCACATGTCAGGCGATCACTGGCCTCTTGGTGAAGGGTCCTGTCGCGTGGTAGGTTTCCTGTTCTTCGTCAACCTCTACTGCAGCATGTACTTTATGACTTGCATCAGTGTAGACCGTCTGTTGGCTTGCGTCTTACCTTACAAAACTCACAATCTGAGAAAGACCAAGTATGCCAAAGTGGTCTGTGTGGTCTTGTGGGTCATGGTGACCATCTCCATGGTGCCTGTCCTGTTCTCCAGAAAAGAAGTGACTAGACAATGGAAGAATGTAACAGTCTGCGAACAGCTATACATAGAGAAGTCCACTAATCCCACTGGCGCGGTGGTGTCCACTGCTATTGCATTCATGATACCTCTGGTCACCCTGAGTGTCTCTTACATTCTCATATTTTGCAAAGTCAAACAAATGACTTTTCAAGAAAGGACACCTACTCAGCGTAAGGCAATGAGAATGATCGTACTTACAGTGGTTAACTTCTTGACTGCATTTGTGCCCTATCATATCCACCGATTTTTCTTTATCATACAGAATGAGGACATGTCAAGGTCAGAATCCGAAAGACAAATGCTGCATTTGGGAAATCGAATCACCTCAGCTTTAACATGCATGAGTGGCGTGTTGGATCCTGTCATGTACTTCTTTCTGGCTAGAAATTACCAAGTAACCCTTCTGCAGCTCTGTGGTAGAAACCTCAACGAGGAGCATTCCACCGCATGATCATACAAAATATGGTATCTTCTTAGCTGTGTGTTAACTACCAGGCACAATGCAAATCAGTATCTGTTAAACAGATGCTTAAAGTGAAAGTAAAAGTATGGCTGATAATGATTGAGGTTCATTCATTCAGAAACCTATTGAATCATGACATGCAATTTGATTCCTTTTACATCAAATGTGGAACTCCCATTTCCAGATTTCAAAATGACAAAATCTCATATGACACATGAATGAAGTAGTTGGTCATCCAGGTACTTTTTGCCTTCTCTTTTATGATTACTGTAAAATTTGTTTTTCCACAGTATGTGTCAAGGTGTGGGTTCATGTCTTGTTCCTGTCTGTCCTGTGTTTTCCTTGTCTTGTGTGAACTTTAGTTATTTCCTGTGCTGTCTCATGTTTTGTAGTCCTTTGTAGTTTTTCTAGTTTATTAGTATCCCCAGGTGTTCCCCTCTCTTGTTATCTTGTTTAGCTTGTTTACCCCTGTGTTTCAGCCCTGTCTTTGTGAGTTGTTATTGTTGTAATGGTTGCTGTTTCCGTGGTCCTGATCTGAGTTTCTTTTGTTTGTTTTATTAATAAAAAATAACAAGAGGGCGTGGTTAATCAGAAACACCTGGGGATACTAATAAACTAGAAAAACTACAAAGGACTACAAAACATGACACAGCACAGCATGAAATAACTAAAGTTCACACAAGACAAGGGAAACACATGAACAAGACATGAACCCACACCGTGACAGTATGTGACTACTTTATACCAATATATTGTACTCCACCAACTTTATAGTAGGGAAGTATGCGATTTCACTTGCAGCCTCTTGGTGCGTTTAAGTCATGACTCATGTCGGAAAGATGGTATTTACGAGTTGAAAGCACATGAAAGCCACCACACTGTCGTTAATTTGAGTGGATATTGATTTTTCTTTAAGCGCCGATGTTTACGAGTTGGGGGCGTGTAGAAACATGACAGAATATGATATGGTCAGGCTTTTTTTATTTTGTTATTATTTTTATTTATTTTATTTTGGTATATACGAAAAAAGAAAAAAATATGCTATTATGACTATTCTTTTGTGGTTATTTCTATGATTAATCTGTTCAAACATATATATTTTTTTATCAATCCATTTATGAATGTTCTTTTTGTCTATTGTATCTCTTGATATCATCGTATATTCTTTGTTCATACTCATATATTCTATTCAGACCAGACTTTTCATTCACATCCGCTCTGAAAATGTACATGTCTAAATTCTGCTATCACCTATTGTTATTATAGAAAAATAAAACGTCATCAGCATGTGCTAGTCATAAACAAATATAGCAAGATGAATCACCCTTGGCAATTGTGGATTTAATGTACGCTGAAAAAAAGAGGAAGCGAAAGAGGAGAATATGGACGCGGTCTAGGGAAAAGAAGCCAACTTGGCATGCCATTTTTGCAAATGGAGCTTGAGGTATAAGTAGTTTTAAGTTTTAGCGCCGTGTTGAGTTGATCAATACGCCATTTCATGTTGTATTTGTATTGGCTAGTCAGTAGACGTAGGTCGTAGCAGCAAACAAACTGAGATGATCAGGCTTAATTTAAAGATTTTACCCCAAAAATATTGCAAGCTATCTTTGGTTGCGGGACCGTGACAATTGCTATCTTTGAACCTCTCTCACTGTACGACGTAGGACCTCCTGAATGGTCATTTTTAACAATAAGTATATAATGCCTATTTATGAATATATTAGCCTATATCATATTTAATACGCAAATTTCTAGGGCCTATATCATGACCAAAACTTGAAAAACCTGTTGTATACAATCTACTTCATGCCTTCTGCCCTCTGATTGATAGTTTTTGGTAAAACTTTACAATACTTTTCAGTCTTAGTTAATGTTAATTTCAACATTTACTAATACATTATTAAAATCAAAAGTTGTTTTTGTTAACATTAATTAATGCACTGTGAACTAACATGAACAAACAATAAACAACTGGATCTTAATTACCAAACATTAACAAAGATTAAAAAATACATTGTTACTTCATGTTAGTGAATAAATTAACTAATGTTAACAAATGAGACATTGTAAAGTTTTACCGTTATTAAGTAGTCTTTTTTGCTGTGAAACTTTACGATTCTTTGTGATTTTTTATAAAGTAAGATGAACATTTACTGGACTGAAGCAACTTGGGTTTACGTGATTCATACATCATTTTTTTAATGTTACAAATTACAAATGATTTTTTATATTATTTTATATTAATATAAATGTCAATTATGACACAACATGCTTTTGGGGAACATTTATTTTGTCCATCTCTCAATTATCATTGAATTGCAATGAATTTCATGTATGAGCCACAAAAGCCTGTTGTTTGAAATATGATATATATATATACATAAGTTTACATGTGTTTTTGTTGACTATCATTTCATACACACACAAACACGTTTATACACACACACACACACACACACACACACACACACACACACACACACACACACACACACACACACACACACACACACACACACACACACATACATTTTTTTAAATTGGAGCCCCAAATCTACTGCCTGACACGTTTCCTTCCTTCTGCTATAGATATTGTTGACAGAAATTGCCTGTATGGTTAACCTAAAATTGAATTGTGCCTTGATATGCACAGCATTACTCAATGTGTTGACGTAATTTCCACCAAAACAGGAAGACATATATATCAGGAAGATATATCGAGCAGCCCTTCCCCTTTTTTTAAATAGCCAATAGCGTTTAGCTTATCACAGTTCGGCCAGAGGCTGTCATTGGCTGCGTCCGAGAACTGAGAGGACGCATTTCAAGGAAGGCATCAAGGCACGCTCAAATGCAATGTTAGTTTCATTTCCTGCCTCCTGAGTTCTCTTACGAGAGGTTCTCTCGTATTGCGTAAGTTAGCTTACGCTACGGTAAGATTCATCTTTTCGAGATATTGAAGCCAAAAATTATCCTTAATTAAGTATTTATTGTCAACCCAGTGCAGCAGCTAGCAGACCTAGAGCAGGCTGTCTAGCGTGCTCATTGACTGCCCTGAGGCAACTGCAGCAGCCTACCAGTGAGCCTGACATGACGTCACGTCCAATGAAGGGCGCTCGCGCCCTCATTGCGTCTCAGCCCGCCAGAATGGTTGTGGCCTAGCGTATATAAGAAGGGCTCGGAGGCTGCTTCCCTGATTTTCATCTCTTCAGCGAAGCTCTTCGCATCGCTGGACTTTGAGAAGCCGCGCCGCCACTGAAAAAACAACACAGCAAGCTAGGAAAGCGCCTGAAGAAGCCGCCCGACTTCGCCGGCTTCAGCCATCCGTGCGAGCTGAGCTATCCGGCGACGTATCCTTTTTACAAGCTCTACTACTCTCGGTGTGTGTTCACCGCTGCGACACCCCTCCTTTTCTAAAAGAGCAAGTGATCCGTCTTTTTCAAGATGCCTCGCACTTCCTGCGGCTCGTGCAGAGCCCCGCTCAGCGCCGGAGACCGCCATGTCATCTGCGCTCTCTGCCTGGGCCAGGAACACGCAGCCCTCGCCCTCTGGCACAGGCCGCCTCCCCCTCGGGGGCCCTCGGCCAAAGATCACGGCGATCAGAAACTGGAGGTCATTCTACCCCTCGCTACACACATCAAAGCGTGGGAAGCGATCCCAGGGGTATCAGAATGGGTGCTAAGCACTATAAGGCAAGGTTATTCACTACAGTTCTGTCGCCGGCCTCCGCACTTTCGAGAGCAGACCGTGACGTCAGTTGGCACGGAAGTAGCACATCTACTCCGCGCAGAAATAGTGAAACTACTGTGCAAAGGGGCCATAGAAAGGGTGCCACCTTCTCTGAGCGAGTCAGGCTTTTACAGCCGTTATTTTCTCATACCCAAGAAGGACGGAGCCCTCAGACCTATTCTAGATCTGAGACATCTGAACAAAGTTCTTATGAAAAGACCGTTCAAAATGCTTACGACCAGAAAAATCCTTGCGCACATTCGCCCGAGGGACTGGTTTATATCTCTCGATCTGAAAGACGCCTATTTTCAGATTCAGATAATACCCTGTCACAGGCCATTCTTGAGATTCGCCTTAGACGGTCAGGTATATCAATACACCGTCCTGCCGTTCGGCCTGTCCTTGGCACCCCGTACATTCACGAAGTGCATGGACGCGGCTCTCGCCCCTATGAGGAATCAAGGGTTGCAAATAATTAACTATCTGGACGATTGGCTGATTCTGCCTCAATCAGAGATAGAACTTTTATCTCACAGAGCAGTGCTCCTCAGTCATATGGAAAGCTTGGGTCTCATGGTCAACTGGATCAAGAGCTCATAAGTGCCCAGCCAGTCAATCTCCTTTCTAGGAATAGAGCTGGACTCTGTGGCCATGACGGCTCGCTTAACGATACAGCGAGCGCGCCGTGTTCGACGCCTGGCCGCGTCTTTCGAGAAAGGCAACATCGCCCCTCTGAAGATTTTTCAGAGGATGTTGGGCTATATGGCTTCAGCCGCTGCAGTGCTTCAGCTGGGTTTACTGCGCATGCGCCCACTACAGTGCTGGCTGAATGCACGAGCGTCTCGCCGAGCCTGGGCCTCCGGCTGCGAGCGAATCAGAGTGACTCAGAGCTGCATTACGGCTCTGCAGCCCTGGTTAGCGGCCGACTGGTATCGGCAGGGAGTGACTATGGGAGCTGTCTCATATCGAAAGGTCATCTCGACAGATGCGTCCAACTCGGGTTGGGGCGCGCTCTTCGAGGGCAGACTGGCCACTGGCCTGTGGTCAGACCAAGAGAAGCTTTTCCATATAAACTGTCTGGAAATGATGGCGGTCGAGTACACGCTGAAGCGCTTCCTCCCGTTCATACAGGACCACCATGTTCTAGTCCGCTCGGACAACAAGTCTGTGGTTTTATATGTGGTTTTATATGTGAACCGTCAGGGCGGTGTCAGATCTAGGAACCTCTGTGATCTAGCAGAACGCCTCCTCGTTTGGTCTCAGCACAACCTGCGCTCGCTGAGAGATGCGCATGTGCCAGGCCACTTGAACGACGGTCCAGACAAACTGTCCAGGGACAATGTTCCCCCGGGAGAATGGTCCCTGCACCCCCATACAGTCCAGTTGCTATGGCGCCTTTTCAGCAAAGCGGAAGTCGACCTCTTTGCGTCAAAAGACAACGCTCACTGCCAAAAGTTCTTTTCAAAGAGCGAGGACGCGCTGGCCCAATCATAGCCCAGCCGCCCGCTATACGCTTTCCCTCCGTTCTCATTACTGCCACAGGTGATCAAGAGAATCAGGGAAATGCGTCATTCGGTGCTCCTCATAGCCCCGCGATGGGAGAACCAAACGTGGTTCCCGGAGTTGACGCGGCTGTCACAGACGATGAGGGCAGATCTCCTCTCTCAAGCTCGCGGCTCGATTTGGCATCCCCATCCAGAGTGCTGGTCTCTGCACGCATGGGTGATCAATGGATACCCGTTGTCCTGCCAGAAAGTGTGATGAACACGCAGTCTAGAGCTCCATCTACTAGAAAGCTCTACGCGTCTAAATGGTCTGTGTTCTCCAAATGGTGCACCGACAAAAATCTGGACCCACGTACGTGTGGGGTATCGTGGCTGCTTAGCTTCCTTCAAGAGCTGTTGGAAAAAGGGAGGTCCCCTTCCACGCTTAAAGTCTATGTGGCGGCCGTCGCAGCGTTCACAGAAACAACGCGCGGCCGGTCACTAGGAAGGAACGAGCTCGTCATCTGCTTCCTTAGAGGAGCTAGGAGGATGAACCCCCCGCGCCCCCCGTCGGTTCCTGTGTGGGATATTTCTTTGGTCTTAGAGGCCCTGAAAGCATATCTCTTTGAACCGTTAAGTTCTGTGGATCTAAAGTATCTGTCACTAAAAAACGTTTTTCTGATTGCTTTGTCATCAGTCAAGCGTGTGGGAGACTTGCACGCGCTGTCTGACGGCGCTGTGTGTCTTGAGTTTGGACCAAATGACTCTAAAGTCATACTCAAACCTAGACATGGTTATGTCCCTAAAGTGATCGACACTCCTTTCAGAGCGCAGGTTATTTCCCCATTGGCTCTGCCAGCATCCGATAGTGAGAGTGATGCTAATCTCCTCTGCCCGGTCAGGGCGCTGAGGGTTTACGTTACGCGCTCTGCACTGTTCAGACGCTCGGAGCAGCTCTTTGTTTCATTTGGTGGGAGCACTAAAGGTCTCGCCGCCTCGAAACAAAGCCTGTCCAGATGGATAGTGGACGCTATAGCAGCTGCTTATGCGTCGAAAGGTCTGCAGTGCCCTTTGGGCATCAGGGCTCATTCCACTAGAGGCAGAGGCATTCTCTAGAAGAGGGAACGAGTATTGCGTAACCTGCCGTGCTTGCGCCACGAGCGACTTTCGCTTCAGTCGATGAAAACCAGGGAAGCAGCCTCCAAGCCCTGCTTATATATGCTAGGCCACACCCATTCTGGCGGGCTGAGACGCGATGAGGGCGCGAGCACCCTTCATTGGACGTGACGTCATGTCAGGCTCACTGGTAGGCTGCTGCAGTTGCCGCAGGGCAGCCAATGAGCACGCTAGACAGCCTGCTCTAGGTCTGCTAGCTGCTGCACTGCGTTGACAATAAATACAAAATTAATGATAATTTTTGGCTTCAATATCTGGAAAAGATTCATCTTTCCGTAGCGTAAGCTAACTTATGCAATACTCGATCCCTCTTCTAGAGAGAACCGAGGTTACGTTAGGTAACCGATACGATTCCTTCATTTGATACATTTTTGAAGGCAGCATAGATGTATCCTTAACTGCCGCCTTTGATATCCCACAATCCTGTGCTTTCCATTCTGTGACAGTTGAGAGAAAAATAAAGATGGCGTCTGAAAGTTGAGGCTGGTCATCAATTTTTCCTACGTACCTGGATCTCGTATACAATCGACGTTCCCAAACATCTACAGTCGATGTTAGTTTAGAATATATACCACAAGAAGACTAACATGTCACCTTCTATCAATATGATTGGTTCAATTGGTGAAAGCAAGCCCCACCTTTTTTCCCTGTTACTGGCATAAGCAAACTCTGTTTTAATCATCTGTCTAGTTTCATTTCACCTATTTGTTATTTTTATACTCACACAACCAAAGTCATGAGTTTTCATTAAAAGGGGACACATAGGCCTACATTATTCAAAAACACAGAACAGAACATTTTGGTACATTGTGTTTCAAATTGTTAGCATTGTTAGGCCTAAAAGGGAAATAAAGTTAGATGTTAGAAACATGGTTAGCTTAAAAGATAGTTTACTATCTTATCTATTAAAAATCCATCATAGCAGTCATTAAATATTCTCTTAGTTTTCACCAAAGCTTGCTCTATTTTGCTGTGATCATTAAACTGTTACTCTGCCTCAGAAGTCTGTCCGAAAAAAAAGAAAAAAAAAACTAAAATTTTGATTTCAGGGGGAGTCTTGTTTATACACCTAAAAGGGCCCTGAGATACAAATATTTACAGACAGATTATGAGACATGTAAAAATTAAATTCATAAATATCGTCTGAATTTTTCTCCTTCAAGTCCGTAAATCATCTCCTCACTGACTCCTTTCTAAGAAGCCTTTTTATTCTTTTTCGAATCAAGCCCCAGCAGCGGATTAATAGCGCTTAACAGCAGCAGATGATCCAGAACTTCTCCCCTGCAGCTATCCATCGATAATCTCAGAGCAATTTTCCTTCTATAAATGCAAGGTTGTTTCTCAAACGGAAGGTTGGACCCTTTCAAGACTGCATGGATGCTTCTCAATATCCCTCCTCGTCTCCTCGCTTCTCTGTCCTCTATCCTATAACCCGGAAACTGATCGAGCTCAGCCATCTTGAAGGGCATCTCAATTCTCTAAATGCACCGTGAGGAGTCGAGGATCGAGGAGTGAGGAGCTTCCAGAGGAGTCGAGGATCGAGGAGTGAGGAGCTTCCAGAGTCGTCGAGGAGTGAGGAGCTTCCAGAGGAGTCATGAGTGAGGATACACAGGTGTATCCTATGCGGAAGTGTTTTATCGACTAAACGTGACGCACTTATAAATTCTCCTCCCCCTTCACATCGGTCACAATAATTTACATTTATACTTTACCTTTGCAGTTTATATAAACCACACATCTCACATATTTCAACAGGGTATCTTGCTTTATTGTTATTTATTATGAATTTCTTAAATAAACAAACTTCAACAACATACGGGCAGATCCTTTGAGCGCTGCTGATGACGCTGTGGAGTGATGCTCGAGTGATCAAGTAATCCAATGTATAAAAAAAGCTTTCTTTCGATTCCTACGTCATCCTTTTCTTTCCTTGCAGCCTTCCCTCTCATCCTACAGGTGGTGGAGCTGAGACGTGAGGAAAGGAAGTGAGGAAAGAAAACGAGGATGCACAAATAAGAAATGAGAAGCACCCTATGTGTCCTTCCTAGTGTGTGTCCTCCTCAGCAACTAACTGCTAGAATGAGACTAGCGAATAAGAGCGAATGGCTACGTCACACATCTTCCCATGGTCACGGCACAAAAATACTATTAAAACGTAATTTTGGAAAAATACTTTGTATTACAAATCTTTGTACCCGTGAATGACAACCGTCTGCAGTCTCTTAGTGGCTTACATTATTGTCAGTTTAGTGTTAGCAATTAATTTACAGCAAGACAAAAGATAATATCTATGCATTCATGTCTGAAAATATTATTTTTGTCTTACATTTCATAATAAACTCAGACAAGCTCAGTACCGACTCATTTACTGTCAGTTTATTTTCAAGAATTGTAATGTGTTCAAATGATTGTGGGTGATTTAAGGCCGCGATAGATACATCTGATGCATCCTTCAAAACAGGCCAAATGAAGGACGTGAAATGAAGGCTGCCAGAGATACCGCTTTGCTTGTTGTGCTAAAAGAGGATACTCTTCTGCATGCATCTTCCATCTTCTTAGTGGGTTTTCAGAGAGAAGGACAGAGAGTAAGCCACTTCCTCTTTTACCATTTCAGTCACAGGTTTTTTTTATGCTGCTGCGGCTTTGTAGACTGGTCCAAGGAGATCCATCAGTGCAGATGTCTTTGGCTTCTTGGGTGATGTGGAGGCTTCTGCATCTCCCACATCATCAGGAGGAACCAAGGAGCTTCACCACAAGCACCATCAGTTGCTGTTTACAAATAAAACAATTACAAATTAAATTTAAAATATAGTAATAATAAATCATCACAAAAAAATACCATTTGGAAGTTCTGATCAAAATAAGCATAAAACACTATTTTCTTTCTACACTGGTCAAGTCAAGTGTATTTATATAGCGCTTTTCACAATATAAATTGCATCAAAGCAGCTTCACAATATCAATCAAATAACATAACAATGTTTGTTTCTTAGTGAAAAAACATCCACGTTTGGTAGGGCTGATCAATGGTATTAATGCTTGGTTAATTATTTTGAATATCCCCAACTGAGCAAGCCAAAGGCAACAGTGGCAAGGAACCGAAAAACTCCATCAAGTGACCTACTGGTGTCCTAAAACTCCATCAGGTGACCTACAGGAGAAAAAAAAAAAAACCTTGGGAGAACCCAGGCTCAGTCGGGGGCCAGTTCTCCTCTGGCGTTTATGAACGAGAGGCCGGATTTACAGTAACTGTAATTTGATACAGAATTTTGTTTTATTTTATCACTTCGGGGTGGGTACGCGAACCGGAATCACAACATTTTATCTGTAGAGTGGGAAAGGGATCCTCCATAGGGAGAGGCTAGTTGGCATTTCAGCACTGCGTTGTCATCGGGTCCAGGCAAAGCTCCTAGTCAGATCTGGATACGGCCTGGATCCGGTAGGCTGCGGGAAAACCTCGGGATAAACAAAGACACTAAAATTAGCGTAGATGCCATTCTTCTTATGATGATGTAACGAGTACATCAGGATTTAAGGGAAGTGTTCCCAGTTCCGGCTGACCTAATCTATGCAGCCTAACATTGAATTATAGAAGTCTATAATATATTATGTGTATGCTAGGTCAGAGAGATGTGTTTTTAGTCTACTGGTACAACTTACATTCAGTGTTTTCATTTGCTCCAGGCTTACAATCTCTCTCATCAGTCTTGAAAATGTGTTGTCACTGTCCTCTTCAGACAAGAAGGGAAGGGCCTTAAAACTACGATCTAGTGCTGATGTTGTGCTGATGATGTTTACTTCAGGCAAGCATATCTTAAGGAGATTCTACGTTTAGTTATATGCAGTTATGCTTCAATACACAAAAGTCAAAGTCACATAGTAATTTATTAAAGTGTAGCTGATTGCATTAAATTGATCGTTTTAATCTATATATGGTTGTAAATTAATTTAATGTTTGTAATCTACAGTATATTTATTCTACATAGCATCTATAAATCAACACTACTATACAATAATAACAAACATCTATAAACATACCTTGACTTTAGGTTGTCATTTATAGTGGATTTAAAGTCCTTGATTATTGTGGAGTCACTGCGTGCAATTCTCATCTCCTGTAACAGCCGTGCATGCAGGGGACCAATGACTGAAAAATTTGGTGAGCTCTCCTCATGGCTGGTGTGGCAGATTTCATGGGATTCAGAGCCTTCACTAAATCTCCTCCTGCTGTGCAGAGTTCTTTCTCACTTCTGCGAACCTCAGGTGAGAGCAGTACTGCAGATTTGGCTGGCTGCTGTTCCAGGAACCCCTCTAGCATCTCCAGTGCGGTGTTCCACTGAGTTACAATGTCTGTCTTCAGCATATGAGAGTGTAGATCCAGTAGCTTTTGTTTAACTTTCAAAGTATGGCTGTCGATCTTGCTTCGATGAAAGAAGGCAGTAATTCGTTTGACTTTGCCAAGCAATTGGGTCACTTTTGGGAGTTTGAGTGCTGCTTGAGATGCTAAGTTCAGCATATACGCATAGCAATTGACATAAAGCCACACGGACCATATAAGCAGCATTGTCGGTAACCAGAGCCGGTTCTTTCTGGGTAATGTTCCAACATTGCGATGTTACTTGCCGTGTGGCTGGTGTGGACAGCCCGGGTTTGCCAAAACATGCAACACTAGTGTCCAGTCATTTGCAATATAGTGACATTTTATGGTGACATACGATTCAGTCGTCCTGGATGTTCAACTGTCAGAGGTAAGGGCAACTTTTTTGTATTGTCATTTCACTGAGGTACTTGCATGTTACCATTACGCAGTGTGGTTCCAAAACATTAATGAGAATTTGAAAGCCCTCATTCTCAACTACGGTGTAGGGGCGTAAATCCTTGCAAATCAGCCTTACTATGGTGTCTGCTATTTTCTTAAAGTGAGGTGAATCTGACTGTAGTTTGCAGGCAAATGCAACATCTAGCCATTGCTGACCAAAATCACAAAAACGAAATAGCTTGTCAGCATGTCGTCTGGAAAGGTGGGTTTGTTGTGTTGTTGCAGAACCTTAGCTCTTGCGGGCACAACTTGCAAACGACAGTGGTTTTGTCAACCTCATCTTTACCGCCACTGCTTTTGAACATGAAATACTTCCACACATCAAACTTTAACTTCGCCGGCGCTGGCTTCATTTGGCTACCGTGACCTTCCACCATGATTTGTCTTTTTTTGTTTTAAGTGGAGCAACTCTAAAGATGGAGATATCTTCAGGACCAGAGACGGAGTACAGATAATATTCACATCCTCTCAAGTAAAGCACGCACATTGAGAATCGATTCGGGAAATCTCTGATATCGCTTATTAAATTGAAGATTGATTAAAATCGGAGAATCAATATTTTTTACCCAGCCCTACAATCTTTGCTCAGTAAGAGCAATACATGTGCTGGGATCCATGGGAGCAGATATTCAGTCCCGGAACAGGCCGTCTGCAGGGTAGAGGAATGAACACAATCTCTGAGGCAAGGGCACCTTTTACGAGACACTTTTACACCCCTAAATGGCCTATTTTTTCCGGGTGGTGCTCAGCTGGGAATGTAGACCCTCTGTCTTGTGAGATCGCTTATATTCTCTTATTCCTACAGGAGCTGTTAGATGGCAGATGCACCCTGTCCACGCTCAAGGAATACACGGCAGCTATCACAACAAACCACGCTCCTATAGCTAGCCAATCGGTTGGAAAACATGACCTGGTGCTCAGATTTCTCAGGAGGTTAAACCTGCCTCGCCCCAACACGGTTCCTTCCTTAGACCTGTCTATTGTCCTATTGGCCCTCCATTTGAGCCGCTCACAATGTCCGACCTTCAACCTCTTTCACTTAAGACCACCCTTCTGCTGGCTCAGGCATGGGTCAAGCAAGTTGGTGATCTCCAGGCTCTTTCACTGGACGCTTCCTGCCTCGAGTTTGGGCCAGTGACAGTAAAGTCATCATTAGGCGAGGCGAGGCTATGTGCCCAAGGTGCTTTCCACTCAGAGCACAAGTCATTTCACTCTCTGCTCTCCCCTCTGCTGAGGGCGAGCAGACGCTTAACCCACTTTGCCCGGATCGGGTCAGTTCAGACAGTCAGAGCAGAGACTGGATAGAGGATGCAATAGCACTAGCTTACAAGTCCTTGGACTTGCAGTGCCCTACTGGGATGAGGGTCCACTCCACCAGGGAAATGGACTCTTCTTTGGCTTGGTCTAGACGAAAATTTATTGGTGATATCGGTGCAGCGGCCAGTTGGTCCTCACTGTCCACCTTTGCCAGGTTCTATAACCTAGACGTCTGCCTAGTCGGTCCCCACCCTCGGGGGTTTCTCTTAGTGGCATCATGATCCATGGGCTCCGGTCCCTATTATAGCCTGCCTTGGGACCCTTGTCATCAAGCATTCCCCATAAGTGTCAGAAACTGACGCAATGCATGTGAACCATATCGAAAGGGAACGTTCCAGTTACTAACGTAACCTTGGCTCCCTGAGATAACGGGAATTAGCATTGCGTAGCTTTCCGTGCTAGTGCGCCTATGCACAAGTCGATGCTGCCGCTTCTCAGTTGAAAAATTTGGATGAAAATGGCTTACAGCATGACTTGCAGTCGGCCCCGTCCGTTTTGGCGTGCTGAAAAGCCATGTCTGTGCAGGTGCACAGATGTGAACCAAGGTTATGTTTGTAACTGGAACGCTTCCCACTACAGATGACCATGTTGTTATACGTGAGCTAAACAAAGAATGTATGAACAAAATCATCAGTGAATATGTAATTGTTGTGAATATCTAAATAGATTCTTTCAAAATGAAACCAAGAAATGAGACCTACACTTTAACTGTCTCTCCCCAAAACCTCTCAAATGTTTGTATCCCCCAGAATACAAAAATCTTTTTAGGGTTAAGGACTTGTTTATTGTTCCTTTGTTAATTACTATGAAAAGCTGATTATACCAGGAGTGCACATAACTGGTGTGCATAGTGCATGGTAAAAATGAACGATGCGCACCAGTAAACTTGGAGAGAAGCACTTTTGAGTACAAACATTTTTGGGGACAGGGACATGGACATGGGTTAGGGTTTATTTACTGGAGTAGGATTTTTCTCCATCTCTGGTAAGATAGCAATCATGATTAGTGCAGCACAATATAATGTTTTAGCAATGATATAGGGATGTGTGCATCCACAATAGTCACATCGAAGGATGTGCGATGTCAAGTATAGGCAGAGGTGTAAAGTCCAGGTTCAGAAAGTAAAAGACCTCCTCAGTATTTTGTTCCATTCACCTGGATTTGTTAATTAGCACAGTTTTTCAGCCAGGAGAAATCAGGTTCGTGAATAAGTGAATAAGTTCATGGGTGGAATAAACATATGGCAGGACTTTTACTTTCTGACCCCTGGACTTTACACCTCTGAGTATAGAGATCTTAGATGATCGGTTCCGGTTCGGAACGCATGTGATTCGCGGATTAATTTAAAAGTTTACCCATCACAGAGTGAAAGTTTATCATTTGCATTTGTTTTTAAGTCCTGTCAGTTTAAACATCAAGCACAAGAACAAGACTGGAACTCGCATGCTTTTTTTTTTTAGCTGCACACAGAGCCACGCAGACAGCACGTGAATGCTGAATTCAGGCCTGACACGTGCATGCAAAATTAATTGCATCAAAATGCCTTTCTTGGTGAGTATCATCGCAAACACATTTGGTTATGTGTTGTAAACAATAGAGAAAGAAAACCGGACGTGTATCATTGGATCCGTGCATTCGTCTTAAAGTGACCAGCCTAACACACCCACAGCAGTTTGTTAACACCAATGTATGTTAATCTCCAATGTTAAAGAGAAGGAGAAAATAACTTTTGTAGCTTTAACAAAGATATAATTTTAATAATTACATTAATTATATTTAATTTATACATTGAATAATATACAGTCTTATTTCACATTTGATTTTTCACTGTCTGTACCTGAATACAGTTAGACTCACTTACCTGAAAAACATGAAGCACTACTTATTTCATTTGTGATGATGACAGCATCTCCAGGTGCTCCCTTGACAATCAGACCAAAAAAATGTATGTGCACCATTGATTATTACTTACAAATTTATTTAAACATTCATTGTTTTATTGTTTTTTATTCTTTAGTTTTAAATAAAATAATTTTTATTCATAACTTCTCCGTCTGACTTGATCAGAATGCGTCATATTTACAACAAACCTAAAGCCTGCACAAAATATGATAGCATTCTAACAATGTGAAACGGTAAAGCATACAGTGGCTTCATACATTAATTAAAAAACAGAACACACTGATGCATATTCTTTGATTTTCATTTTCTAGAAGTATTAAAAAAACTTGCTGCATTTTTGTGAAGAAGGTACTAACGTTACACCACTTACTCCAACGAAAGTGACGTCGTAAACACGATTTCCCACATCGTAAATACGAACTTCCCAGGAAGACTTGCACCATATGTCTACTGTTCAGCTTCACACGCAAAAGTATGTACGGCAGTTTTTATTCACACGACGCTTTTTTAACTAAAACGCTTCAGGTTAACATTTTGGTCACACTGTTGACCCGTAGAAGAAGGCGTGCCTAGTAACGCGGTTGTCAGGAAGATAGTGGGGATAAAACGTGTGCATCGGTAAGATTTGTTTACCTTTATGCCTGATATGCCAGCAGAGTTTATGAACACGTTACTTGTCGATATATATTTTGGGTCTTAAGATCGATATCAGTTTTGTCCAGGTTTATCGTCCTGGATCTCCTTCATTGTCTCGGTTGGGTGGAGAATTTTTCTTCACTCTGTCGTCTCCAGGATGACCGTAGGGTTCAAGACCGCGCTTTTAAGGTGATGCTTAAGCTTTATTACGTTAAATATGCAGTTATAAAAGAAACATGCAGTCACTAAACGTGTTTGATGACAGTGTAAAGAAAAGTAGAAATCTGAGTGTTTACCCTGTCCTGTTGGGATATTCACATCGTAAGATATTGTCTGTTTGCATAACTTCGTAACAACGTCTCATAAATGTTTCCATCTTATTATAATCTCAATTGCGAGGCAGACACCATATGTATAATGACTTGTATTTTTTACAAGTGTGGTTTAGCCTAGGTGTCTAAATACTTTTTGGAGCCACTGTACTTTGAAAATATTTCCATTACGTTAAATTGGTGATGGACTTTTGCTATGACAACAAAAGAGTTTAAAACAAAATGTATCCATAGTGCATTAACCATAGACCAAACATATCCAGTTGCTGTAAAAAAATGATATTTACCCCCAGTTTCAAAGACAAGGCCTAAACCTAGTCCCAGACTAAAATGCATGCTTGAGATGTGTTAACTGAAACCAACTTGCACTGTATCTTAAAATATGTCAGTGTCATTGTTTTGTCTCAAGATACACACCAGTAATGTTTTTTTTTTTCTAAGGCACGTTTATAAAAGCTAGGCTACTTAAATGCCCTTATTGAAATAAGGTTCAATCCTGGCTTAATCTAAGCCCTGTCTGTGAAACCGGGTCATGATATCTCCTTAAATAAAATCATACTTAAAGTTAACTATTAAAAGTGTTTCCTTTTTCCAACAGAACCAGCAATGCACATGGAAGAGTGATCTAGCTGACTGACGTCTCATCAGTTGCTATGGGTACGGCATCCTCTCTGGTGAGCCCCGGTGAGGTGATTGAGGATGCGTACGGTGGTGAGGGAGGAGAGGCATGCGAGATACCGGTGGAGGTGAAGCCAAAAGCACGTCTGCTGCGGAGCTCCTTCCGCCGCGGGCCTCGCGTCATCATCGGCGCCAGCTTCAAATCCACCGGATCGGTGGAACTGGAGTATGCGGCGGAGTATGAGCGCCTCAGGAAAGAATACGAGATCTTCAGGGTCAGCAAGAACAACGAGATCGCCTCCATGCAGAAGAAAGAAGCCAAGCTGGATGAGGAGAACAAGAGGCTGCGTGCTGAGCTGCAGGTTTGAGACGGAACAAGATAATCGGCCCTTTTTATGTGGGTCAAGGGCAAATAAAAGTGGTGGCTGAAGAAATAAAGAAAAATCATTTAAAAATCTAGTTTAAAACAAATGCCAAATTCTTAGACATGTAATGTTCCAATTAATTGTTCTATTCATTCACTGTTTCTATTCGTTTGAAATACTGACAAAATCTCTTCCAAATTTCTAGTAAAAACATTGCCATTTAAGGAGTTTATTTACAGAAAATGACCACTGGTCGTACTAACAAAAATATGCCATGTTTTCAGACCTTGAATAAATAAAACAAGTTTGTATTCATTTTTTTTAACCATTTAATAACCTTTAAATCTATCCTTACATTTTTTAAATAAAAAGATCAAAACATCTTTTGATTTTTATTGATTGATTTATTTTTAAACCGGATTTCTGCATGTTGGTTGCACCACGTGACTTGGTGGACAAAAGTTTTGTCAAATATGAAAAAGCAGTGAAGCAGTTTTGTTGTTTGTTCTAATGAATAATTATAACAGATTATGCAAAAAAAAAGAAAAAAAAAAGAAGAATTTAATTATTTTAATAATGTTTTACCCTTTGTTTTGATATAATTTTCTGGTTGTCAGGCTCTTCAGAAGACTTACCAGAAGATTCTTCGAGAGAAGGAAAGTGCCCTGGAGGCAAAGTATCAAGCCATGGAGAGAGCTGCCACTTTTGAGCACGACAGAGACAAGGTCAAACGGCAGTTTAAGGTGTGAATCATTATTTTGTCTCTTATTTTGGAACATTAAGAACTGACATTTGTGCCTTGCACAGATCTAAATTTGCCCAAGTCCCCTCTATTTCCTTTTGTTTAGTCCTATCTCTTTAGCCTTAGCTGTTCTAGTATCAGTCTTCAGTTTTTGAGATTTCAGGATTCCCCCATTCAGATAGATAGGACTTGGTTTTGGATGCCCAAAACAGACTTTCCTTGAAAGGGATTTTGATTCTTTACCTTACCTTTCCTTCATCTTCATCTCTGCCCTAAATCGCCCGGCAGATATTTCGGGAGACTAAAGAAAAGGAAATTCAGGATTTGCTGCGGGCAAAGCGAGATCTGGAGTCAAAACTTCAACAGTTGCAGGCTCAAGGCATTCAGATTTATGATCCAGCAGACTCTGATTCAGACGACAACCACACCACTGTCACCAGTAAGAATGTGACCGATAAGTTTCGCAATGGAAACTATATTTTTACACTTTCTGAATAAAATCATGATGAATGATGTAGATTTCTCGCACTGACACCACTTTTCTTTGAAAGGGGAAGTTCTCTTATTTTTCTAATTTTAAATAAATAAATAAAACTCTATCTATCTGTCCATCTATCTGTCCGTCTGTCTGTCTGTCTGTGTCTGTCTGTGTCTGTCTGTCTGTCTGTCTGTCTACCATCCATCCGTCTCTTTAATTATTAAAAATTTACAACTTTTCTACTGCACTGCTAAATATTTTTAAGCATAATTTCACAAACCTCTAGACTGGAGCTTTATTGTGAAACCTAAGCTTTAAATCGAACCATCCAAGCTTTTATTGCAGTGCTATACTCTGTGTGCAGCCGCAGGAACTCAGTGTGAGGACTGGAGTGGTGGTGTGTTGGGCAGCGAGCCGTCTATGGGCAGTATGATGCAGTTACAGCAGACACACAGAGGTCCGGAGTTTGCTCACAGTCTCATTGACGTGGAGGGTCCGTTTGCCAATGTCAGCAGAGGTGAGTTTGCACCTGTGTTTGTGTGTTTAGGTGTGCTTGTGTATGTGTTGATGTTCGTGCCTGTGTGCTTCAGATGATTGGGATGCAGCCGTGGCTAGTCTGCTGCAGGTTTCTCCTCACGTCTCTCAGGCTCTGTGGAGTAACACAGTCCGCTGCTACCTCATATACACACAGGAGACCAAAGCAGAGCTGCAGACCTTTATACAGGTACACGTGCTCCGATAACACCTCTTATTTAAATGCACTCATTCTCACGGTTTAGCTACATCTATTTGTCTCTCTCTTTCAGACTCATTCTTTGAGGCTGCAGAGGTTTTGTGAGGGTTTGGGTCATTTCTGCCTGAACGTGTCATTTCCTGAGGAGAAGGCCGTTCTCTATGCTACTGAACGCAGGCAGGAGATCGAGAGGAGCTCTGTGTGTGTGCTGCTACTCAAGTCCTCAGTATCCAGGTGACACTCTGGGCCCTATCATACACACGGCCCAATGCATCACCAGGCACGATGCAAGTGTTTTTCTAGTTTTAGCCCGACGCAGTTACCATTTTCATTTCCTGCGCCACGTTGTTTAAATGGCGAATGCATTTGCACCTATTTGTGGTGCCATGGGGGTGCTGGTCTGAAAATGAGGTGTGTTCAGGCACATTGTTGGCGCGTTGCTATTTTGAGGCAACTGAAATAGACTGCTTTGACCAACAAAAACATGGTCTAAAGTCAATGGCGCAGTATACATTTGTTTGTTATTTAAAGGGTGCATTAGTAATATAAGCCTATAGGCAGGTGCACACACACTCTGCTTATTACACACACAGGGACGTGCAGCAGCACACAAGCATGCCACATATTAAAAATAAAAGGATTACAATGTAAAAGATTAATATTGTCTACATAAAGATATGGTGGAATCCAGCTTGTCCCGTAGATGGTCTGCTTGCGAACTTTAACTTTGCACACGAGCAGATCTGTTTCCTCTCTGGAGAAACGTTTAGTCTTTCCACTTGCAAATTCCGCCATGTAAATAGCGAATCCGCCATGGCGCGAGTGCAACTGGCTTTTAAAGGGAATGGGAGATTAGACTCTGATTGGTTTATTGCACGTTACGCCCAAAACACACCCATTACACATTAAGAGAATAGGGACAACCCTTTTAGACCATGCACCGCGCACGGCGACCATTTTTCCCATCGTTAAACTAGCAAAAGTGGATTCGGACATGCCCTAAGTGCGCCGTCCACTTTAGACCATGCGCTTAAATCTTTAAAAAAAAAAATCTTTCTCACACTTTTTATGTTACCGGTGACATGAATCTCATTTTCTCGTTTTAGTTGTGTTGTAGAGGATGTGGAGGAGGCGTTTGTGAAGACACCAGACTCTCGTCCTCTTTTGCTGTATTTGCGAACGGGTGACAGAAAAGGAGAAAAGGAGGAGGTGTCCACCCTCAGTCCAGCCACCAGAGACCTGCTGGAGAGAGTTAACAAAGCTGACAAAAGTGCCAAACTCAAGGTTTAGTAAATTATTCAAATGAGCTTCAAATTTATTTTGAAAGTTTTAGAAATTAAGGACAATTCACACAGCACCAACAGACACTGACAATCACCAGATTACAGTACATCACATCTCAGATATTCCAAGACCCGACAAACGCAGAGTACTGAAGTAAACCATAAGAGTGTACATTTTTATTATACAATATTACACTTGAAGGGAAAAACATTAACATTTTTATTTGGCTGGGCAGGGTAAATATAAGCAAATATGCAAACCTTTAGAATTTTAATACATTCATTTCATATAGTTGGTCAATTTTGACCACGAACAGCCCAAAAAAAAAAAAGACCGGTAAATTCTGTAGCTCATTTCTGCTGAATTAGCAGAATACAAATGTGTTTTGTTTCTAACATATATCTAACTGGCAACCACCATAATAACCTTGGTGGTAAAGAGAAAGCCACACAATACTTTTTCACAAGTTGAGAGAAATACTAAGATATTGAGGGTGCGCACAGTCTCATGCACACAAATACAAAACACCATCATGGTAACACACATGACTCTAAAATAATGCAATAACTATTCATTTAACAACATAAAATGTAACATAAACACCTAATTTACATAATTGATAACAAACATCTAAGAAGAAACATAATTATTAAAATGAAATGTTAATTACACAATGATTTGTTCTTTTTTACCTCCAAAAATAGTATAAGATATTGTGCGGTGTGGAGTTCACTTTTATTCGTTGTTTTTGATGAATAATTCTTTGCTGCGTTTTTTCTGCAGGTAGTGGATCATGCAGGGTCTGTAGAGGAAGGAGCTGCTCTTATCTCCTCTCAACTCGAAAGAATTATCAAACAGGTACACACACACACACACACACACACACACACAGGAAATCACAAGTGGGTGTTCTGGTTAATAGCATGTTGAAACTTGTAAGTTCTCTCACAGATTATGCAAAATTAATGTCAATTTAAACTTAAAAAAGTTACCATTTTACTCATTGCTCATCAGTGTCAGACAATCATTTTAGAAATATTTCATATATGATAATAATATACAGTGAACTTGAATTGGTTCTTAGGCCTACACACTTACAATAGGAGTAGCAATCAATCAAAACTAACTTTAGCTGGAAAATATCAGAATTCAAGAACCGCTATAAAGCCAAAACAATCTCTGTTTCCTTAAATTATGTTTATCTCTGTAAAGCTGCTTTGAAACAATCTACATTGTTAAAAGCGCTATATAAATGAAGATGACTTGACTTGACTTGACTAGCCTGACTATTCACAGTCCGGTTTGGCATTGAAAAACAGGCAGTGGGTAACTTTGAGGTTCTATATCATTTCTACGATATACAATTTACCCAGCCACTAACCCAGCAGCTAAGTAAAAAAAAAAAAAAAAAAAAAAACTTATGTAAAAATATATGCATTGTTTAGAGTGTGGTTCACTATTTCAGGTTCTGAAAGAGGAGCTTGTCTTCCTTGTAAGATTGCCTAATTTTCAACAGAAAGATACATTTTTACAAGATTCTCTCTCTGTCTTCAGGAGTTGTTGGGATTGGAGTTAGAGGAGAGTGGGGTGGAGGAGGAGAGGGAAGAGGAATACTCTGGTGATGTGCTGTGGGATCTTCATGATGAGCAGGAACAGATCGAGGCATTCCAGCGGGCCTGCAGCGCTGCTGAAAAATTTAGCTTCCAGAAGGCATGGCTGCTATAATTTTCTTTATTGATCATTATTGACTGAGTTTACGTGCACCCTCATAATGCGATTATAATATAATTTAGGTAATATTGTGATTAAACTCTACCTCAAGTAAACACAATAATTTAATCAAATTGTAGCAATTAAGCTCATAATCATAGCAACCATAATCGTATTAAAATATGTGGCATATGTTGATTTTAATCACAATAAACATACATGTAAACACTGTAATCAAATCGATTCCATTCTGACCAAAGTGTACATGTGTTTGTGACTTATATGGATGATGTGGTCATGCGCAGATTCGTTAACATGAACACTGTCACAATCATGTCTTAATCTATACAGTTTCAATGTTATGTTCCGTTTAGTTTCTTTCTCAAGGATTTTCTTGTCACTGTTTTGATGCTTGAGTTCTAGTTCATAGTCTGTTTCCGTTCTTTCTAATTAGTTCTCAGCTGTTCCCTGCTTCTTTGATTACCATCCTTTGTGTACGGTATTTAAGCCCTTAGTTCGAGTTCAAGGGTTCCCAACCTTTTTCAACTCACAGCCCACACAACCAAACACACATGTTTCCGCGGCCCACTGCAAATATTTTATTGAATAAACTGCCAATGAACAGAAAATGTAGATAACGGGTCACCAAGCCTCGAGAGCCTCGGGCTGGCACTGCTCAGGAAAATGGGAAAACCAGATTCAGGCAGAGGTAGGCAGCAGGTTGACCGTCAGTGGAGCAATCAGTCAGAGAGAACAGGCAGAACAGGGTCGAGACGAGCAGAGTAATAGAAATATCTATATATTTGCAGTCCGCCTGCCTCTTCTCAAGCAGGGAGATCACTCCCTCGAGGATCACAAGAGGGATTTCTTAAATCAGACGTTCCTCACAATCCCGACCGGTCGAGGGCCATGGAAGGTCCTCGAGAAAGCTTTGCTGCATATGTGGAGTGGGTGCTGGTTCAGTGCAAATCCCCATAGACCATCTGCCTCGCTGATGAGGACAACATCCCACTCTGGACCTAGAGCCCAGCCAGCTGGGTCCCAAATCGTCTTCGTCTCTACTGGTTCAGCCCAGTCTCTAGTCGCCTTCTTCGCCATTGGCTCTGCCCAGCTTCAAGTTGCCTTTATTGATATTGGCTCCAAGTCTCCTTTGTTGATGATAGTCTTGCTGAGCCTCCTTCTCCCTCCTCCTCTTCCTAAGCCAACAAGTTTCTTGGGCTTGCTTCCACTGTCTCCCTTCAACCTCTTGGCTCCTCCAGTGGTTCTGCCCTGCTGCCTGGATCCACCTTGGGCTTCCCAACCATCAGCTCCGCCTTTGGTTTGAGGATCCTTCAGCTCCACCTTGAGCCTCCAAGCAGACCCTCGGCTCCACTGTGGTCTGTTATCCCTCAGGGTCCACCATGGCCCTCTAGGCCTTTCGTGTCACCCTGGGTCTTCGGCTTCGCCTGGGTCTCCACTCATTGCAGCTTCACCTCTGTTGATCTGGCTCCTGATTCAGTCTTGGCTCCTCCCTCAATCAACTCTGCCGTGGGCCTTTGTCCTGGCTCTGCTTTAGGTCATCCTCTGGTTCCTTCCTGAATCACATCCTAGCTGGCTCCTCCCTCCATTGTCACCGCCTTGATGTTTCCCTCTGTCAGTGCCTACTCGGTTACTCGGTCTTCAATTCCACATACTCTTCTGGAACCCCTCCATCCCGCTTCCTCCACATATCATTCTTGGATTTATACACGCTTGTGACAAGTGACGAAGCCATCACATTTTTTGGATGCTGAAGAAACTGAGTTCAGGCTGACAACATTGCACGACATGAATATAATGCAGTTTATTGATGGTCGAAAACATTGTAATGGAGTAATTTTAGGTGCATCACCGAAAAAAATCCAATGCATTCATAGCATTTAACGGTAGTATATTAAAACAGTGGCCAGTAACACACCTACTGTATGTGAGTTCATCGTTTGTGCTGTGCATTGGAAAATGTCAATAATGTTGGTAAAAACAACCACAGTTCTTAACGGATAATCAGAATAATGAAAATTGCATTTAAACGGGAGTGAAGAGGTTTGCTCATGTCGTGAACTTACCCTTACTCTAATTAATGGAAATAATTACAATTATTGGTCCATATATAATTGAGTTATTGCTAAAGTATTTTAACTGAGTAGACCCACAAGAAATCTGAGAAAAAATCTGTGGAATTCTGTGTTTTTGATGAGAGGTGAAAGTGCTACACTCATATTGATGGGTAAAAGTATTATCAGAGCAACTGAATGTTAAATAAACTGCACAAATGGCAGGAAATGTATAAATACTATGAGTTGAATGCGGTATCGGTTCTTTTCACAGTATGTCGACCGACTCAATGACATGGTAGCCGCCCCTCCTCCCACTCCACCGCTGCTGGTGTCTGGTGCACCTGGATCTGGCAAATCCCTTTTGCTGGCTAATTGGTTATTTCATCTTAATTCTAAATATTAGGTATTATTGCACAATAATTATGTAGGTCAATGTCACACAATAAACAATTTGTCATTTCTATGCAGGATAGAGTTACAGCAGAAACACTCTCCAAATATCCTCATTCTTTATCACCTCACGGGACGTCCGTTCTCTACCAGCACAGACCCTGTGCTCATCATTAAACGCCTCACAGTAAAGGTGAGATACACACACACTCACACACACACATTCTTTACTGTCTATGGTCACAACCTGAAGCCCTGACGCATCATCATTGCATGCAGAAAGAGGAAGTCTAACATTAGAACAAGTCTAAGGTTAACCTGATTTCGTTGGTGATGGTCTAGTCTCCTGTAAAGGGTTTGGTTTTAGTGTAGAGGTGAATGTTACATAAAGGGTTTAAAGGCACACATTTTAAGCAAAGTTAACTGAACCTAAAACTTTCCTCGGAACCACTTTTTCCACCTATATCATCCCTGTAGCTGCTCCAGCATTTCTGGTCTATCTCCGGCCTCTCGATGGACCCTTCTAAGATCCTCGAGGAGTTCCCACGCTGGCTAGAGAGACTCTCCGCACGCCACCATGGCAACATTATAATCATCATTGACTCTATTGACCAAATACAGGTAACGCTTCCTTACATTAACTTCCTCATTGAGCTGTGGTGTGATCATGTTTAGAGATCTGTTACTAAAGAAACACAACTAAACGCCTACATGACTTCAAATCAAGTGATTTTAAACTGTCACTTTGTCATAACAGTTTACATAATGTTAAAATTGCTTAGATGGATGGATGGATAGATAGATTTCAGCAAGTATCAATCTTATCTATTTGATCTATTTATCTGTCTTATTCCCTCCTATTTTTAAATTTTGCTGTTATTTAAACGGTTACATTTTTTTTAATACTGCACATTATAATGTTGCCTAAATTAATTTTAGCATTTAAAATTATTTAGTTTTTAGTGTTTTATTTTTAATTTATTTAGGAACAAATAGTATTTAGCCATTTATCAGTTGTTGACCATGGCATAAAAATAAAAAAATAATTATCAGCATACCGTTATCTGCCCAAATTTTAATATCTAATAATGTTCTTCAGCATGATTCAGTTTGTCATTTTTGTATTTCCCAGAATGCCGAGCGGCACATGAAGTGGCTGATTGATCCTCTTCCTGCTAATGTGAGAGTTCTGGTGTCAGTTAATGTGGAGACCTGCCCACAGGCATGGAGGTTTGTGATGCACAAACACACATAACTAATTTGATTTCAGATATTATGAATGTATACAATAATATACACAGGTAGACAATCACCAAACATACAAAACTATTTAGATTGTGGCCCACTCTGCACCTGGACCCACTTAATCCTAAAGAGGTGAAGAGTGTCATCAGAGCAGAATGTGTGAACACCGATCTCAAACTCACTAAAGATCAGGTAAACATTAACGTCAGCCTGTGTTTATCTGTATTTATGTATGTGGCGTTTGAGTATCTGTCTGTGCTGCTGTCAAACAGGAAAAACAGTTGGAGAGACACTGTCGTTCAGCTGCAACATGCAATGCACTCTATATATCTCTACTGGCCAGACTTATAACACAGTAAGTAGATGTGTGAGTGAGTGGATTGTGGATTTGTATAGTGTTTGTAAATCTGTAAGTCTACTTAAAATATATTTCTTGTTTGGTGTGTGTGTGTGTGTGTGTGTGTGTGTGGGTTGGTTTATGTGATTTATGAGGACACAAATTTGTATAATGACATGTGTATTACACTGGTATTACAACTAATAGGTGGTTTATGAGGACATTTCAAAAGTCCTCATAATTCAAATAGCTTAAAAAACATAAAAAACAATGTTTTATTAAAACTGTAAAAATGCAGAATGTCTCCTGTGATGGGTAGGTTTAGGGATAGGGGCAGTGTAAGGGGATAGAATATACAGTTTGTACAGTATAAAAACCATTACGCCTATGGAGAGTCCTCATAATGCTGTTGCACCAACATGTGTGTGTGTGTGTGTGTGATCTATATCAGTTTTTGCATATCTATATAAGTCAGTGTATTTATAGAGTGTATATATAGATTTATGTTTAATCTGTCAGCTCCAGATCGTCCTGGACGTTGGACATGACTCTACAACAGTGCGCTTTGTGTCAAGACACAGTATCACTGTACAGACTGGGCCTGAAGTTGGCGCTAGACTCACTCAGCACAGATCAGGAAAAAAACATCATGAAAGAGGTGACCTGAAGCAGAGAATCACTCAAAAACCACTTCAGTGCACAATTTACTGTTTTCTGTTATTAATTTGTATTTCTCCTCATGCAGTTATTGTGCCTAGTATGTGCCAGTCACAACGGCATCAGTGAATCAGAAGCTTTGGAGCTGTTCCCAGACCTCAGTTTTCCCGCTCTCACCTCACTACTCTACAATCTGGAGAGACTCCTCATCATTACTTACGCCTGTGGACTCATTCGCTTTCAGCACCCACAGGTGTGTATGTCTCTGACTCTGACCTAACTGGACAAAAATGGTCTCACAATTTAGCTATATTTGGCAAAACATGGGTGAATTTCAGTGTGCGGAACTAAATATGGTACTGTAATCTTTCTTGGGTGAAGATCTCACTTTCACATCTCATTGACGGAAGTAGATTAAAGTGAAACTGGTTTGTGCTGGTGTAATGTATGTGCAACCGTATGTCATTTCCAGGCTTGTGAAGCGGTCAACCAAGAGTTTCTGGATGGGGGCAAATGCTGTGGATCCTACAGAGAGAAAATCATCCAGTTCTTTAGTCAACAGCTAGAGTAAGAACATCTTTTACCCCCGGTTTCACAGACAAGGCTTAATCCCAGACTAAAATGCATGTTTGAGCTGTTTTAACTGAAAGCAACTTGCACTGACATATCTCAAATTCATCATTGTATTGTCTGAAGATGCACACCAGTAATGTTTTTTTCTGAGACACATTTATAAAAGCTATTTAATGCCCTAATTGAACTAAGGCCTGATCCTGGCTTAATCTAAACCCTGTCTGTGAAACCAGGCCTTTATGTGTATTGCGGAGATGTGAATTTTAATTTTAGTTTTTTTTAATAAATTGTACCATGTTTATTTACAAGCGAGCACCTCATGTGTTTACATCTCAGAGCGGTTTGGTTCATAATATTATTGTACTGTAAAATAAAAGTATATAATAATAATACTATAATTATTACATTTTTATTTTACAGTACAATAGTATTATTGCACTAGAAATTTAATTTTGATAATTAAAGAATAATAAAATGAAATGCTAAAATAGTAAAAAATTATATTTATATTGTTTGATATTGTTATTGTCGTTATTATTGTACATAGTCATGTTGAATGGGGGTAAAAAGGTTTTCTGACCTAAGCTGATCAAATGCCTGATATTGTCTAGGAACAAAGAATTTATCTAAAAATAGCTGCCATGTTAAATTGTTTTGTCAAATATTTTTTGACGGTTCAGGCAAGACAGAGTGACGTGGAGGGTGGCTGATGAGTTGCCATGGTTACTTCAGCAGCAGGAGGATCGAAGTAAACTCCAGATGAGTCTGCTTAACCTGTTTGTTTCCCAAAACCTTTACAAGAGGTGCATTCCCATGTTCCTGCTCTATATTTTCTTCTGTATGTCTGTAAATGTGTGTGAAATAACATCTTATGTGTGTTCTTAGGGGTCATTTCTCAGAGCTGCTGTCGTACTGGCAGTTTGTTGGTAAGGATAAGAGCTCGATGGCGACAGAGTATTTTGACTCATTGAAGGAGTTTGAGAAGACATGTGAGAATGAGCAGAGCATGAGCCGACTGGCCAACCTGTACGAGACGCTGGGCCGTTTCCTCAAAGACCTGGGACTGCTCAGCCAGGTGATGCAGACAAAAAGACTGATGGTCATCTGCATTTAATTTTGAAGTGTGTATAAATGATGTGAATGTGTTGTTTCAAGGCGGTGGCCCCCTTGCAGCGCTCCTTGGAGATCCGTGAGACGGCTCTGGACCCGGACCACCCAAGTGTGGCTCAGTCCCTGCACCAGCTGGCAGGGGTTTACGTCCATTGGAGGAAATTCGGAAACGCAGAGCAGTTCTACAAACAAGCTATGGAGATTTGTGAAAACGCTTATGGCCCCGAACACAGCACCGTCGCTAGAGAACTAGACTCGCTCTCGCTCCTCTACCAGAAACAAAACAAGTACAGAACTTTTTTTCTTGTAGGTGTAGTAAGCGATTTCTGAGAATCATAATTGAACACTGCTGATTTTTTTAAATCAATCCAAACAAACACACCCCTCCCTTCATTGCTCTGCTCCCAAAATGCACAAACATGCAATGCAAGTGTGGATGTCTCTTTATCATAGCAGAAGCGAAGCAAAATAAAGCTTCGCAAAAATTAAAGCGAAGATGATAAACGAACGACAAGGAGGAACCAAAAATGTTCATACAGTACTCAAGGGTATATACAGGCAAGAGTTCATTGTCATTAATATTATGCAGCACATCAGCTTCAGAGATGACACTCAAAACCAGTGTTACTCTCATAAGGAACAGAAACAAAGCAACCTCTGTATCTGTTTTCAGGCCTTCCTGCTTAGGTCTCTCCAGGGCTGAAAAGCTTTTCTAATATTAACACATGTCCCAAAGCTCTTGCCTGATCATAGCCCTTCCTTTTCCAGTGATATTCCTCCTACCATTTCTCTTTTGTAATGTCTCCAAGGCATCTCTCTTTCTACAGTCTTTCTTCAAATGTCCCTCTTGCTCACTCTCTCTCCTCCCTCATCATGAGTGTATACTCCCCCTACTGCTGATTGGCTACAAGTGTGTTGTGGTGCTCAGTCTGATCTACTTTCAACAGCATTTCTCAGAAATCACTTACTTTCATTTCATACTCTGGAATGCAGATATTACAGAGGCTGTAACAGAGGCTTTGTTCCAAAATCTAGTGAGCTGCCTCTAAATCTATGTAGGTAACTATTTCTGAGACAACACCCTCTCTGAAATGAATTTATTTGCTGGCTATGTAAAGGGTTTCGTTTAGTCATCCAAGAACCATGGAAAGCTAGTAAATGTGGAAATATCAGGAAATTTTGATTTTACAGGCCTGGAAATCTTAAAAATAGCTAATGTAAATTGTTCTAGTATGTCAAATATTTAAAAAACTAGAAATTGTTCTTTGTATATTATATATTTATATAACTGAAAAAAGTAATTGGTCACAAGTTGCTAAGCTTACAAATTGATAGTCAATTTAAGAGTTTTTTTTAAATGTTTTTGAAAGAAGTCTCTTATGCAAAACATATGGTAAAACAGCAATATTGTGAAGTATTACATTTTAAAATGACAAATATTTGAATATATTTTGAAATTTAATTTATTCAAATGACAAAGCTGAATTTTCAGCAGCCATTACTCCAGTCTTCATTCTCAAATGATCCATCTGAAATCATTCTAAAACAGTTTAAACAGTTTTCCTGTTTAATATTTTTGTGTAAAATGTGATAGCTTTTTTTTCCAGAATTCTGATGAATAGAAAAATCAAGAGAACAGCAATTATTTGAAATATATATATTTTTTTTAACATTATGAATGTCTTTACTGTCACTTTTGATCAATTGAATGCATCATTGCTTAACGAAAGTATTTATTTATAAAACAAAATATTACTGACCCCAAACTGTATATTTTAAAATTTTTAAAGGCAGCATAATTTTACTTCCTTACAAATCTTTTCTGTAAAAAAAAAAGCAGGCAGCTCTCTATGGTTTGGAACAGATTCATTTAGTGTATAAATTATGTTCATGAATAAGTAAAACATGGGGTTCAATACATTATATTAACATCATGGACATTATACAAAACAAATTCTGTGTAAATTGTATCTAGATATGAGCAGGCTGAGAAGTTGAGAAAGAGATCAGTCAAGATCAGACAGAAGACGGCACGACAGAAGGGCCACATGGTGAGTAAAGGCCAAATAGTAACTTTTAGGCACATTTGGTCCTACTCAATGAAGTGTGAATTCAGAAAAGGGAAAAACAGTCCCTCTTATACTGTAAATGTGTGTTCTCCCTAGTTTGGTTTCACGCTTTTGAAGCGACGGGCACTGCAGTTGGAGGAACTGACTCTTGGCAAAGACTCTGCAGATTGTGCCAAGACTTTAAATGAGCTTGGAGTGCTTTATTACCTACAGAACAACCTGGAGTGAGTAAATCATCATTTCATACAGACCAGTACATATGAAAAATGACATAGGGTTCCCACACAACCTAGATAATCTGGAAAACCTGGAATTTTGCAATTCAGGAAAACCTGAGAAAAATACCTAAATGCCCTGTAAAATAACTATTTGTCTTGGAAAATATTTAGTGTTATAAATTGTTTGTACACTCTTAGGGTTAGTGTTCACAATTCCAAAATTTCAGTAGCCATTACAAATATCAGTGAAACACAACTATTCTTGATACAAATTGCTTGCTTTTTACATCATAAAATGTTTGAGCGTTTTTATACCATGCACATTTTAGAGTGGCCTTTTATTGTGGGCAGCCTAAGGCGCACCTGTGCAATAATCATGCTGTCTAATCCGCATCTTGATATGCCACACCTGTGAGGTGGATGGATTATATCGGCAAAAGAGAAGTGCTCACTAACACAGATTTGTGAACAATATTTGAGAGAAATGGGCCTTTTGTGTACATAGAAGAAGTCTTAGATCTTTGAGTTCAGCTCAAACAAAAGTGTTGCGTTTATAATTCTGTTCAGTGTAATAATAAATGATCACTCAATTCAATCTCTGGTGAAGAGATAATCATTTAAGTAGATCAGTTAGATTAACTTTATTTACAATATATGCATTTCCCATTTGCAGTCATATAATATGCAGTTTTACATGTTGTTTTTTTTTATAACCCAGTGCCGCAAAGATGTTCTTGACCCGATCCCTGGAGATGCGTCAGCGCGTGCTGGGGCCAGATCACCCCGACTGTGCCCAGTCTCTGAACAACCTGGCCTCGCTCCACAGCGAGAGAAAGGAGTATGAGAATGCAGAGGAGCTGTACGAAAAGGCACTAGACATCCGCAAACGAGCGCTCGCCCCAGATCACCCATCTCTCGCCTACACCCTCAAACACTTGGCAATGCTATACAAACGCAGGGTGAGAAACCACAGGAAAGACTCACAACACACCAGCTCTGCAGAACATTTAGCTGTCAAGTGGCGATTATGCATGGATTATTTTTGCAATGTTTTGTCTTTTTAATATTGTTTATTAATTCCTGAGATCCTGACCCTTTTTAATTGTGTGTGTGTGTGTGTGATAGGGGAAGCTGGAAAAGGCAGTTCCTCTGTATGAACTAGCTCTTGAGATCAGAGAGAAGAGCTTCGGGCCAAAACACCCCAGTGTGGCCACCGCTTTGGTTAATCTTGCTGTGCTCTACTGCCAATTAGTGAGAACACATCTCAGATTTCAGCCACCTGTTGATTTGTAAAACTATCCGGTCCACTCTGTTATTTGATGATGTGACTCAAGGGATGTGTGTTTATGTTACAGAAGCAACACAGTGATGCACTGCCTTTGTATGAGCACGCTCTAAAGGTATATGAGGACAGTCTTGGCCGACTGCACCCGCGTGTCGGAGAGACTCTGAAAAACCTGGCTGTACTAAGGTTAGCCATATTTTATTAGCTCTGCTGTGCCAATTCATGGCACAATCATTTCAATTCAATTTGAGTTTATTTGTATAGTGCTTTTTACAATGCATATTGTTTCAAAGCAGCTTTACAGCTTTATTCTTAGATGCATCGCGATGCGGACGATTCTGAATCGATTCACAAATGTCAAAAAATCGATTTTCAAAAAAAAAAAAAAGTTATATATGTTTATAATAACGTAATATTGACGGAACGCGAAAGACGGAACTCTGAATCGCGGAAAAGCAGTGGCCGGACCGTCTGTGGCGTGCACATAACAGAGACGCGATGGCTGAGCGCGCTAAATCCAAACACCCTCCTTGTTAGGTTAAAAGCTGACACGTGGAAATATTTTGGCCTCTGAAGTTGAAGGGGGAAAGGAGCTGGACAAGAGCCACCCTAGTTGTAAGCTTTGTAGAATAAAACTAACGACGGAAACACGACAAATATGAGAAGCCATATGACACGTTTCAAGCCAGGAGGAAAAACACTCGGCTGTACCAGTCGTTATAATATTAATTTACTACAAGTATGCTCCTAGTTCAGGCACACATTTATTTTCCTGTTGGTTCTTTGCAATGGTAATAAAATATATTGTACGTTAATTCTTTATGGGTCATTACTTTGTACTTTTAAAGCAAAGCATTTATAGTCACACACACACACAAAAGATTCAGATAATTGATTTGTAACATTACAAATGTCTTCATTGTAACTTTTGATCAATTTAATTTATCCTTGATGAATAAGAGTAATGATTTTTTTCTTTCGCCCAAAAAATTAAATAAAAATTCTTACCGACTTTTGAACGGTATTGTTTAATGTTACAAAAGCTTTCTATTTCAGATAAATGCTGTTCTTTAGAATTTCTGGGTGATTCTCTGAATTGGGGGCCCTTCAAGTCCCCCAAACTTGCTTCAAAGATTTTCAATGGAAGGAAATCACAAAATGCCTTTTAATGCCAATTAATAGAACCAGGTGCCTTTGCATTATAATGCAACACAATTGCTTTAAAAAAAATAAAATATTTTAAAGATAATGGGTTGCCTAAGTAGTAGACAACAAGCATGTTTGCATGTCCTCACTAACCATCATTTTATTTTCATTGAATATCAAACAAATAAAAAGTGGAATTAATACCAAAATGTTGCTGCTAATATTATCATGTTGGTATAGTGTATTTTCGTTTACTGTTGTGAAATGGAAAATCAATCATCGCTAATCGAGAATCGTTGATAATCGAAAATCGACTGTAATCGAATCGGGACATCAATAATCAAATCGAATCGGGAAATCAGACAGATTACCCACTCCTAATTGCAACCACTCTTTTTCAGCTATGAAGAGGGAGATTTCGAGAAAGCTGCTGAACTGTACAAGCGAGCAATGGAAATAAAGGAGGCAGAGCCGTCTCTGGTGTGTGGTAAAGCCCCCTCACATCACTCATCCAGCGGCGACACCTTTAGCCTGCGAAGCCCCGCCCTTCCTCACGCCTCAAGGTGACACCTGAACAGAAACCCTCAACACTTAACTACGGTGTACTCTGGCTCTATTAATGAATCCATATCGGCCACACTTGTTATGTTCAGGCCTGTGCTGGAATGCCTCAAGCATGTGAAGTCTACAAGGAACAATCAAATATGCATTGGGATCCAACTCCGTTCCAATTCCTACTGTAATTTACAGTATAAATCATCAGTGTCTCAAATGTATCGCTCACTGGGTGCTCTTTCTCAAAAAGGCAAAACCTGAGAAAGCATTTTATACCTGTGATTTTCAATGACTGTTGTAACACATCACTCTATCGCATTAGCATACCAGTGACATTTCAAGTGCACTGCTGTTACACTCTGAGGTGTTGTAAAATAGAGTTTAGTGTAGTCATCATGAACAGAATGGTGTTTTTTTTATGGAATCCTACCTCAGAGTAAAATTACAGTAAGACAGATGAAGTCGCAATTAGGAAAAATTGCATTGCAATTACGGGATGTGAAGTCACAAAAGCCAGAAAAGTCACAGTAATAAAAAAAATTAAGCCACAGATACAAAATGTGAGGGTGTAAGGTGAAAATTCCAATATTTCTTCTCTTAGACAGCAACAGGCCTCCATAGTTATTGAAAAAACATGGTTATTATTATACCATTTTTTTTAATTATCACTGACTATTATAAATGATAAACTTGAGTATGAATATATGTCAACAGTAATGTTGAAGAAGAGTATTTACCTTTGTATTTTAAGAATCATGTCTATTCCAAAGCACTTTTCACTTGCACAGTACAAACAATCTGGAAATAAATAGTCACATCGCCAAAAAGCTAATGAGTTATCTATTGACATGGTTTCTATCACTGCTTGACTTCAGGATATGGAAATTAATCTGAGCATAACTTTGAGCAGCAATTGCTTATAGATTCAAGCCAGACTGAGGTGAAGCAGAATGGAAGTTTCACAGTATCTACTCCTTCCTCTGGCCTATGACCTGCTTCCTGCAGAGAACATTTTCACCTTAACCTTAAAAATTGAGGCATAATGCAAAGCATATTTCACAGTATTACAAAAGGACAACTGTCATACATAGCCATAGAAGACTAATAACTTGAGATTATCTTTCAGGTATTCAATAAAATTATATTTTAATATCTTATTTATTATAAAGGTCTCACACATTTGAGTAAAACCACAGAGCACAGCATGTGAAATAATGTTTCTTGTAATGAAGTGCCAGTATATGTGGTTTATTTTATACAATGACTATTCAACTGAAAAGTGCATCTACATCCATATGATATTATGACCTATATATTGATATTGTATTTAGAAATGGTTCTGTTTTTTAGTGCTTTTTTTCTTTTAATTCTGCAGATAATATGAAATACCTTGCTATGTAATTGCATTGTGCCAAGTTTTGATGGCCAGACCTGTTTACATAGGAGGGATATATGATTGAATGAATACAAATATAAAAGATTGTATGGATGCAAAATCATGGTCAAATGCAAATATTTAAACACTATTTGGAAAGGTGCTAAAGCAGATTCAGTCTACTAATGTGCCTCATTTTGTAGCAAAATCATCTTGTAACTGCTGAATGATGAGACAACATGCTAATTATAGAATAATTTACTTTAATCTGCCATAATGTCTTTTATTACATTATATTGTATTGTATTAAAAGATTTGTGCAAGTGCTTAGGTGTTGTTTAACTTCACTGCCAAAAGGTGTTTTATACCCAAATTCTTCTAATGCACATAATGCATGCACAAGAATATCATTGTGTATTGTACCAATAAATGCATAATTGAATGAAAATAACAGTTGAAGAGATTTCTTACTCAATGCAGTGGAAACAGATTTCACAATCATTGCTAAGGCTCCATGACATTTATCTGCTAATTGAAATGCAGGAAAAGCTGAATAGAATGTAACAAATGTATTTTCTTTTGCATTATTCCAATGCATTACCATTCAATACAGCAGTCAGAATCAGGCCAATCAATAAATTGTCTGAAAATATTTGTGAGATGTTCTTTATAATATCTGGGTGGGTGTCTACAAGCACGGGCAAGCATAAGAGATGACACGATTATATTTAGATGTGTGGTTGAAGTTTCATCCATTTCCTCCACAGCTGTTAAAATAGGCTTTACAATTAGTTCCGTTAACCATTGCCAACTTTGAAACCTCAACACTGCACAAACAAAAGAGTAACAATGATGGCAATTCAGTATTAAGACTTTCAGTCGAAGTAAACCTGTAAACATCTTGAGTGTTACAGGTTGTTTTGCAAAAACAATAAAAAACTAAATCCAAACTGATTTAGTATGAGACCTCAGATGTTACATGTTTACAAGTACAAAATAATAATGAGTTTGATTTCAGTGTCTGTGGGAGAGTTCAAGGATGTTGGTTCAATCTTCCTTACATACTTTTCATCTGAGCCATCAGCTCCTCTAAACTCTGTTCTGTTTCCTCCACAGTCTCCCCTGATACTCCATCCTGGCAAAGAGAAACAACACATGGAATATTACATGTCAATAATAGTAAATAGAGACAATGATGCTCACAAAATCTGCATTTATGTGATTAAAAATACAGTAACAATAGTAATATTGTGAATAATATTACAATTTAAATGAACTCTTCTCTATTTGAATATAATTTAAAATGTAATTTATTTTAAGTCTTCAGTGTCACATGATCCTTCCGAAATCACTCTAATATGCAGATTTGCTGCTCAAGAAACATTTCTTATTATTGTTTAAAACAGTTATGAATGAATATTTTGATCAATTTAATGCATCCTTGCTGAATAAAAAAGTATAATTTTTTTTTTTTTAATGTACTGACCCCAAACTTCCAAACATTAGTATAATTGTTTAAGTAATTGCATGTTATGTTTTCTTAGGATATTTGTGGCATTATTGATCTTGCCTAAAACATTATTTGTATTTGCCTTAATTAAATATTAACTTGGCTTTTTTTAATCTAGGAAAATTCTGAAAAACCAAAGTGTTATTATATTTGAGTGGGTCGTACTTTCTTAGGTATGGTGTAGGCTACATTAATGCCCTCTGGTAGATCTGGTACCGGTCCTGATGCGTCCTGAAGCTCCGCCTCTGACACCTCTGATACCAACTCAATGCCTATCAGAAAACATACTGGTTCAAGCTTAGTAACAAACACATTTCTGTTTTATTAATGAGGAATCTTTTGTGTTTTGTATGTTGTGTGTGATGCCAACCCCATTCATTGTCTTCATGCACCACTTCCTCTTCTTCCTCCACCACTTCCTGCTTTGGCCGTTCTGCTTCTTTTTTCTGGAAAATAAGCAATGAATAATCAATGATAGACTGCTGATATTGATGTTTTAGTGGTTTTTGCCCCAGTATGCCTTTATTTACATCACTTGTTATGTAACTTGCATAGAAACAATCACATTAAAATTTTGGAACTGTGTAACTACTCAGCAGTCAGAACCAGGCCAATGATAAATTGTCTGAAATTTTAAAATAAAATTTTACATAAAAATGAATTAAATTTTTGAAGTTCAAACATAAAGAATTCAATGATTTAATTATTAAATCAAATATTATTAACTATCAAGGTGCAAAACTAAGGCGGGAATACACTACATTACTTCTGCATAATCTGAACAGATTTGATAACACAAGGCGTCATACACTTGGCAACTTTGTAAACAGTTACAGAGGACAGAGAACTGGGCATCATACACTAAACGACTGAGGATCATTCACTACTAGACTTTCACGTCGTTCAGAACACATGTGGCTTGTTGCTAGGGGACGCATCACAAATGAAAACGTGTTCTAAAATCAGCTCTATCAAACATGTTAGATACCATCCGACTGGATGGAATCATAGTCTGAAGCTAGAAAAAAAAAATCGTGAGTATGTGGCCATCATACACCATGCGATTTTATATTAAATCTGTCAACTCAAATCTGCAGACTGGCTCTGACTTTCAGCAACTAGCGTCAACAAAAATTTGGGCAAAAGTTGTATAGTGTATTCCAGCAGAAACATAAAAATTGTGTTTATGTTTGCATTTGTAGAAGTGTCACCTTGTACTCTTCCTGTTGTCGTATGCAGTGTGCGTCATCACACTGTGGGTTAGCCTTCATTGCCATGCTTGGGAAGAAATCCTGCATGGCATTATAGCCCAGGTAATAACTCACTGTCCCAAACCCCAACAGATACCTACAATAGAGACAATGTCATTCCAGGCCTTGTGTTTTAAAGTCCTTTGGAACCATACTGACAGGGCAGGACCTCTAAGGACTTGAAATGCCTGTGGGCTAAAGGTTTTGGCTGGGTAGTTTGCATGGTTCAGTTAAAGCTGCCGTCGGCTACTTTTTTTTTATCATATTCATTCACATAAATAAAGTGGTTTTAGAAAAAACCCCGAGCTTCTAACTCCACCTGGAGCGTGTTATTTGTTGTGCAAAAATCCACCGCTCCCGGTTCATTGTGTCCAATCAGCGCAGGGGGGTGTGAGATCTGACTGTCAATCACAGGTCGTGCACACCCCACCCCTCGCGCACGTTACAATCACATGCACACGCTTGAAGTTCGCGCAGTAACGAAGAGTGATGGCGGAAAAGATTCCAATTCCTCGGTTAACCTCAAGAGCTAGGAGGTCAAAAACAACACAGGAAAAGAGAACACCTGCTGAAAAGAAAGAAGTAAAGAAAGAAAGCGTCCGTGCCCGTAATAAAACCAGGATCAACATCGGATCGGGATTTGAAAGGTGGAGAGATTTACGTGTTTTAATTGGGTTCAAGCTGGATGCAGGGCTTGCAACATTTCTTCTCGACAGGTAATTGTGCTTTATCAACCAGTTACTTTATTTCTTAGTGTTATGTCAGTAATCTAAGTATGTTTGCCCAAATGTGTTGGTATGGATAGCTAACGTTAGCACTTGTTGGGCAGGTTCGTGGTGCACACGCACTGACGAGCACGAACTCGGTGGGAGGGTATTCGTTGATAGTGGGGGAAGGGCATGAGAGTTGTAAACATTCAAAATTTTGCCTAAGTCCACTCAATCTGCCAGACTTGCCGACTGCAGCTTTAACCCTCGCTAGGACAAAAAATGGCTATATTTTGCCATCTAATGGCATTTATGTGATACTACAGCCTTTACTACCTACACAAAGTAATGCCAATAATTAGTAACTAAACTGAAATAGGATACACCAGTTAGGCCTGTGCTAATCGGAGTAAATTTAAACCTGTAAAGTCTGACATATGAAATAATGGTAAGAGTTTTTTTTTTTTTTAAGGACCTTCGCCTGGACCCGATGACAATGCAGTGCCAACTAGCCTCTCCCTATGGAGGATCCCTTTACCACTCTACAGATAAAGCGCTGTGGGAAAATTCAGTTTGCATATCTAACCCGAAGTGATCAAATAAAATTCAAAACTGTATCAAAATTTATAGGCAAGACAAGTAGTTTGTTTAGGCATGGTTTGTAGGGAATTACAAACCTGCGCACATATATTCAAACGCACATAACTATAGAATCAATTCTTAATGCGCATGTGAACGCCAGCGACAACGGTGTCGTCTTAGCGGCCCCTAATTTAATAACAAATGATCATTTCGACGGAAGTGAATCAATCAAAACTAACTTTAGCTGGAAAATAACATTATTCAAGAACCGCTATAAAGCCAAAACAATCTCTGTTACCTTAAATTATATGTTTATCTCTGTAAAGCTGCTTTTGAAACAATCTACATTGTTAAAAGTGCTATATAATGACTTGACTTTTTTTCTGTATCATATTTGATACATCGTGCTTTTATGGCTCATGTAGTGTGATATGCGAAAATATTGTGCCCACACTTACACAGCCAAAAATAAGCAACTTGGTGTAGCTGCTGATATTTATATCGCCAAAAATTAAGATGAAATTCTGATTGAAATTCTAATTGAAATCAATAAGAACTTTATAACAGGACATCAGACTACTTAATATAAAATGTCACTCTTATCTCCTAATATTCTTAGTAAGATTATATTTAAATGCTTAGTTATATGATTAAAGCGTTGTCATTTTTATTTTGAGGGCCAAAATATATAATGTAATGTAATATAATGATTGAGAGATGTACAAATAAACATTCGTCAAAAGCCTAAGGTATCATATTTGATACATTTTAAAATGATTGATGGATAATCAAGTAAACCTAAGTTGCTTCAGTCCGGTAAATGTTCATCTTGAAATTGTTAAAGATTTCACAGCAATAAGACATGTACCACAACCTGAAGGGGGATGTTTTTATAATTATGCTAAAAGGCCTTTTTACTCGCTGAGAAGTATGAACTATTAATCAGACGACAGACCGTGTAGCAGATTGTGTACGTTTTGATCATGTTGATTAATTGAGAGACCTTAGAAAATTGCGAATTCTCACTATTACCTACAAATTTTGCCTCAAACTCCTAATTACTGCTTTTAAATAGTTAGTAAGGTAGTTGTTAAGTTTAGGTATTGGGTAGGGTTAAGGGAAGTAGAATATGGTCATGCATAATAAAGCATTAATATAAGAGTACTAATAAACAGCCAATATCCTATTTTATGCATGCTTATAAGAAACTAGTTAATAGTGCTTATCACATTTTAATACAGTAGGCTTTATAGGGTTCAAATCAGTGTGGTTAGGCCTGTGTTGAATCCTTAGGATTGTGATGAGATCTTACTTCAAGACATTCTGCACAAGGAGACCGGCGACCACTCCCATTGTGGTGGGCAGGCTGGCGGCACACACCCCGTCCTTCTTCAACGTCTTCTCATCGATATTTGCAGCCACGACGAGGGGAGGTGCACACTGACACACAGACAGAACTGCATCAGACCACTGTTAACTTTCCCACCCATTTGATTTGACAGAATTGACCAATGTTTAGAGGGTACAACCATACAGTATGAGATGTTTTTTAAAATCATTCATTCATGATTAAATTCATATTCAAGGCACATAGGCCAGATTTACAACACAGGAGCAAAGTGGCTTAAAGCGATAATTCACCCAGAAATGAAAATTCTGTCATTGTTACTCACCCTCATTGTCGTTCCAAACCTGTGAGACTTTCGGTCATCTTAGGAACACAAATGAAGATCTTTTTGATGAAATCTGAGAGCTTTCTGTCCCTCTATTGACAGTCTATGCAACGGACACTTTTGTCTCTTCAAAAGTTCATAAAGAGATCGTAAAACTAATCCATATGAATTGAGCGGTTTAGTCAAAATTTCCAGAAGAGACTTGATCGTTTTATATGATGAACAGATTTAATTTAGGATTTTATTCACATTTAAACATTGATCAGCGAACATAATAGAAGTCCGAACTTACTTGACGCGCAAGAATGAACCTCATTGGTTCTTGCTGAAGCTCAAACGTGCTGTGTAAAACGAGAATGAACCTCATTGGTTCTTGCTGAAGCTCAAACGTGCTGTGTAATACGAGAATGAACCTCATTGGTTCTTGCTGAAGCTCACACGTGCTGTGTAAAACGAGAATGAACCTCATTGGTTCTTGCTGAAGCTCAAACATGCTGTGTAAAACGAGAATGAACCTCATTGGTTCTTGCTGAAGCTCAAACGTGCTGTGTAAAACGAGAATGAACCTCATTGGTTCTTGCTGAAGCTCAAACATGCTGTGTAAAACGAGAATGAACCTCATTGGTTCTTGCTGAAGCTCAAACGTGCTGTGTAAAACGAGAATGAACCTCATTGGTTCTTGCTGAAGCTCAAACGTGCTGTGTAAAACGAGAATGAACCTCATTGGTTCTTGCTGAAGCTCAAACGTGCTGTGTAATACGAGAATGAACCTCATTGGTTCTTGCTGAAGCTCACACGTGCTGTGTAAAACGAGAATGAACCTCATTGGTTCTTGCTGAAGCTCAAACATGCTGTGTAAAACGAGAATGAACCTCATTGGTTCTTGCTGAAGCTCAAACGTGCTGTGTAAAACGAGAATGAACCTCATTGGTTCTTGCTGAAGCTCAAACATGCTGTGTAAAACGAGAATGAACCTCATTGGTTCTCGCACACCAAGCGAACCTGCTTGAGCTTCTGTTTACCATATCTGATGTGTGAGTTGATGAAAGTTTATATGTGAATAAAAGCCTAAATTCAACCTGTTTATCATATAAAGCGATCATGTCTTAGTTTTACGATCCCTTTATGAACTTTTTGAAGCGTCAAAGTTTCAGTCGCGTAGCTGTTTATGGAAGGACAGAAACATCTTCATTTGTGTTTCAAAGATGAACAAAGTCTTATGGGTTTGGATTTGTAATTACGGGTGAGAGTAATTAATGACAGAATATTCCTTTTTGGATTAACTATTCCTTTAAGACATGCTTTTTTAGGGATTAAATAATGGTTCAAATACCCGTAAATTGACAAGCACAAACCTTAGACAATCGCATTGCGTGATTCATTTAAATACTCTCCTCCCATAAATTTTGCAACAGAAAGGTAAACTCCTACAAATGCATATGCAATAAGGTCAGCCGCAAAAATAACTGTCCACGCCTTTTCAGCGCTAATTATTCACTGCATGTCTTCAGTAAATATTGACAGTAGTTTTTTTAAAGCCAAAAGAGGGTTTGCGCTGATGCAAGCTGTTAGGAAATCTGGCCCGTTATTTGTTATTTTGGGTGTGAGGGTTTATCATACAGCGAAACAAGCCGTTTCTCCAGGGATAATGAGCTGGATGTGTCCAGAAACTGCGTTCTCACTGACGCCTGACTCCATCCAGGTCTGACCCAGCTCATTACATGCCTATGAGAGAGAGAAGCAAACTTAATTGCTGATCATTTGTTATGTAGTGTAATTGCTGATTGGTAGTGGCAAAATGGCTATATATATATATAAATATATAAATAAATATATATATATATATATATATATATATAGCGTTTCATATTTTTTTTACAAATGCACAAAAAGGTATAAAAAAGATATAAACAACAAATATAGTTCTTTCGATAGCTAAAAGTAGTTTAATGCAAAGAACTCACTGTGTTAATGGCCATCCGAGCCTCAAAGTTATCAACACAACTGAGGACCAAATCTACAGGCTTCCCCTCCTCAACTCCTCCGTGACTGAAAACACAAAACCAAGACTGTTTTTTTACAACCAAATCAAAATGAGGGAGAAAACTTTGAGGCAGTAAAAAAAAAAAAAAAAAATCACCTAATGCGTTCCATGAAATGCGTGAAGTTGTCCATTGTGGTGATGTTGTAATTGTGGGTCTCAAAAGCAACATCTGGATTAATGTTCCTGTGCAGGAAAACACAGGAAATAATCAGCTAAAATACATTAAAAAGTTGACAAATTCGTCAATGACCCCTCATTTCATAATTTCCAATCCACATTACAGTTGAGGTAGATTTTCATTAATAATAAAATAATAGTGTGTGTGTGTGTGTGTGTGTGTGTGTGTGCTATTTAAAAGACGGATTGGTAAGATTCAGTCTTGTATGCTCGTATTATTGGAGCACAAATACAATGAAACAGTAATATTGTGGAAATTTATAAAATAACGTCAGTTTTCTAGTTGAATATATTCCAAATGTAATTTAATTCCTCTGATGGCAAAGCTGAATTTTCATCATCATTCCTCCAGTCTTCAGTGTCACATGATCCTTCAGCAATCATTCTAATATCCTGATTTAGTGTTCAAGAAACATTTCTTATTATTATCAATGTTGAAAACAGTTGTGCTGCTTAATATTTTTGTGGAAATGGTGATGCATTTTTTTCAGGATTCTTTGTTTGAAATAAAAAAATGTATATATAAAATGCCCTTCAATGCAGTGTACTGTTGAGTCTACTGTGTTTATGTATAGCTTAAAGCGATAGTTCTGCCCTGTTACCTAAGAGTGTGTTCTGCAGCCTGAACTTTACTGAGTCCCGCCTGATGTGGCTGGAAGAAGAGGCGGTTCATGTTGGCCAGCTCCACCTTATCATAGTCAAACAGCAGCAACTGCAGGGGAAGAAATCACAGACACAGCAGAAAGAGGCATGACAGTCTGTTACTGCAGAGCCGAGGCATGTCTCCGGGGGTTATGCTATTGGCTTCCCTCCTGTGTTCCACACTAAACACTAAAGGAATACAAGGCATGAGGAATGCACCATTTTTAATTGAACAACATTAGGGGTGCACCACGCTATAGCCTGGCCAATCAGTGCATCTCTACATTTGATTCATGCCTCCTAATGTCACATGACACTACATATATTAGATCTAAATATTGAGGAATGATGATAAAGGTGCTTTACCTTACCAATGCCACATCTGGTGAGCATTTCTGCAGTGACACTCCCCACCCCTCCAACTCCCACTACTGCCACACTATACGAGCGGATTCTCTGAGAATGACGGCAGGTGAATAGTTGTCATCTGAACAAGAAGTCAACAATATAAAAGTTTCATAAAAGAATAAATAAGCATGCTTACCTCATAGTCTTGCACTATGCCCATCCTTTTGAGTGCCATCAGACGACTGTAAAACATTTAATAAATGTGAAAAATGCACCGGTATATTCCATCTTCCATCTGTCAGTCAATAAACACACAGAAGGATCAAAATGCTCACCTGTATGGATTTGAGTCTACGACTTCAGCGCTCATTTGATCAATCTTTGGTCTGAGATGATGTTCAGCATCACTTTGCTTCTGTTTGGATTTAATGAGTTCATTTTCTAACTCACGGATTCGCAGCCTCAGTTCCTCAACGGTCGTCATGTCTTCTGTAGAGACCCTCTATTCCAATTAACACGGGATAATGTGCCCCGATGAGAGGGGGGGAAACAAAGCACAGAAACGATTAAAATGACTACTTAATGTACACGTCTGCACTGTTAGAAATCAGCTGGCGAAGAGTGTCTCTCGATATTGAGTCCGGAGTGAAACACCAAGTAGCACCACAGGAACGGAAGTTCCACCAGTTAATGATTCTCGCGAATCGGTTCGTCTGAACAGATCTTTTAAATAAACTAGTTCAGAAACCTGCGCGGGATAATATAAGCCCCATTTAAACTCATATGGCTGTTTATCACGTTTAGTTCGATACATTTTTCCCAGTTAAATCTTTGGAGACATAAGTCACAAATATATTGCCATTTGGAAACCTAAATATAATGCAAATTTAACAATTGAATTTTTGAGCTGGGTCAATCATTTCATTAAAAAGATCCGATTAAGAAGAACAACTCGTTTTCAAATCGAACGTCGTAACTATGGTAATAGCAGTCTCGCGAGCGAGAAAAAAGGCTGTTCTTTGTATTTAGGAAATTATTGTAGGTTTCTTCCAACTACATAGAGTAAAACGAACTTGATTAAAAGAAGATATATATCTCATTCATTTCTGATATGACGAACCTCCACTCCGGTGGGTGGCGGTCATATATTTTAATATTTCTCCTGTCCATACCAAAGAAACAGAAGTGAAGCGGAAGTTGTTTTCAGAGCTAGTGGCGCGAATGACTAGAATACGGCGTCCTCTAAATGAAATACACACAGATTAGTTCATAATTTATTCTGTTGTCTTATACAATAGTTATTTATATGGGTGCAGGTGCAGAACTTATAATAAAAAAATTAAGTTGAAATGAGATCAAAGTCTTTTAGAAATTAGTTGTAATCGTCTGCTCTGTCTCGCGGTAAGTCTTTGTTTGTTATTATAAGTGTTTGTTTATTTTAATAACTTAAAAATAATTAAATTACTTGGTTTTTAGAGCTGTGCGACAGTATGACTCGCTTTGATTTGTCTTGTTTGTCCATATGTTTATGAGGTTATCAAAACAACCTGCCATGAGAGTCTGATTGATCATTATTATTATAATAAGTAACATCCGTTTTTTGTTTGATTTTTGGATTGATTTCCTATTTAACTTGTTAAAGCATAGAGACATGGTACATTAGAGAATAACAACGTGCGATAACGGGATACTAGCAAATGTGTACATGTTTCATAATGACAGTATTAAGTCCTTGTACATTTGTTTTCCTTCCAACTAATTTAGATTATATGACACCATGTCAAAAGGCAACAGGGATGCATACATTGTGAAATTTGTTGAGCGCAATGGACAGAAGACCGATCTGGCTCTACAGGCCTATAAGGTGATACATGTGAAATTTTTCTTATTAGCTATCATTAAATGCTCCTTGTATTAATATAATGTATTGCTTGTCTTCAGGCAATAGTGGAACTTCAGTCAGAGAAGTATGTGCAGACGGTGGACGAGGAAGCCGCACTAGAGTTGGACCACAATGACAAATCCCTGTTTGTGTTCAGTGATTTCACCAGCAATTCCTTCGATCACTGCAGGAGGGTGAGGATTCACTTTCAACAGTGCACAGCATCTGCTTTTTGCAGTGTATTTTTGAATGCCAGAATTTCAGTGCATCACTAATCTCTATATTATTGACAAAGCTGCTTAGAATGATGTAGAACTTAAGTTGTAATACCTGAACTCTTGTGTTCTGTTCATTTACGTTTCCCTAATTGTCCCCGTATTAATATAAATGTTGATAGTCTTCTCTGAACTCTGAATGTTTTTAATTTTTGCAGCTTGGATGCAGGATTGTGAGTCCTCTGGTAGTGCTGTTCTGTCTGCAGAAGCAGAGATGTGTTCCCAAAGCAGAGCAGCCTGTGTACAACATGGCAATGGCTGATATCACTATCTCCTGCACCAATCTCGACAAAGAGGCACGGGTACGGAGAAAACATTTATGATTAATTAATGCTAGAATATTATTGTTATTTTGTCCACCTTTGCTTACGTTAGCTGTAAGCTGGAATTGAAATGGCGATTCACTTATATGTGCAGTTCTGCACTACAAATAAGCAGCTGTTTTGTTGTTCTTGTAGAGTGAAGTGATGGATCTTGTCCAGCTGATGGGTGGACGGGTTTACCGTGATCTCAACGTGTCTGTTACTCACCTGGTGGCAGGTGAAGTGGGGAGTAAGAAATACCTGGTGGCCGCAAGCCTCGGGAAGCCCATCCTATTGCCCAGCTGGGTGAAAGCATGCTGGGAAAAGTCTCAGGATAGGTAACTCATTAATTTCTACACTGGCAAATTAGTTATTTAAAGTCACTATGAAATCAACATTGATAGTTATGTTTTTATCAGAGTATTACAGTTTGTTTTTTTGTTTTTTTGTTTTTTTTTAAATGATGTATCCATGCAAATCTTTTTTTTTTTTTACTTGCCCTCGTAATCTTTAATCAAACTATCTCCTCGCAAAATTCCCTCTTGCATTGACATATCTTCTCTGATGAATGTGTACCAGGCAAGAGCCGGACAATAAGCAAATTACAACAATCCAATCAATTCTCAATGTTCAAAATCAAGTACCTCCTTGATTGATAAAATGTTTCAAAACATGTCAGAATTCGGAAGAAAAGACGATCACAATTTCACAAAAAATGTAGGACGGACTTGGTCCATCAGAAATTGATTGGACCGTTGTTGTTTGCTATTGCTACGATTTCATTTGAGTGACAGGTTGTCCTGCCCTCCCTCTGAAAAATAGAGAGGAAATATTCAAGTTATTTTAATGAAAGATTATGAGGACACATGCATTTTTATCATTTTATAAAAAGTAATTTATAATAAATACAATATTCTGATAAAAAGATTATGAGGGCACATACATTTTTATCATTTATAATAAATCATTTATAATAAATACAATATTCCGATAAAAATTTTTGAATTGGCAATTTTGATTTCATGGTGATTTTTAAAGGGAAAGTTCACCCACAAATTAAAATTCTGTCATCATTTACTTGCCCTCAAGTTGTTCCAAACCTGTATGAATTTCTTTCTGCTGTTGAACACGAAATAAGATATTTTAAAGAAAATGGGTAACCAAACAGTTCATGTACACCATTGACTTCCATAGTATAGAAAAAAATACTATGGCATTCAATGGGGTCCCTCAACTATCCCTTTAAGGTCTCTGTCTAAAAACATCTCTTTTCCCCCCAGTGTTTTCCATCACTCTGAGCTGAATACAGAAGACTATCGGTGTCCAGTTCTGAAAGGCTGTACAGTGTGTGTGACGGGACTCTCTACTGTGGAGCGTAAAGAGGTTCAGAGGTTGTGCGGTCAGAATGGAGGAAGCTACACGGGGCAGCTCAAGATGAATGAGTGCACTCACCTCATTGTCAATGAACCCACAGGTGACCCCATAATCTCTGACCCCATCACACTGTTTTGGGTAACAGTCTTAGCATGTACTTCACTTCAGTTTGTGTGTTGCATTCCAGGTCAGAAATATGAGTTTGCCCGTAAATGGAACGTATACTGTGTGTCCCTGCACTGGCTGTTTGACAGCATTGAGAAGGGCTTCTGTCAGGATGAGAGCAGGTATGTCATGGAGCGTGGAGAGAAGAAGAGAACCGAGGAGAAGGGAGGCAGACCCAACACTTCCACTCCTACAGGAGCCAGCAGGAGCAAAGAGGGTGTGGAGTAAAACACTACTTATGGTTTAAGAATTGTATTTTATAGTGGGGGGTGGGAAATTTATATTTTTGTTTAGCAAGGATGCATTAAATGAATCAAGTGACAGTAAAGACATTAATTAAATTACAAAAGATTTCTATTTTAAATAAATGCTGTTCTTTTGAACTTTATTCATCAAAGAATCCTGAAAAAAGGTAACATGGGTACCAAAAATAAATAACTGTTTTCAACATTGATAATAATAAGAAATGTTTCTTGAGCACCAAATCAGCATATCAGAATGAATTCTGAAGGATCGTGTGACACTGAAGACTGGAGTAATGATGTTGAAAATTCAGCTTTGACATCACAGGAATAAATTACATTTTAAAATATATTCAAATAGAAAACTATTATGTGTAATTGTAATAATATTTCACAATATTACTGTTTTTATTATATATTTTTTATCAAATAAATGCAGCCTTGTTGAGCATGAGATTTCTTTAAAAAACATTAAAAAAAATCTTACAGACCCTGAACTTTTGAAAGATAGTATGTAAATTGGCAATACACAAGATGGTAATTAATTTTTATTTGTTTCATAAAGCACAAAATATCACCTGAATAAATCAATATTATTAATTCCTATGTCGGATTCATTTTGATTAATTGATTTTACTTTGTCATTTGTTTGTTCAGAAGGTCCCTCACTTTTGGGATTGAGTCATATATCCAATATCAGCATGAATGTAAATGAAACGGCCCTCACCACTGCAGGAATCAGCCACATAGAGACTCCTGATCCGGTCGACTCATTTGACATCACTGTCTGTCGAGTAGATGACCTGTTGGATGGCTGTAAGGTTAGTTTTACTCAAATGTGAGTTTTTCCTGCATATTTATAAGTCACACTTTAGACATTGTTTAGATTAAAAATCTAAATGAAATCATGTTGCATTTGTGTGAATTTAAATGTTGAATCTGAAATAAAACAACCCTGTTCTCTACCCCCCATTTCTTCCTGAAGTTGTACCTGTGTGGCCTTTCCGGAAAGAAACTGGAGAAACTGAGGCGGATGGTGAACTCTGCTGGAGGTCTGCGCTTTAACCAGCCCAGCCAGGAGCTCACGCACATAGTGATGGGAGAACCAGACCAGAGGGTCAAAGTCTTCCTTGACAAAGCCACTCACAGGTCAGTCAAAATCTAAGTTGGGGTACAACTAGACATTGTTTTATTTTATCTAGTTTTTAATTGCTTTATAGGTTTTTATAGGCCCACCTAACAAAGTTTAGCGTCCAGGACAGGTTGTTATAAATGCTATATAAATAAGGTGCAATTTAAGCATTTCAAATATGGTTCTCAGAGATGTTCTTTTCCATAGACCCCATGTAGTGACCGTGCAGTGGCTGCTGGACAGTTTCTCCCATGGTACTCTGCTCCCAGAGGATGGCTACTTCCACCCCTCCTTCCTGCCCCCTGCCCCAGCCGCTGTTGATTTGCCAGCTGCTCAGAAAGCTGTTTCCCGTGCCTCCAGACCCTCTGTAGCTCCCCCTCCTGCACCTAGTCCAGCCCGTCAAACCAGAGCAGAAGACGACCTGCTCTCGCAGTACATGGAGACTGACCAGACTGTTGGTGAGTGGATGCATGTTTTATTTTTCCTTTGTCTACTCCTGTCTGTTTTCCTCATTGTTCCCTGACTGTCTTTAATGTAGTGGAGCTGCCTCAGGCCACCATGAGTCGGCAGAGCGTTTTGCTTCCAGAGCCTCCAGCTGCAGGGAAGGACTCAACCTTGGTTGAAACCTCAGAGGGTGGCCTGTTTTCAGGGAAGCGCTTCATCTTGGTGGGTTTTGGAGCTGAGTCTGAAGCCCAGCTCTCAGAGCTAGTCATGGAAAACGCTGGGAAGATTTTGGTGGGCCGCTCGAGAGCAGTGGCGCATTACGCCATCGTGCCACTGCTGGGCTGTGACGTGGAGGCCACAGTAGACGAGGTCGTAACAGATACCTGGCTGGTAAGAAAAACACAGAGTTTATGCACAGAAGATACCTTTTGTAATTTTTGTCATTCTCTACTACTGACCTGTTTGTGTGTGTGTGTTCAGGCCATGTGTTTGGAGCAGCAGTGTGTGTTGCCTTTAGCCTCTCATCCTCTATTCACTCCAGTGACAGTGAGAGAGGGCTTCTCGCCTCTCAAAGACTGTGTGCTGTCCGTCAGTCAGTTTACTGGAGCTGAGAGAGACTCTCTCATTCAGCTCGCCAAACACCTGGGAGCAAGGTGAGACCTTCTTTTCACTGCTCACTGAGATATTCTGCTCACCTTCTGGGCAGTTTCAAGTTCATAACAAAGCTTCACATGCCTGAAGTGCACACAACTTCACAACTTGGTCATTAATTCAGTTAAGGATTTATCATACTAATTAAAATTGACAAATTTTAAAATCATTTTAATTATCAGACTACAATGAAATGTAGGGCTGAACCATTAATCAAAAAAAATAATAATCGCAAAATGGCTTAGTGCGATTATCAAATTGTAAAGCCTGTGATTTGATTTTAAAAAATGTGTAGCAAGTCTCAGAGGGGAGCATGGTGTTGTGTTCATTTACAGGTGAGCAGATCATCACCCGTGTTTTCAGTGTCACAGAGCTCCTCTATTTGCAGTAAATGCTGCTCCACACGAATGCACTCATTGATTAAAATGCACAGTTAAAAAATACGCGCCGCTCGCGCTTTGCGATCTGAAACGGCCGTAATTCACGAGGTTTCCTACATGTGCGGTGTGCACGTGTGATGCTGATGTTGCGCGATGTTAATCATTCTGCGCCCGAGTGCATTAGACCGGCGTATGTCAGACTGACCGGCCGGTCGCCGTTCACATGAAAATCGTCCAATTTCTGTCACCAGCTAATCAATCGGTGCATCTCTAAAAGATTAGCATTACAAGTATAATGTTCAGATAGGCTATGCGACAAATTATTATAATGCTATTTCATAACAATACTCGTAATATAAATATTTTTACTTAAATATAAAAAAAACGCTCTTTTTTTTTTTTCTTCCAACTTTCTGTGCGGCCCCGACTTTGAAAACCCCTGCTTTAGCTCACCCATGAACATAATTTCTGTCATGAGTCATGTCAGATCGCTGTCCATCGGCTGTGGAGGTGAAGACAACAACTCCCATGATTCCACACTCATTCACGGCGTCAAGCTACGCCTTTGTTATTGTTTTGGGAAAAAATGACCTCTAGAGGCGAAACTTGCACACTGTGCCTTTAATGTTTGAAACGTTGTAATTTTTCATTTGTACTTTGTTACATTTCTTAAATACTCAAGTTTTTGTTATTTTACAGTAAAAATTGTATTATTACAAATGTAATATTTCTTTTTTTATGTGTGACTATGTTTGGCCAAATTGTGCTGCACTACGAAAAAAAAATGTAGCATCCAGAATTGCTTAATTCCTTACAATTCTCAGATATAATCTAATGTTTCCTTATTTCTCACCCCTACACTTGTATCTGCAGTGTTCAGGATTACTTTGTGCGGACTGCTAATCAGAGGAAGGGAATGCTTGCCAGCACTCATCTGGTACTCCAGACACCTGAGGGCACCAAGTACCAGGCAGCCCAGAAATGGGGTCTGCCTGCAGTCACGATCCGCTGGGTTTTAGAGTCTGCCAGAACAGGGAAGCGTGCCGATGAGGGACGATACCTGGTTGCCCTGCCACCCTCTCCAGGTTAGTCAGAAGTAGAAATATAACTGATGATCTCAAGTGTTTTTCAGCAATTATATGTTGTTACTGTATTTGTGAGCTCTCTTTAATAAACATTTTGGGATTTCCTTTTTTTATTGAATATAGTCCACACTTTCTTGTGTTTTCTTAATTAATTATTAGTTTTTAATTATGCAACAAAGCACATATAGATCAAGATCAAACGTTTCAGCAATCAACATTCTTCAGTAAATCATACAATGTTACTGTCCCTAAGAATCTTTAAAAGAGTGTGATTCCAATGATCACAAGGTGGAGCCTCTCATAACAGGGGCTTCTCATCCCAAGAGTTTACAACCTAAATCAACAAATCACAATTAAATGAATCCAAACAAATAAGTCAACACTAAAAAACTACCACCCAAACATTTGCAAAATGTTCAACATACACAACAACCACAAAATATTCAACACTTCAATCACAGCACATACAAATCATTAATTTATAACCTTCAACATCTAAAATGACAAATCAAATACTTACAAAATCTTCAATTCAGAATAAAGTTAAGTCACCTTTATTTATATAGCGCTTTTTACAATACAGATTGTATCAAAGCAGCTTCACAGTAATAACAAGAAAATAATACATCAAAGTTTTTTCTAGAAGAAAATTGCATCATCATCCACCTTAAGTAAGGCAAATCAATAATATTGTTGAATATTTAAATGTCCCCAACTAAGCAAAGTAGATCATTCTCTAATAAAAGTAGAGAATGATCAAACACATCAGGCCAAAAGCAGGTCATAAATCCATATCACCATCCACTACATAAAAATCTGATTGCAATTTTGAACTCAATTCTAATGAAAGAAAACAAGAGAGGTCAAAGTCTTCATTATGTTTAATCGACACATCGAGTAAGCTTCTCATTGTATGTTTTTTTTGTTTTGTGTGTGTTTTTCAATACCTATACAAGTTAAATTCTTAATTTCATGATAATGATTGTGAAAATGTCTGACTATTGGCAAGTTAACATCACATCTCCTAATCGCAGATTTATATTCACTAATAGAGGTTTTTAATGGACGAATAGTTTTTCCAATGTAAATTAGTATGTACAATGTACAAGGGCATTTTAAAATGTAAATCACATTCGATGTGGCGCAAGCAATTATTTATGATTTAATACAAAAATATTTTACCAGAATGTGCGTCAATAAACTGCTTGGTTTTAATTATTGATGAACAGGCTGCACAATTTCTACAGGGAAAACAACCTCTTAGCCTACGTTCAGACTGCAGGAAAATGTGGCTCAAATCCAATCCAATTTTTCCTCACATGTGACTGATGTTCTGTTTTTGTCATGACCGTGTGAACAGCACAGACCACAAGGAATCCGATCTTTTCGTTTCCAATTCGTGCCACTTCCATATATAGGACATATTCCATATATATATATATAGCTCATGGGAGTCACTTCTTCAAAGATTTTACATATCCAAAGATATCAAGACAGTTGCGAAAGGTAGTCAGTGGAAGGACAGTAATCTGTCTGAACCCATAAGTATTCTAGTGACAGTCCTATATACAAGCAAAACATGAGGGCTTTTATCATACATTTTTAAAATCTCTGCTCTCACTTTTTTTCAATTGCCTGCACTTAAAATTGCTGGTTTCTGCGGCATTTCACACAATTTCACAAACTTGTAATCACTTACTTTTAATGTCCTTTTTTTTTTTAGTTCCATATGAAAGTGTGCTACTTTTTATAGTTTTTTTGTGCATGTGCAAGACCATGATGTGTTCGCACTGGAATCTGATATTGGCCACATTTAAAACAACAATGTGAACCGCTATACAAAAATATCAGAATTGAGCACTAAGACTCGCCTTTATAACCTTCTGAATGTATTTTTCTCTTGTATTTTATTATCAACCTTCAGAATGTAGCCATATAAATGTTTTAGTCTTATCGGTGTATATATCAGATTTTACCAATCTATTTGCTATGTTAATGGATCTTTGATGAATGAATAAAGGAAAATCTTTAAAAATATTCCCTAAAGAGGAATCGGTTGAAAGAATATTAAAAAAAAAAGTTCTATGATGCCCACAATTAGATAAGACTGGTTATTAAAGTTAACAGTCATTTGACCAAATCATTTCCTCTCTTTTCTGTGAACTTAATTAAATAATTGTTGCCTATTTTAAATTCTTTAGCCTGATTGTATGCTGATTGAAGCTGATTGATTTGATCTTTTTTTATTTGAAAATAGTCAGATTCATCAATTTCTATACATTAAATTAAGAAATGTCATACACCATCATGAAATGGTCACTTCAACATCATATTATTACTTTCTCTTTGTGATTTCCCCTAGAGAGAAGTGAAGACAGTTTTGTTGGAGCATCTCAGAAAGACCCGCCGCCTTTGTGCCTCCTGCAACGCTCCCCAGAGCTACCCCTACTGGGCCCACAAAACAGCGCTGCCATCACCCCTCTGGACACGACTCGCTTTCAGAGCCGCACTGTCCGTTCAGCAGTCAGGAAGTTGAGAGAAGGAGAGGAGGAGCAGGCGGAGGTGTCAACACCAGGACAAGAGGACGCCAAAGGAGCCCTGCAAAAAGACTCCTCCCTCCAACTAGACACTCCCTCTCGCTTCCTGAGTCGAGACCGACTCTTCGGACCCTCATTTAACACTAAGGTCAGCTGGAATTTCAAGTACAGAAAACATATTTTGTTTTGTTTAGGGTTAAAATGTTGTTAATAGACTGATAAAAAAAGGTATAATGGCAAAACCAGCCTGCTTAATTCTAAGAATCGGAGAGGAGTGGATGATTAAATAACACTAAATAACTAAGTTTTGTAATATGTTTGTACGTCTGTGTTGCAGGATGTGTTTGACCATTTACAGACTCCTGGTAATAACCCACAGCAAGGTCAGGGGGCAGAGACTCCTCTGTCAGAGGTCATCGAGAGGAACCTTAAAACTGCAGTTGCCAACAGCAACCGCGGTCATGTCACAAACCTTGCAGCCATGACTGCCAGTCCACAACTGGGAAAAGAGCCTGAACCTGAGGTACACACATACTCGCATATATACACTCGCTACATTTATCTGAATTCAAGTATTTACAAGTGTGTGACTTGCAGGTGGAGCAGAAGACTGCAGCTCCTCTCAAGGGGGTGGTGGTGTGTGTGAGCAAGAAATTAAGCAAGAAACAGAGTGAGCTCAATGCAGTGGCCGCCTCTCTCGGTGCAGACTTCAGGTATGTAACGAAATCGCAATATCTGACTCTCAGTGAATCAAATTAACATTACATGTATCTAAAACAGTGCCAGCTGAGATGTTGGTAACTAAGGGATATTTTAGGGTGAAGGGGAGGAATCTAATGCCATGCTGTCTATTTTAGGTGGTTGTGTGACGACTCTGTCACTCATTTCATCTACCAGGGTAAAGTTGGAGACAACAGTAAAGAATACAGAGCTGTCAAAGAGAGAGGACTGCATATAGTGTCACAACACTGGCTACAGGCTGTAAGTACATGCAGATACTTCTAAATGTCTGTAAATACATTAAAGATGCACCAATAATATAATTCTGGCTGATACTGATGACTAGATAATAATAAAAAAAAATGTATGGCTGAAAAACAAAACTAGTGTTAAAACATTATATTGTACAGTATAAAAAGTGCAGTTTCATTTTGAGATCTGCTAAAGATTACATTTAAGTGTTATTAAACTAGTATTGTTTTTAAAGATGAACTTTTAGTGTTAGATGATGGCAAAGATAATCAAAATGTGAAACTTGGGGAAATGAGCATAAGCAATTAAGTATGTGAACCGATAAATAAAAAATAGGCAGATTACCAATATGGTATTGACATATTGTACATCCCCGATGGAAATATAAATTATATACATTTGTGTGAGAAGTTGCAGGAGCTCTTGGAGTACATCAGAAATAGAACAGGGCATCAGTTTACTGAAATCACTGATTATGATGGGTTCTATTTAACCTTGTCCTGTTGTGCCTCTCGCATCTGGTGTAGACACGGTGTTATGCTCACCAAGGCTGCATTTGATCAAAAATACAGTTAAAACAGTAATAAATACTGTGAAATTATTACAACTTGAAATAAGTTTTGTATTTATAAATATTTGAATTTGAATGTGAAATTTTCTAATATGCTGATTTGATGCTTAAGAAACAAAATCTTGTATTTTTCAGGACTCTTAAATGACAAGAACATTTTAAAAGAAGATCATTTATGTGAAATAGAAATCTTTTTTAACATTAAAAACGTCCTTTCTGTCACATTTGATAAATTTCATGCAACCTTGAATAAAAGTATTAATTTCTAAAATAATGAAATAAAAAATAATAATAAATTATACCTTACCCCAAACATATGATTTTGAATATTGATAATGATTTTATAATTAGATTTACTACCATTAACCATATTTATTATGTTAGATGCACAATAGTGTATATTATATATTAACAATGCATCAAATCACATTACACATTAATTAACCACAATAAAACAAATTAAGTGATGTCTCAAGTCAAGTGAATTACAAGTCATTGGACAGGCGTCCAATCACAACTGACTTCTGGAAAAGGGGAGTCCCGCCCCTCGACTGTCAAAAATCAAATTGTTCAAGCGAGCAAAGGCAGCAGGCGAGAGCAGATCAAGCGCGAGGGCGTGTGGAATGATCATGCGCGCGCACGAGGGCTTGTATTGCGTGCAGAGGAGATGTCATGAGCGCGCACATAGTATGAATGAGCTCGCGAGTCCCCGTTTCCTCGCGTGTGGATCTGTTATCCTCTCGCGTAAGTCATTTTACCGCGCGCCAGCATCAGTTGTGCGCTCGGTTCTTATTGACATTGATTTGCCGCCATACAAAGGGCAAACAAACTGCATAAATCTTGTTTATTTTGGTTTCTTACCAAAAAGTCTAGTCTAGTGGTAGTATCTAGCTTTAATAACATGATCACTTAGGGTGGGTAATATGACCCAAAATCTTAGAAGTGTTGAAAACCTTTTTTCTTCTCAAGTGTAGGAAAACTCAGAAGCGCAGATCAGGAGACGTTGGGATATCTTTCAGCAAGATTCTTTATTGAGAAATGAGCTGTTGGCAAAACTAGTCTAACTAAGGCAAAATACAGTCTGTATTTTATACCTTTAAAGGGGGAGGAGTTACATAGAGGTGGAGACAATCTAAACAAAGCATGTAAATGAAGTACAGGAATCGGCTCGTTACCGGAAATTGCCCAGCCCTAATCTCATCAGCATAGCCGTTAGAATAGCATTGAGGCGAATCCCATAAACCTGACTAGATTGCTAAAACATTAGCATTATCATAGAGACAAAGGCTAAGGTCAGACACCTGAATTGCTTGACTTACTGGGACGGGGATCCGAGAGCCATTAAAGACAGAGTGAGAGCTTTAGTAATCTGACTCATTTAATTTACAATAGAGAGCATTTATAACTCAAATGCTTAATTCAGTCTTCTAAACTTTCTCAGTTTAGATACTATTGGATTGGAACCTAGATTAAACATTTTAATAAATGTGTAATCCTTCAGAAGCAAACCACAGCTAAACTAATACTTCCCTAATACAAGTTAAAAGTTCTTAAGCAATCAATCAGTAATAAAGTAAGAACAAAGAAACAAATGCCAATTGAACAAATAAATACAACATAAAGATACAGATACAAACAATGCTTTTTTTTTCTATTGTTGTGGGATTAACATTAATGGCACAGACAGCAGCGGGTATATTAGGTTGCTTTCACTTTAAGACAAACAGTAATGCATAGATTCAATTCTGACACATCCCAAACAGTTTTTTCCCCCAAGCTGTTTGTTCACTTAAGATATAACCTCCAAGACGGACATTTTCACATAATTGTGTGTATTTGACCGCTCAAGCGAATAAGCCTAGAAAGAGAACACAAGTCGGTACTCACGTGCTGACAGGCGGCAAGCTCACGCACAGAAATCCACAGCCACCGTCTGACATTGGTCAGTATGTCAGTACTGAATTGTGTTCTCTTTTGTGGTATACAGCGCTTTCAATAACTCTTTTTAGTAAAGCATTAAGCATATAATTTGGTCATTCATTTATGATTCTTAATCGCTTCGCTCGGTCCTTGGCACTTCTGTGAGACGTCTGGTGAGAACTGGTTTTACACTGACATAATGTGCACAACACTGTATCCGTGTGAAAATAATGCATTACAAATTTTAATTGGGAATTAGTACTTTTAATTCAATTCGATAATTATTATGAATTCATTTTTGTGATTATTTTGCTGTGAAATGGTGAATTATCTAGGATTGCATAAAATTTATTTTTTCATTTTGTTGATTTTGCATTTTATTCAGCAATCGTGGAATCCCAAAAATCTGGAGTGACTAAAACATTGTGAAAAGTTTTGAGATTTCATTCAATTCATTGTCCATCCCAATTTCAGTGTGCAGATGAGCAGAAGCATGTGTCGGAGTCGCTCTACCCTTTCACTTTCAACCCCAAAATGAGCCTTACCATGAGTCAGATGGCAGATTGCACTCAGAGGTCACCTCCCCCTACCACCCCCCGCACCAGACTCAGGGCGTTCACAGAGAATGAGGAGACTGGGGTGAGGGATTCATAACTGCATACTCTTCAATCCACACATATTATTAAGCGTATTAAGCATTTTTTTTATTAAAACAATGTTGTTTTTTTCAAGCTTGGCCCTAATGACATAACAGACATCTCGACTCCTCAGCGAGTCAGTATGGGAGAGTCTAAGAAAGATCAGACCCTTAGCAATGAGAGAAAAAGTGAGTCATCTTTAAAGATGTCTGATTTATGTGTTATATCTCAGTTTTGGCTCAATTCACAGCTTTTTTCTCTCCTTTTTTCTTATCCCTCCCTTAGATATTACAGAAGCGCTGGAAATGAGAGAGGATCTTCAAAGGCAGCTTCAGGAGATCATGTCTGCCACTAAACTGACCAGCGGTCGTCGAGGCTCCTCGCGGTGGGCCAGAACAGGCTCAGGGGGGCAGGGCTCTCCCCACACCCCGGACAGCCTGGGGCGAATGGGTAGACGGAGCCGCAATTTAGAGGCCATACGGTATAAAAGCAAGACTACCCAGAGTACTCTCTCTGATCCCATCGGTGTCTCAAAGCTTGTTGCATCTGAGAGAATACAGCAGAGTTTTCAGTTGTTCACTAGTGAATGTAGACACAGGACATGTTCCTTGCTACTGTTTTTTTCTGCATCCTGTTCACCTGCATCAGATGCTGGTCATCAGCAAGGCTAACTTTTTGCTTTGTGAAGTTGCATTTTTAAGATTGCATGTTATAAGATTGTGTTTTGGCAGGATGTCACGTCAAGTGGATGTGGACCTGAACACAGAGCCGTCTCAGAGTGAGCAGATCGTGTGGGATGACCCCACAGCCCGAGAGGAGAGAGCTAAACTGGCCGATAACCTGCAGTGGCCTGGAAGCCCCTCCCAGCACTCCGAACCTCTAGCCCTCGTCCCGCTGCCCCCCTCTGACCACACGGCCAATGGCAGGGACTCCATGACTGACTCTGAACTGGTGGAAATGGGTATGGAAGGTTTTACATTTGAAAAAGTGTTCAAAAGTTTGGGGTTAGTAGGATTTAAAAAAAAAATCAATTGTAAGAAATCTATTATGCTCACCAAGGCTGAATTTATTTGATCAAAAATCTAGTAAAAACAGTAATATTACAATTTAATATTGAATATTACTATTTAAAACAGTTATCTATTTTAGTATAATTTAAAATGTAAATTATTCCTGTGATGGCAAAGCTGATTTTTTTTTCAGCATCATTACTCCAGTTTTCAGTGTCACACATTCCTTCAGAAATCAGTCTAATATGATGATTTGGTAGTCAAGAAACATTTCTTATTATTATCAGTGTTGAAAACAGTTGTACTTTTTAATATTTTGTGGAATTCATGATGCTTTTTTCAGGATCATTTGACGAATGGAAAGTTCAAAAGAGCAGCATTTGTTTGAAATAAAAATCTTTTGTAACATTTATTAATGTCTTAACTGTCACTTTTGATCAATGTAATGTGTCCTTGCTGTTAACAGTATTTTTATTTATATATTTTTTAAACATACTGACCTTAAACTTTTGAATGGAAGAGTGTGTGAGAAATTGAAAGAACAATACAAATGTTCTGAATGATGCAACTCTTCTGACCCTTTCTAGCCGCATTTGAAGTCATTGATGCGCAACTGAGGCCAAAGGTGACCCCGCCTCGAGTCGACACGCTACAGAACCCTATAACACCTGAAGCTCCTAGTATTGCTTTCCCCATTTCTAAAACTGCAGCCGCTCCCCATCCACAGGTACACATACACCGATCCATTGACAGTTCTAATTCTTTTTATTCAAATCTGATCTAACTCAATCTGTTCTCAACAGATTGATGATGACGAGGAGGTAAAGAAGGATCCTCCACGATTCCTGCTGTCTTCATTGAATCCACAGGAACGCATTGACTACAGCTATCTCATAGAGGAGCTAGGTCAGTACACAATACAACTTTGTGTTTCCTGTTTCCTTCCACTGGGTGACTTCAAATTGTCTTGTCAGTGTACCTCACTGCATTGTATTTAATTTAGGGATGTGTAAATCTTGTAGTCAGCTTGCTTGGTCTTAGGGTGCTTTCACACTGGCAGTTTAGTTCAAACCGGGGCACGGTTCACATGAAAAATTGGTTGTGGGAGAGCTGCCTTGGTACCGAACCCGTGACTACCTGTAGGAGGTGTTCTGAGCTCGGTTGCACTGGAGCTGTGGCTTGATTCGCGTGGATTTTAAAGCGACTCGTGTGCTCACTTATTCAGAAAGTAAAGTAACCTGCCCGTGCATTTTAGCCAATGATGATGTCATTAGTTCAAAAAAGGGGATTACAGTGATGTCCCAGGAATAAATCCCTGGAATTTACTTTGGATATTAGCAAAAGTGAGTGTGCAGTGCGTATAGTGAGTGCAATCAGAGCGGCTAATGAATGGCTCGCAATCCATAGTAGTAATTAAAAAAAACCACAATATATATTGACCCACATCCTGTTTTCTATCACGCGCAAATGCACCAGGGTTTGATAGAATCAAGTTGAGTGTGAAACCTGACCAATGCTGCGGGGGGAGCCGGGAAACAATCGGACTTGGACTGTAGCAAACATGCCCAGTGTGAAAGCCCCCTTAGGGACCCTCAAAACATGTCATCTTTATTTATATAGCGCTTTATACAATACAGATTGTTTCAAAGCAGCTTTACAGTGACAAACAGGAAAATAATGATTTAATGGTACCGAACAGAAGCCGCTCTAAAAAAGACAATAGTAAACAGTCATTATTCAGCTGAAGTCATTTCAGTGTGGATTTAGTTCAGTTTATCAATTATGGAACGAGTTCTATTTATCTATAAATTTATCTATCTAATTGAGCTGTTGTCAGGTTCCGATCAGACCACGTCTTTGGGAGCAAATGTGGCATTTGTGGCTGGAAGACGACACAAGACAGTGTAATGGCCAAAGAAATTCATCTTGATTTAAAATGTTTTTTTTTAAAGAGCATTTTACCATGAAAACTCTCAAACTAATTACAAAAGCATGCTAATTATAGATCTGTCCCAAAGAAAACAAAATTCATACTTGTTAATATTTTATCCTGTAAATGAATGCATTGAACATTAATGTTACAGGATATTTCTATTTCAAATAAATGCTACTCTTTTGAACTTTATAGTCATCAAAGAGTCAAAATTCCGAACAAACATCGTGTCACAGTTTCCACAAGATTATTAAGCAGAACAACTGTTTTCAACATTGTTTAAAAAAACAGTCTTCGTGAACACATTAGATCAGCATATTAGACTGATTTCTGAAGGATCATGTGACTCAACACTGGAGTAATGATGCTGAAAATTCACAAAATAGAAAAGTTTTTTTTAAATTATAATAATATTTCACAATATTACTGTTTTAATGTCTTATAAATGTTGCCTTGGTGAGCATAAGAAGCGTCTTTTTACAAAACATTATTACTATGGCTTTTTTATATATTAAAAAAGCAGAAAACAACCTCACGACTAGTTGGTTGTTTGACAATCCAATTGTTGTATCCTATCTCTAATTGAATTTCTGTTATTTGATGCATCTTGTATGTGTTGCATGTGCAGGTGGTGTTGTGCTGGAGAAGCAGAGTTTTGACCCCAGCTGCACTCACGTGGTTGTGGGTTATCCTCTGCGCAATGAGAAGTATCTGGCCGCCATGGCAGCGGGCAAGTGGATCCTTCACCGCTCATACCTGGAGGCCTGCCGTGCAGAAGGACACTTCATAAAGGTGTGTGTCTGCGTTTGTGTTCTTTCAGACATGATCTCAGATGATGTTCATGTCCTGTGTGTGTGTGTGTGTGTGTGTTAGGAGGAGCAGTATGAGTGGGGCAGCAGCTCTATACTGGACGCTCTGCCGTCCATCAACTCTCAGCAGAAGAGACTGGCCCTTGCAGCCATGCGATGGAGGAAGACGCTACATGGCGTCTCAAACAAGGAGGTACACTTATATATGAGTGTATGAATGAACCTGCAAGTACATGGTGCAGTGCCTGATGCTGTTGATGTGCAGGGAGCTTTTGGCGGCTGGACTGTTATGCTGAATATTGACCAGGCAAGAGATGCTGGATTCAGACGGCTGCTGCAGTCTGGGGGAGCCAAGGTCTGTTGTCTTTTGTCATATTGTCTCTTTTGATTCCAGATTTAAAAATTAGGTTTTCTATGACGTTACAGGCAGTCGTTGCTATTTCCCCCCCTCTGTATTGTTTCTTTGTCCGGCATTAACCCTCTTTTTTTCTTTATAGGTGTTACCAGACCCTTCTCCCTCGCTGTTTCAAGAGACCACACACCTGTTTGTGGATTTTGGTCGGTTAAAACCGGGTGATGTCAGAGTGGACATCAGTGAGGCTGCAGCTCAGGGGGTCAAATGCCTAAAACCAGAGTATATTGCTGATTACCTCATGCAGGTGAGAGAGGTATTGCAGGTATTTTATTTGTATTAAGCCTCTTGGTTTTCTGTGCTTGTTTGTAGGGATGCACAGTTTGACAAAAAAAGAAGTTGTGTAACTATCAATTTAATTATGAAATAATCATTTTAAGGTGTCATTGTTACTGTGTAATTATATATTGAAGTACTGAGTAATATTAAGCAACTAGGCTACATGTACATAATAGGTTTATATTAATAACCTATTAGTAGTATTAACTACTAATAGGTTTACTAATAGGTAATAGGTTTGGGATAGGATTAGGATTTGGTTGAGGGTTAGTTGCATGTAATCATGCATAATTTACTGTTATTACTATGGTAACATATGTAACAAGGACACTGTAAAATAAAGTGTTACCGGATAGTTTACCCCAAAAATTATAATTTTGTCATAATTTACTCAACCTCAAGTTGTTCCAAACCTGTATGAGTTTCTTTTTTCTGTTGAATACAAAATATATTTTAAAGAATGTTGGTAACCAGACAGTTGACGGCACCCATTGACTTCCATAGTATTTTTTTTCCTACTATGGAAGTCAATAGATGCCATCATCTGTTTGGTTTCCAACATTGATTAAAATATCTTCTTTTGTGTTCAACAGAAGAAAGAAACTCTTTTTGTTTTACAGTAATATTATTATTGTTTATTATAATATTACAATAACCAAATTAAAACAAACAAAATAAGAAATGATTATTGTAACATTTCACAAAAATCTATTGAAAAAAGTATTTAAGAAATATAATACTTTAATTATTATTAATAATCATTTTATTTTGCAGTACAACTAGAATTTCAATACTAATATATATCACTGTCTTCATTTTCAGAAGTTAAACCACTGAGCTTCTCTTTAGTTGCAAGTTTGTGAAGACTGTTGGCCCATGTTGGCTTCACAAATGTATATTATAAGTGACCTAAACTCGGACATGAGTTTTGGTTTTATGTCAATTAATCATGCAGCCCTATTACACCTGACATTTAATGTACCAGAAGAAATAATGTGGAAATTTGATCACAGTAATTGCTTGTTCTGTTCAGCTCTGAAATGGTTGTTGAGGCAACAAGTTGTATGATTTAATAACTTTGCCCTTTTAATGATTTTTTTGTTTGTTTTTGTTGTTTTTAAGGAGCCATCTCCTTCGATGGACGCTTACTATCTTCCTGGTGCAGCTGCAGAGGATCTAGAGAAGGTTCAAGATACATCTTCACGCAAACGGAAAGCATCCGGCAACATGTCCACTTTGAAGAAGAGTCGTGTGAGATGAAACCGTCCTATTTCATGCTCAAACGTAATGTGTATTTAATATGTATTTAATTCATGTTATTCATATTACATTGTAAGAATAAGAATTTGTCTGTTGTGTCAATAAAAAATAAATTCATAATGTAAAAATTAGATTATTTTTTTTATTTTATTTTTTTAAGATTTCACCAGAAATCCAATTTAAACAATTTTCACAGCTTGCATTTTTGTTTTATGCTAGACATCTCTGGACTGACTCTGATGTACTACCACGTTCTGCCCTGCAGAGGGAGCAATCTCCACATAATTTGACTGATTGATAATTTTAGCCATACATGTAATGCCTATTACATAAAAATGTTCACAAACCCTTAAATGCATGCACTAGTACTATATAAATATAGTTAGAAAGTTGCCAATTATCTGGCAGCCAAACATATATGAGAAGACATGATGTACAGGTGGACTAATTGGACAGTAAGAAAATTAAAATGCTTTGTTCTCAAATCACTATGATGTATGATATAATACAGTCTGTTGCATGTAATTCTGTTTAAAAGTGATTTGTAATTATCACTTATGTTCAGTGAATCCCATGATTATCTGATCAAGTGTAACAAGTAATTACATTTACTCAAGATGTTGCTTACAGTTCGTGTTTGACCCCTGGTGTAACGCTTTCTTACGAAAGACTTTGGAATCTTCTGTGTCCACAGCAACCATTCTGTTACTAATGGCAACAAGTGCATCGTTTTTTTTTTTTTTAATGCTGCTATCTGACGTATGTCATAGAACCAATTCGTATTGTTATTTCTTGGTCAGATACTTATTACTTTATTGATCTTTCAGTTCTCTTCCTATATTAACAATAGTGTCAATAATATATATTAATCATTATCATTTTTTAACCAACCACTTTTAGTGCCACTCCTTCCTACATAAAGCTCATTTTAATGTATTTAAACCCACTACTAATCTTTTTACCCTGTAAGTAACAGATTACTTCTTATTACTTCTATATTTTTATTACTCCTTTATTGTGTTTGGAATCCCATGTCTGTCAAAAAACACATTCACTTAATGCCATGACTGGATTTGCTTGAGAAGTCTGGTGGCCTATATGGGCATGTAAATGATTTACCCTGGTCATGGCTAAGCCTGCCACCAGCCGATTACTGAGACTGGGGGGTTAAACCACAGTCTCAAAGCCATCGGATTACGAAGTTGGATCCCCCATTTGTCACAGAGGGTGGTGATAGGGTAGGGGGAAGGGCTCTTCTGAATGCCTGTTAGTCTTCTGAACACATCTGCTATCTGCTTTTATGTCACTGCACTGCACATGTCTCTACCTTTGTGTTTCTTGCTTCAGTCCTGAATGAGTAATTAAATGTGCAGTAAATTACTTCTTTCTTTTTTCCCGCCCAAGCTCTGTAACTGCTGTTGCAGATAAGACCTCTTTGCTCCTTACCTGTCTACATG
>CM060639.1:17540234-17985234 GCA_030578275.1 Meda fulgida
CGCGTCATTCGCAACGCCTGGTGTGAATGATGTGTCTATTCGCGTCTTTGCATTGACTTAGTATGTAATCCACTCGCGCAAATAATTAAATTCGCTTTCGGTGTGAACACACCATTTGAAGAGACCCGCGCTTGTGAAAACCACAATTCCGTCGATATTTACCTTGTCAGATGATGACGACGAACAGCCAGGAACATCTGGAACTAGCAGTGCTAGTAGCCATAAACGCATTTGCCTGGAGGTAAGGTTCTTTCTGACTCGACTCTATTAGCAGCTAGTGGCTACTGAGAACACACACTGATAGTCGTCTACTGTAAAGCAACACATCTCCTATGATTTCGTCTGTTTACAAATTTTCAAAAAGTTTCTGCCGGTGAAATCACACGCACTGGCACTGATCTGTGATAGGTCTGTTAGCGCATTAGGTCCAATCCCCTATGGGCGGGTTTGAAAGGGTGGGAGCTAGTGCTTGTGCTTTTTCCTGTATGTTGTTTCAGACTAGTGGAAAGAAAACATAAAAATACTTAAGTGTTTATTTTATTTTATGTATTTTTATTTATAAATTTCAAATACAATACATACCTTTAAAGACTGTTTTCTCAAAATGAGTTTTCTCTCATGTACTGAGCCAGAAATCTCCACTTCAGTAGCACGTGCATACACAACAGTTTTATTTCTATTCTGAGGAATTTTACAGAGGGGTCATATATAATTTGCTTGCTTTTAATCCTAAAAAATGGTGAAATGTTTCACACACACACACCCACACACACACCCACACCCTTGAAACAAACACTCAAGGTTCACAATTTCTGGAAAGACAAGTGTGTTCCTAAGGAAGAGTTAGTCACAAGCCTGCATGCGTTTTTGTGTGTGGGTGTGTATATGTGCTGGCAAGCAACGGCTTACTTTAGTAATTTGTTTGATGAAAACAGATTGTTTCTCAGGGTGTGATGATAGACTTGTCCTTTCATGTCTGCAGGTTGTCTCGGTACAAGCAGCCAAACACGCGACCGTTAGCTCCATGATGCATTCCATAAAGAACAGACTCCATCAAACAAACAAATCACGCAGGGCCTTCGAAATGGCGTGCTCTCTTAAATAAAAGGATTAAGCACGGATGAGCTACTGCAAGGAATTACACCAGTCAGACAAGACCCTCTATCAAATAGTTTGTTTCACACTTAACAGCTAATATCCTCAATAAACATGGCCGTTCTTTAGAAAAATAATCACAGCAGCTTTCCTATGCAAACAAAGTAAATGATTGCACTCGGAAAAGAGCAGTTACAAGACTGTAAAGTTAATTGCGCACACTGACTTCATGAACGAATGCCTATAGCTAGCTCTGGGAAATATGCCAGTTGGGAAAAAGACCACTAGTATATTCCAGTGTTCTTAAAGCCCTATTTAGATTAGAGCAGCACAATGATTTTTGTGTGTATGCACTGTACATGAATAACAAATGCTTTTGTGATTGACCTGGTAACTTTCGGAAGATTTTATTATGGGTGCAGCTTACCGATATAACTCAAGTCTGCATGGGTGTTGCACTCAGATATAGATCTTAGAGTCAGACTATATGTTCAATGCAGGGATAACATATTAATCATGAAATAAAAACTATATCTACAAGAGCAATCTGAGTAGATAAAATGAGATAAGACTTTTGCTCAATTTATTTATTTAATATGAGCTAAAGCAACACAATTGCTGAAGATTTTATTACAAATCAATTCCATTAAATTTACTCCACTTAAATATATAACTATTAAAGTTTATTCCATCCATTTGTGTTGGGACTACATGAATAATGTTTGTTGCATTAACATCTCTTGCTCTGCATAGGGGATCAGGGGAATAAATGTTGAAATAGTGTTTTTATAATGTGTTTATTTTATGTGTATATCCAAGTCAAGTTGAGTAAAAGGAGACCACTGTCAGTGATTAATGTTCAGTTATGTTGACATTTAAAAGAGATTCTGTTTTGATAATGCTTTTATAGTTATCATTGTGCTTAATTTTGTGTAACCACTTAGTCATTTTTGGTACCTGTAAATAAATATAACTTGTATTTGTCTGAGTGATAACCCTTTCAAAAGATACCACAGTTATATATTATAAACAGTTATTATGCTATAAACAAAATATACTGGAATTTCAAGAATTCAGCTTGAAGATGATCAGGAAAACATAGCGAGGGAGTTTGTGTAACCTGCTGTAAAAGGGTGATCCTTATTTTCTCTAAGTCTCTCTCTCCTTCCTCTGACGCACACACAAACACACACCCGTGGCCGTCCTCTTGCCCCAGCTGCAATTATCAACTGAGTGTTTCACTTCTCTGGACTTAAGGCAGTTCTTTCCTGGACGGAGTGTGACTCAGACGCTACAAACAGAGGTAAGACACATCGCTGCACTTCACATGCAACTGTCGAATTCAAATCAAAGCTGCAGGAAGCTCAAAGTCTAAGGGTTCTGAGATGATTGCTTAGTATCACAGCTAAACGGGACAATCGTGAGAGTAACTTTAGAGAATCGCCATTCAAAGTAAACACTGGTTAAAGAATACAGCAAATAAATGCCAGACAAAGTGACAACAGATGCTGAAATATGGTAATTACATTTACTATGCTTTCAAATGTCAGTATTTAGATTTATTTAGTTGGTTTTATGCAAGTTCGATGTATTACTTTTGCATTTCATTTCTTTGATGTCATGTATTAAGTCAAAGCAAAGTCCTGCTCACCGATCCTCAAAAGGATTTATGACAGGGAAGGTAAAGTTCAAAATAAACGATACAGAAGAATTTAGGTTTCAGGAATACATTATAAATTTGACTCAATTAAAGACGTGTTTGCAAAGAAACATGGTTTCTGTATGATAGTGAGAAAGAAGAATGGAATGAGGGTTTACCAGTACAGTGTTAAACTGACAGGATATAAGGGTGTAACAACCAGATGACAATAGACAGAGGTAATTCAATAAGACTACAAATTCAGCCATGGATTAATGAATAAGAAAAGTGAATCACCTTTCAGACACTAGATCACAGACACACTTATTATGCAGAAAGCCTAGGAAAAACTTTCTGCATTAACAGTTATACTGAAACTTTTGCAATTAAAAGATACCTTGAGTACTATATACAAACATTTCATTATTCTACTAAATGGCCTGAAAAAGTATCTGGATACTTTTGCCCCCCGTCAAAATTAAAGACAAATAGTAAAAGGGAACTTTTATAGTATTTTATTTTTATTTATTTATTTAAAACGTTTTTTTTTAATTATTAATTGACCAATTTAACAGACAAAAAAAAAAAAAAATCCCAAAACAATCTACACTAGATAAAGATTTTCATTTTACAGCAGGTTCGCTTATCACCCAGACACACAAAATCCGATCTGCTCGGCACCCCTATTTAAAGAGCATTTAGCAGATTGGCAGGTACACTCAGTGCTATGTGCAACTACAGATGAGCAGATGGCAAAAGTCAAGGATTTTCTGTTTTGAAATGCAAACGGCCAGCAGTATGTTTTTCTAGAACCTTCACCTGAAAGTGTTCAGGGTTAAATAAACTCTTCCTCCCTCTATACAAACTATAGCAAATATACTAAGCTTATAATACATCCAAAGCCAAGTGCTACAAAGCTGCCCATGGGGCTTTTCTTTACATTCGCTACTGTATATGTTGAAATAAATAACAGCACTGCAAACTGCTCGGATACAGTTGGCCAGCTAAAAAAGTTGCACACACGTGCAGGGAGTTTTCTGTCAAAAGTAGATGTGTTGAGTTGCGCATGATCTCAATCAAGACCCTCAGGAAAACTAAATGGGAATGATAACATGGAAGAAATTAGCAGTATGGTTTTTGTTGCAGAAAAAAAATAAGTCTTACACACTTTGCTCATTTAAAATGTGCATATTTTAAGGTACACGTGGATCAACCAAACAAAATAACACTCAAGTTAGAACGAAGCACAGATGACACTAAATTGACAATTAAACGAAAGAAGAAATAAAAAATAGATAAAGCGTGCACAGACATCTAAAATGTTATCAGATTTGTTAGGCTGTGCAGAGTCTAATGGCATTATGTTAGACTTTATGATTTGAGTTGAATCTTGATCTGAATCTTAAGATTCGTATAAACCCCATAACTCAGAATATTGTCATGAAAATTCGCTAAATGAAAGCTCATTGCCATGAAGACCATTTTTTAATGCAGAAAAACACGTGACCTTTTTCGTCAAGTCATAATCTGAAAGCACTGAAAGAAGATAAAATGTATTATATTAGATAATATTTTCAATAAAAATTAAGAATATATAAATATATTTTCTAAGATTACAAAACACAATTAGTATTAAAAACCTGTTTGAACTCTAAAAGCAATGTCCAAAACATTAAAAGTAGGGAAGGAGGAAAGCTATTATTTCATGTTTGGAGGTCTTGATTTTGATTTAAAGGAAGTTTAAAGCAATTATGTTTGGAAACAAATAGACGTGAACAATTTCATACTTCTATCTCTACTATTTATTTATTATTTACTTAGTGCTAAAAAGCTTATTTTTCTTCTAACGCAGAAAAATAAAGAGCAAAAGATACACATTAGGTGTGTAATTGATTCTTTGGGTGGCATTTTATTATTCTTGTCACCATTTTGTGAATTAATATACAGACTGTACATATTGTTTTAAGATTGTAATTTTAAATGTATATTTTGTGTCCTTTATGTATATATAATTTTTATTTATTTTTTTATTGTAAGAAGCAAGACAAATTTCAGTCTCAGTCATACAGTAAAGTGTTTATCATATCATATTGTGAAGGTACACTGTAAAAATTATTTTAAGTTGTAATTATTTCAGACATTTTACTTCAAACTTTCTAAGTGAAAATTGTTTCAAAGTAAATCCAACACCAAATGTCTTTTCCAGTGTACAATTTTCTCACATTTTCTCTGAGAGTGTATAAAGAACTAAATGAAATCTAGCACCATCAGCAATGTTTACATTCGTCCTCTCCCTCTCTCTCTTTCTAGATCAAGATGGAAGAACTTTTTGATAATGGACAGGACTACCATTATCATGACCATAACAACAGTTCTAACCACAGTGACTATGACACGGATTATGAAATGCACACAGTTTGCGACAAACAAGAGGTCCGGTCTTTTGCAGGTTTTTTTTTGCCAGTTGTCTACACACTAGCATTGATTCTGGGCCTGGCCGGAAATTTCCTGGTCGTTTTTGTTTACCTTTCCCACAAGCGCTTACGGACCCTGACAGATGTCTTCATCCTCAACCTGGCCTTTGCAGACCTCCTCCTGCTCCTCACGCTGCCCTTCTGGGCAGCAGATGCAGTGAATGGCTGGGAGATTGGTATAGCTGCCTGTAAGATCACCTCCGCCCTCTATTCCACCAACTTCAGCTGTAGCATTCTGCTGCTAGCATGCATTAGCATAGACCGCTATCGTGCCCTAACCAGAGGCTCCACCGCAACGCATGCACCAACCAGGAACAACGGCCGAAGGCAGAGGATGATCATGTGCCTACTGGTTTGGGGGCTCGCCATTGTCCAGGGAATGCCAGATATTGTGTTCTGCACAGTGACGAACTCCAGCGGCCGTAATACCTGCCGGGCAGTTTACCCGCAAATCATGGCACAGGCGGCTAAGGCAACTATGGAAATTCTGGAAGTGTCTCTGAGCTTTCTTCTGCCTTTCCTGGTGATGATGTTCTGCTATTGCAGAGTGGGAGTAGTGTTGAGTCAGGCCGCTACAGCCGGGGTACGCAGCGGGAGAAGATGGCGAGCATTTCGGGTGTTAATAGCGGTAGTAGGGGTGTTTCTATTTACTCAGCTCCCGTATAATCTGGTAAAACTGGTAAGAGCCCTGGATGCAATCTACATTTTAGTGACAGAATGTGAGCAGAGCAAAAACCTGGACCGGGCCAAACAAATTACTGAGAGTCTGGCCCTCACGCATTGCTGCCTGAATCCTGTGCTCTACGTCTTTATCGGATCGTCCTTTAAAATGCATGTTCTGAAGCTCGCCAAACGCTGTAGCCAGACAGGCAGAGGATATCGGCATGGCAACGAGCAGCCCACTGTCGAGATCTCCCTTAAGTCAGGCACACAAGTCCACACTCACTCTTTGTCGGAAAATGAAGACACGAGTACGTTCACCATATGACATGGCAATAACTATGAGGACTGACAACTATATACCAGGACTTTATATCTAAATGTAAAGGTGTTTAAGTAACTTTGACAATAACGGTCATGTACAATGTTCATTAAGTCCAAAGTATAGTTCAGGTTTGTCCTAGTACAGTTTTATACTCTATACTCACACTAAAGTTTAATCTATGTCCAGTGTCTGTAATAATTCTCTCCAGAAGTTATGACAAATGTTGTTGTATTAGTTTAAACCAGAAACCCCCCTCATACAAGCGCTCATCTATTGTTATTGTTGCTGCCATGTCCGTTACTTTTTTGATGGTAAAACAAAAGTCTGGCCTGTGCTGCCACATTGTAGACTAAATAATAAGCGCAAAGTAATTCAAGGCATATATGCAAGCTTGAGCATATAGAGTATGTGCAGTTAGAAAAATCTAGCTGGGTGTATACAGTATGCACATACTATGCTGATGATGAAATGTACGACATGTGCACTGTATGCATACCCTAAGATACAAGTACAACTCTAAGTCAGGTCACCTTTAAGAATATAGCGCTTTAAACAATACAAATTATTTCAAATATGTTTTTGCAGTGATAACAGAAAAATTATTCAATGACGCAAAGAGTTAATTTTGGCTGTACATGTAGCAGCTCTAAAAGAAAATAGTGTCATTGTTCAGCTGAAGTCAGTTAGGTGTTGATTCAGTTAAATTGTAAAGATCATCAATTAATAAATTAGTTAATTTAACCTATAAAGCAATCCTGCAGAAAAACAGAAATAACATCATCCAGCTCAATTCAGTTCTCATCCAATAATGTCAGTGCAGTCAAATCAATTACATTGTTTAATATTAAGTGTCGCCAACTAAACAAGCCAGAGGCAACCGTGGCAAAGAGCCCAAACTCCATCAGGTGACAGAACGGAGAAGAAAAAAAACAGAATCAGTTCTCCTCTGGCCAACGAACGAACATATTGTGATAATGAGGAAAAGGACCCAAGGTCTAACTAGGACCAAGGAGCAGGACCGGAGCACAGAACGTTTTAATATATTTATTAGTACAAAATGACCAACGTTTCGACGCACATGCGTCTTCTCACATGTGCGTCGAAACGTTGGTCATTTTGTACTAATAAATATATTAAAACGTTCTGTGCTCCGGCCCTGCTCCTTGGTCCTAGTTAGACCTTGGGTCCTTTTCCTCAGATTTTTGTGTCCTGTTCCGAGAGCACTGGCTAGGCTGAGGCGCAAGTGATTCCTTTATATTGTGATTATGATTCAAGCTACATCACAAGTCAAAGAATCAGATTGTGGATCAGTAGCATTCAAATATTTAATTCAGTTCCTTTTGCTTGAAGATCAGATTCATCATGGCAGTATGGAGACGAGGCTGGTCATATGTCTGTGCAGGACTTGTCTGGTTCTTTCAGATCAAATCATATTGTTCATCAGTAAACTTGCATGGAATCTGTGCCTAAATAATTTCACAAAACCTGTCGTTAACAAGCCTTGTGTGTTTATTAAATATTTTGGTTACTAATGGTCTCTGCTAACAAAAATAATGTTCATTATTCAGTTTGAGTTAGTTATATTCCACAGAATTCCCACATCAGTGCAGAAAATGGGAAAAACAGTGCACAGATTCCATGTGGGAACATTTATCAGTTATTATATTGACTACTTATAGAAAGTGTATAGCGAACTCAGTGATCTTGTAGAAAAGATACCCTGTTTCCAAGACGTTACAGATTTGTAAAGTATTAATATATATCTCCAATGTAAATATATTTTTAAATTAAAGCATACTTTATAGGAGTTTTGCCATTATATGCCGATTTTGAATTATGTATGTGATTTCATAAGTTTGTACAAAAACACAATACAGACATACACAAGTCACATGTACAGAAGATTATGCTTTATGCACAAGATAGAAGCCACAGCATCTGATTCTGGTTGTAAGTGTGTGGCTTCGGAGAGTATGCGAATTAATGGGGAGGTTATTTTGACAGCGCAGATGATATGTGGAAAGCAGACTAGAAAAAGAGGTCCAGAACAATAAAAGTGGTCAACTATAATTTTATTTAAATGGGGGGAAAAATAACAATAAAAAGTAAAAGCCCAGAGAGAGTCATGGAGAGAGAAACTACACAGAGTTTTTGGGCTTAATGAGCAAGATTTTAGACATAAACAGCCATATGTTTTGCTTTTATGAATTATTAATGTCTGGTGCTCTGAAGAGTCCAGCCTTTAAGTTCCTCCTCTTAAGATACTTGAAAGTTGACATTATTTTAAAAAAACTGTTGATTTAAATGAGGGCACTTAGATAATACAGTTAAAGCTAAACTTTATTGTAAATAGTTATACTTCTGCTGCAACAGCCGGCCAAACAGAATTTTTTTACAGCAGGTCATTTTATCCATCTGGAATTGACTAGATCACGACAAGTGCAGTTTGGCAAAAGTAGGACAAGTGATTGAAAGGGCTGAAAAGGAATAATGATATAAGCCAAAAAAGTAAAGGAATTTAAGAGACAGTTAAATGAAAGTTATTACATTTTGGTGAAAGATTACAAACGCAAAACTTTACAACACACATTAATAACATGCATAAAAAACATGAACATGAATTAAAGGGTAACTAAACCCTAAAAAACCTTTTTTTTAGTTAATGATCTGTAAGACTGGGGCTTTATTAGTGCGGTTTATTGATTAGAGTAAATGTTTTGACATTTGGGTATAAAGTCTTTTAATTCTACAATATATGGTGTAAAACCGTTTGAGTGCTGCCTTTTTTGAGTTGAACAGTGGCTACTGCAGTTGAACTTTCCTATTGGAAGTTGTTTCCCCGCGTGATGTATAATGGCTCTGCCAACGGCTCACTACCCACGCCCCGGGCACGAGCTCACCACGCCCTTTGCTAGCATCGTCGGCTTCGGGAGTTAAGACCAGTTTGAGCCAGTGGCTCGAATTGATAATAGGTGCTAATACAACGCTAAATCATTAATCAGATTTATGTACAATGACATTACGATGTCCAGCAATCGATTTAAATAGTACATTTTGTTTAATTTGTCGTTTAATGAGATTAATATATGTTGTTAGTGCGGAGAATTTTCACGTGAATAAATACATAGATCCAACTATTTTACGTATGTACTATAATGGTCCAGTGGCAGAACTTTTGTCAAGCGTGTCAGAAGTTCTGTGTTCTAATCCGCACTAAGAAATATAGTTTTTTTTTTTTTTCTCATCAAAACCGATTATGTATATCAGTGGTTGTATATCAAGCAGGGACACGTTTGTGTGCATTCTGTTTTGTGATTTCACCGGAACAAATAGAGAGTTTCTCCGCAACGGATGGATCACTTTTGAGCGCTAGATCGCCTCTTATTTAACAAACGAACAAAATGAATGCTCTGCTAGAGTTAACTGGAGATGTTTTATTTATTTGTATTGGTACATCCGTGTCGCAAGATGTTTCAAAAGTGGTGCGGACACAGTCGACCCTTGCAGAAAGTGATCGGGACATGTCCTACCCACAAATTACACCTATGTGTCAATCAATCCGCCACTGCGGGTCTCAGGTACACGCCCCCGACTCAGCCCCACCCTCGGTTCGTCCCCTCTGTCTCCACTGGGCTTTGGCTATTTTTTCAGCATTTTTCAAATATTGCCAGTGGGTGGATTAAGGCTCTGCCCAGGGGTTGAGTTACACTTTACGAAAGTAAAGTAACATATTAGGAAAGTTCATTTTGATTTTGTGTTGACTATAAAATTGAAATATAAATAAATAGCTTAACTAAGGCACAGATGGTGAAGAACTGGAAAAAGACAGTTCATTGGAAAAAGACGAGACAAAAAACAAAGAATTTCAAGTAAGCCTGATAGATGGAGAAAACTTTAAAAATCTAAAGCCAAATCAAGTTATTCAGACCCAAATCAGGTGCCAATAACAATAATTAAGGATTTGTCATGCAGACCACATAAACAAACACATATTCAGCCTTACAGCTCTAGATATTGTAGTATTCATCATGATTAATATTTACATGTGTGGGTGTCTATGTTTGCAGGGGAGTGTCTCATTCCACCAAAGCAAATGTCAATTGTGTTTGTGCGTACTTTAGTGTCAGGACATTCATAGTATACTCAGAAGCTGTTACTCACGATAATGACAAATGACTAGTTAAACTATTGTTTAATACAAATGACTAGATTTCTCCGTTTGTGAGTTGGTGTTCAGATGCAAGCATGGCCTGAATGTGATACCCTGTACGGGATGTAATGACACATGAAGCGGTTGCAAAAAGTATCATCGTTTTGTTCAGAAACCCTTTCCAACTTTTAATTTGACAATTTTAAGAAAATCCAGCATTTCAACTTGAAACATTAATGGGGTAGAACTATTTTTTATTATTATTTTATAAATGTTCTCTGAGGTCCACTTGTAATGTTAGCAATATTTTTTACATAAAAAGCCCCATAAGAGCTGCACAACTCTGGATGAAAAGAGAAAAAAAAAATGGTTTAAAATTAAGATTACGATTCTCTCATGGTTCTGAAAAGACAACTAAACAAAATAACATGTAAGACAAAGTGTCAATTGCTACAGTCTATTTTTACTTTAGTCTATTTTTCTGAAGATTTTTTTTAAAATCAGTTTGAACTTGTTTCATTATTGGGTAAATCAGCATTTTTGAACAAATCTCTTGAATTATTCAATGACAAATACATGTTTTTAACAGTCACTAGTCACCACCTACTGGTGTAACAATGTAGTGATCCAATCGTTATTTAAAGCTGCATTCCGTAACTTTTTTGAGCAAGTACATAACCAGCCAGTGTTCAAAACTATCTGCTTGCCTTAGCTCGATTCAAAACGGTAAGCTTGTCAAGTCATCTTCATTTATATACCGCTTTTAACAATGTAGATTGTATCAAAGCAGCTTTACAGAGATAAACATAATTTAAGGTAACAGAGATTGTTTTGGCTTTATAGCGATTCTTGAATAGTGTTATTTTCCAGCTAAAGTTAGTTTTGATTGATTCACTTCCGTTGAAATGATCATTTGTTATTAAATTAGGGGCTGCTAAGACGACACTGTTCTCTCTAAACAGACTTTAAATGCAAACCTGTGATAAACGCTGATGGCGTTCACATGCGTTAAGAATTGATTATATAGTTATGTACATTTGAATATATGTGCGCAGGTTTGTAATTCCCTGCAAATCATGCCTAAACAAACTACTTGTCTTGCCTATAATTTTGATACAGAATTTTATTTTATCACTTCGGGTTAGGTACGCAAACTTTATTTTCCCACAATGCTTTATCTGTAGAGTGGTAAAGGGATCCTCCATAGGGAGAGGCTAGTTGGCACTTCAGCACTGTCATCGGGTCCAGGCTAAGGTCCAAGTCAGATCTGGACACGGCCTGGATCCGGCAGGCTGCGGGAAAACCTTGGGATAAAGACACTTAAAATTAGAGTAGATACCATTCTTCTTATGATGTAACGAGTACATCAGGATTTAAGGGAAGTGTTCCAAGTTCCGGCTGACCTAATCTATGCAGTCTAACATTAAATTATAGAAGTCGATAATGTATTATGTGAATGCTAGGTCAAAGAGATGTGTCTTTAATTTAGCTTTGAACTGACAGAGTGTGTCTGCTTCCCGGACAATGTTAGGAAGACTGTTCCAAAGTTTTGGTGCTAAATAGGAAAAGGATCTACCGCCAGCAGTCGATTTTGATATTCTAGGTATTATCAACTGGCCGGAATTTTGAGATCGCAATAGACGTGAAGGACTATAATGCGTTAAGAACTCGCTCAAGTAATAATGTAATAATGTTTAATGTTTTTAATTCCAAGGGTACTAGTGGATTTCCGCAGGAAATACAGACATATTTTTGCGTCATTACATCACATCTGGACACATAAAGGAGGTGTCTCGGCTAGAAGGCTATATTGCATATGAGGATGTTGGAGGTGGAGATTTATAGCCTTGTCTCACAGCACTTGATATCTTATCTTATCAATCAAACTTATCAATTTGATGGCGGATCCAGAAAGGTTCAAACAACAATCACCAGTGACAGCTTTATTGCAAAAGACTTCAGAGTGGCTACAGAAAAAAAGAGACTGCAACTGGGCCCATGCGAAAACAAGGATAATATCAGAAGGGCATTAAATGTAGTCACGCAATGCTGATGTTATTAACATTAACATTTTGAGAACAAAGTATAATTTGCGCGGTTTGACGTGATATGATGAGCGATTGTTAGATTTAATCAAAGTGATTTACTGCAATGCTTTTTTTCCTTAGTGGGTCAGAACAAAAGTGGATGTTACTTACTTGTTCAGATTACATTTTTCGGTGAAAATTCTTATGTTGGTCAAACTTCCAAAAAGTAGAATCTGTGATTCCAAATGACAGTATCCACACGGTCTGACAGCCGCACATTCTCCTCAAAACATTGGATTCATTGGATTTTGCTCATCTGCTGCAACGAGTCTCAAACACTGTTTTTCGTTTTCAAGTGACAAGTTCCGCACGCTCTCCCTTTTGCACCATTGGTCTATGTGAAATGTGGAGCAAAAGTGAGTTGTGCATCTGTAGAGGCAGTGGTCGGAGCCTACAATAATATTCATGAGTTTCCCAGGCGGACATGTGCACGGAAATGATCATTTTTATTCACGCTCCTTGTTTCTCAGCAGGTTTAATGGATTATTTAAAAAAAAAAAGGTAAACATAGTTTCTGCGCAAACTCATTTCTATTTCAAAGAAGGTGTAACTGTTGTGTTGTGTTGTGGGAGAGAAAAAAATCTACAAGTTTGCAACTCTTAAAACATTTCTCTCTGTGACTTCAAATGTACTGATACACTATATGCTCAGTTGATTTGTACCAAAAATACCTTCATAGTTTTTGACCCTCTCTTTTAGGCGTGCCAGATTCAAGACTTGGAAGCAGGGGCGTTGGACAGGGAACTAAGTACTAATAACTAAGTAACAGGGGCACTCAGAGAGGGGGACCCACAAAAAAATATTGATAATCCATAAAATTATGACAAAATCACATAGTTATATTAACATGCTATGTAAATATTAGAAAAGTTCTTTACATGCCTTGCGTGCTCCCTTCTATGTTAGCGATCCCCCCTTATCGAAAGGGAAAGTGGTTTGGTCTTGTACCAGAAAGAGATGGAAAAAAAAGGAGGGCAGATAACTTCTAGTTTTTTACTTTGGAAGAATTGTGAGCCTTGTGGGAAAAGCGTAACTGTTGTCATCCCTTTGCCTCATAGTAGTGTTGTCAAGCGCTTTTGTAAGTAGGGCAACGTGACTGGGATTGAGCCATTCGAATGATCTTCCTTCCTCGAGCTGCAAGCAGCTCTCAAAAACTTTCCATTCATGATCTTAAAGGTGCCTTGTAGAAGGGGTTCTTGCTTCAGTATTGGTATTCAGCACAATGATAGGCAGTGTATCTAACACCGACAGGTTCCGCTGAGTGGCAATTTGTGCAGATTACACAATTCTGGATTGGGATGCCAGATAAAGCCCTTCGCTTGAGAGAGGAGGTCCTTAATTATCAGGATGGACCAGGTTGGATATGAATATGACAGTGACAAGCCGTTGTAGCATTAGTATACTTTAGCATGGAGTGCATACCATCCGAGTACTCTTGTACAAAAGACAAAGTGATTGACAAGGGGCAATTCTGAAATTTATAATTCAGAAATCGCTTGTGAAGAGGGGCTATCTGAACATGAGAGAAGACATTTCATGTCTACTGATATAATCCAGTCCCTTGGCCAATATGAGAGTGAGGAAGAGTTGGAGGAGGAGTTCTGATATTGGCACATTCACAGAGCGGGGGGAGCGGGGGGGGGGGCGAGGGCTGCGGTACCTGTGCCATCATATGAACCCCTTGCTACCTATAGACTAAACACGTAATATGCATGTGCCGTCTGCATTTTCACATATTCGCGTTTGTGTGGAATTTTTTTTTTTTTTTATAATTCAACGCCTGCACCTTGGAACCTATTTCAAGGTGAACTTAATTGCGTTCTCGAGCCGCCAGGCACTGTTGTCGTGCGAATGAGCAGGTCGGAGCGCATTAAGGGTTTTCTGTTAGAACAGTGACATGTAAGCGGCCCCTAAGTTATTAAAACTAATGATCTTTGCAACAGAAGTGAATCAATCAAAACTATTGTCTATAGTCTAGTTATTACTTTATACTAGAGCTGCTGTAAAGCCAAAACAATCTGTTACTTTAATTTCCTAGTATCTCTGTAAAGCTGCTATGAAACAATCTATATGGTTAAAAGCGCTACATAAATAAAGGTGACTTGACTAGACTGTAATCTTCACGCTCAGCTTATAGCTCTACTACCATGAGAGAAGGATCAGAAGCCAGGTTTGTCTCTTGAAGAGTTGAGAGTTGAGGCAGGGAGTCCTCACACTCAAGGTTGGAGCGCCGGAATGTGAGACACGCAAGCACTGAACCGACGTGAACTCGCCACTGAATACGCCACTGACTGAACACATCATGCTCCAAGTCAGGATGCCGCTGCTGCTTCCTCAACATTTACAACTTTTTTTATTTGCAATGTTGAGCATTGTAGCCAATCACAGAAAACTCTGTTGAGTGCATGAATGCAGTGACCAATTAGAGGTGTTTACGTAAGTCAGAATCCCCTTCGCTCAAAAAGTTGGGGCTTTCTTTCAGGCCGAGCTCACTGAGTTCTAATAAATAATTCTTACATTATAACCAACAAATTGTAGACACAATGTAAATAAGAGACTCATTGTGCTTCTTTCATTATAAGTTTAAGTTTTCACAAGAGTGCAGAACCGAAACTGAAGTTTTTCTTGCACCCAAAGCGCTACAAGTACGGTACAAAAGTAAATACATTAAAAATACATTAAAAAGAAGCAACAAGAGATATAATACAATATGCATCCAGTGTCAACAATTAAGACACAAACACCATCTTGAAAAGACGGGTTTTTCAACTTTTTCTTAAAACTCGTTAATGTTGTAGCATTCCTAACAGTTAAAGGAAGTGCATTCCACAACCTGGGGGCTGCCACAGAGAAAGCTCTTCCACCCATCGTTTTCAGTCTGCAAGAAGGCTGTTTTAAGCAGAAAAGAGTTGGCGGAGCGGAGAGATCGAGAGGGCATATATAGCGTAATTAAATCACATATATATGATGGTGCAATTCCATGCACAGCTTTATATGTTAGAATTAGAGTTTTAAAATCAATACGGCATGGACCGGAAGCCAATGCAGGTTCCTAAGCACACCGGAGATATGCTGACGAAAAGGAGTATGTGTAAGAACACGTGCAGCTGAGTTCTGTATGTGTTGCAGTTGCTTGATAGACTTTGCAGGTAGGCCCAGATAAAGGGCATTACAATAATCAAGCCTAGAGGTCACAAGTGCATGGACAAGCCTTTCAGCATCAGGTAATGAAAGAAAAGGCCTGATCCTGGCAATATTCCTTAGATGGAAAAATGCAGATTTGAACTGCTCTTAATATGTGCTTCAAGTGTTAAGTGAGAATCAAAAATTACACCAAGGTTGCGAACTTGAGGTGATGCAGATAGTACATTATTTTTAATGTCCAAATTAAAAATTGTACTATTACAGGTAGCTGCAGGGGTACCAACTAAGAGAACCTCTGACTTTGTACCATTTAATTTAAGAAAATTGTGGTACATCCATAATTTAATTTCCTGCAGACAGTCAGAAAGGTTTGCTGAAATACCTGTGATAGATTTATATTAGCACAAAAACTAATGAGTATCATCAGCATAGAAGTGGAACCCCAAACTATGCTTTCTAATAGTCTGCCCTAAAGGAAGCATGTAAATATTAAAAAGTATTGGGCCAAGGACAGACCCCTGAGGAACACCACGACATACCTGTCCAACGTTAGATTTATTGTTTTCTAAAATGACAAACTGGGTACGATCAGTGAGGTTAGATTTAAACCACTCCAACACTGTACCGGAAATACCAAGCCAAGTCTCGAGTCTCTCAATCAGTATAGAGTGATACACCGTGACAAAAGCTGCACTCAAATCTAACAGGACCAAGATAGAAAGGGAACCAGAGTCAGCAGAGAGGAGGAGATCATTCATAACTCGGACCAAGGCAGTCTAAGTACTCTGTCCTGATCGAAAACCAGATTGAAAAGGTTCTAAAAGCTTGTTCATGGACAAGTGAGAATGAAGTTGTGATACAACAACACGTTCCAAAACCTTCGCCAAAAAAGGAAGATTAGATATTGGCCTGTAATTAGACAGATCATACACATCACACCCAGGCTTTTTTAAGAACAGGTGTGATGGAAGCAACCTTAAGGGCTTGGGGAACAAGTCCAGTAGTAAGGGAAGTATTAACCAGAGCCGGCCCAAGCCTTTATGGGGCCCTAAGCAGAATTATATTTGGGGGCCCATGGTGCCACCAATATGATTGACTATTGTCAATGCTTGATTATTCACAGACTACAAAACACACCCATTATCAATTTTATTAGTTGTAGCTGTGTTGCTAACATCAATGTCTGCCTAGCATATTTTTACCCTTATACGGTTTCAAATTGTAACAGTAGCAAACCCACAAGAGTGGCCAGGTCTTATTTTGCACTTCAATATTCAAAGTCTTACAGTACTAAGTTGTATGCTCAATGTGGTGTACTAAATAGACCAGCAAACCTGCTTTTGGTAAAAAAAAAAAAAATATATATATATATATATATATATATATAAATATATATATAAATATATATACATTTATAACAGTATAGAAACTATGAAATAAATGTTCTGCCTTATTCTGTGATAAATAATTACATTACTTAATGCACAAATGTTTGTTATACATAAATCATAAAATTGTCATTAGGAAAATATAGGGGAAAAATGTATACAAATTATTGTTTATTGTTCAGAAGTGTATTTGATTGCCAGAGTTTGATACCAAATCAAAAGAACCCATCGAATACACCTCAAATACCAAAGATCCTCCAGACTGATCCTCCAGAGATTAATGATCTAATTTATCATTTCTAAATGAAGTATTTATGAAGTTCTAAATGAAGTATGCTTTATTTACAAACCAGTTATTTAGGCGTTGTCATAAGATCACTTCTGCAGAGGCAGTCTTTCGTTGCACTAAATCTGAAACAAGTTTTTTTGGTAGCTTGCTTTCAATAAATGCTGTTTTTGAACTAACAAAGGAGTTTTGATTTCTGAAATTTAAAGAATGTTTTTACAGTACAATGACCTCTTATATGACAAGATCAAGGAAAAAAAAAATTCTCAGTTCGTGACACCTTTAAGTTGGGAATTGGAACACTTAATTTTGTAAAATATAATAATATTACATTACATTACATTATATTATATAATGTATATATAATTTAAAATTCTATAACTTATGAGATATATAAATTATTAGATAGTTAATAATAGTAATAGTTAAATAAAACATTTTATTTAATGTATTCTTTTTATAAAATAATACATATTTTATTAAAATTTTGAAAACATTTGAGAAATAATATTTTTATGTTGTATATATTTTATCTAAATATACGTTAATATTTGTTAATAATTTGATTAACCACCATGTCATTTTATGAGAAATTAATTGGATAACATTTTTAACAGCCCTAATTTAGATGTAATATAAACTGATATTCCATACAATAAATACACTAGTCTTCTGTTCCGCACTATGATGTCCTTCAACACCCCTCTATCCATTTTCTCCATTTTTTTTCCCCTTTCCACTAATCAGTAACTACCGCTCTCAAAAGAACTGCACTGCCTTCACCAATTAAGTCATGCTAGAGGCGTCAGCATGCACATGGAAATACACTAAGCTGCACAGCTCCTCGGGCCTATTTTTTCCAGTGATGACAAGGGTGGTCTGGAAGCCATTGCACACACACACGAAGGAGTAAAGGACCTGTGAAAAGTTGAAGTTCGTGGCCACCAGATATGCACAAAACCTACCATAGGCCTGGGAGCTACCAAAGGAAATTGTCTATCCCAAGACAGCAAAGGGAAAAGAAGGAAAAGAGGAAAAAATGTGAGGGGAAAAAAACAATGAGAGGGCAGCTAGTTCAGCCTTTGCATGTTTGTGGCGTCGTGGATGTAGCGGAAGTCGCAAAAAGAAAAGGATATGAGAATGGTTGAAAGGAAAGAGAGGAGAAGGCCAAAGGGTAAAGACGACAGCTGTCTGGTTCTGTTTTTGCTCATAGGGATGAGTTAATGTCTAAAACGCTCAGAAGGTTCATTCAAAAAAGAATTACAGGAAGAGTGAAGAGTGCTATGAGAAATTATTTTCGCACAACAATGACAAAAGACTGTTACTGACTAATGGAATTCATGGCATTAGGCGAGGATGAAATTTGTTTTGATGAAATTTGTAAACAAATATCCTATAAAAGCTGCCAAATTTTTGAGCCTCATGGGTGATTATGTGAGTCTTAAGACAGCAGCCCATTTGCCAACTCAAAACAAATTTATAATGGTAGGTAATGTCATACTTTAAGATCATTCCTAACACAAAAAAACTCATGCAGAAACATGCGCCTCGTTGCTAGGAGACGCATCACAAATTAAAACAATATGTGTTCTAAAATTGGCTCAAAATATCATGCATGCTTGATTTCTTCCAACTAGATGGAATCCGGAGCTTTAAAAAAAAAAAAAAAAAATCATACAGTCACCTCAATTCTGAGTCAATTCTCTTACAGCAACTAGCGCTGAGTCTTCCAAACTGCGAAAAAGCAAAAAGCAAAAAACTGCTTTTCACTACTCCTATAGTGTGGTTGCAGAAAAAATAAATGTGTTTTTATTGAACATTAATGGAGCAACAGATTTTGCGTGAAAAAAAATCATAAAAGTGGTTGGTTTGTTTGAAAATCGTATAATTGTATGAGGTGGCAAGGTGGGTCTTTTACCCCGCACACAGGGTAAAAGGCTCACCAGCATGAGGCAAAAGGCAAAAATTATTTATACAAATACTTTAGCTAAAATAATGTTTTTAATAATTTCTTAAGTTAATAGTTGTTCAAAACAATAATTTTAGCAAAGTTTGTACTGTTTTTGGCTTATTTTGATTAAAAAAATAAAAAAATAATTTTGCTCAATAAATAAACTGATTAAACTGTTCATTTTAAAAATACAGACAAAAAATATTTAAAAAAGTAAAGATTGAGATCCCACAATAAATAAAAATAGCTTTACATTAGTAACAAATAAATATGACTCCAAATATGCCCCGCAGAAGTATGATAACGCATGTCGTTCCAAAAATCCCCATGGGCATCATACTATATCGCTGTAGATGAATAAACAGAAGATTAAAACTCTTTGATTAATTAAACATGAATAATAAACACACAACTACGACAATATATGGTTTATCTAAGTTTTTCAAACCTTCTTGGGTATTTTCATGATAATAAAGTATATTTATACTTCAATGTTAATCGACATAGCCTTTATCACTGTATAGAATAGTATGAAATAATAAGTTGTGTGCCTTGTTCTGTTTAAGAAGCCACATCATCTCACAGAAGGATGCTCAACAGTCTATATGAAGTAAGTTTGGATGTTTGGAAACATGCTTGACATGTGTTGTTTTTTCAAATGCATGTTAAAAGCGACTCAAACTCGCAGTGCTTTCAGATGGAGCAGCATTTATTTGCAACATTTTGGAAAATATTTGTTGACTAAAAAGTGTTTTAATCTGATCACAGAGCCGTGCTTCACTGCATAAAGCATAAAATAAATAAACCACAGCCTTTGCGATTTCATAATCGCAATAAGCCAAATCGGTTTAAGCACTATTTCATGTTAATTGCGATTAATCGTGCAGCCCTATTAATTATTGTCGCCCCATTTTAATGTTAATTAACTTTCGCCCCAACCAAAGGAGCACCTTTTACCCCAAATACCATACTTTTACATATTATTAGTTTACTGCAAAACTGTTGCTTTAAGCTTGAACGAAACTTAACATCATTAACAAGACTTCTGTCTCAAAATATAGTCAACAATTTTATCGATTCTCATTTGCTACATAAATGTACAACTTTTTTTTTTTTTTTTTTTTTAGATCAAATTAGCACAGAATCAACTTTTTGCACAGTTGCTTTCCGTGATCGGGTCAGCCAAATCAGATCGGATCAGCCATATTTCCACGTGCATCATCAAAAGCTTTTTTTTAAGAAAAGTGCTGAGCTGAATTTTTATGCCACCTAGTGGTTTAAGAGAATAAAGTCAAATGCGCCTTTTACCCTGATGCGCCTTTAGCCCAGTTGTACCCTATATCTCCATTTGTTGTTTGATTTTGGCATCTAATTTTGATCCGAAAGAGATGTGTGAAATCAAACTTAATAATCCTAGTGGTAGGCCCCTAATCCTAAATTAAAAACATGATCCTAAACTTGATATACATATCGAACAGTGATTCAAACAGTGATTCAACTTTAAAATTGGGTGTCCAAGATGTAGTGAACCCACAGATTGTAATGTGACTTTTTAAAAGCAGTCAAGTGATCCTCTAAAGACAAAAAAGAAGGAAATTCTGACCTCCAACCCCAGCGCAATTATTATGATTTTAAATACTTATAATTTAAATACTATTAAATACAGGCTTGGACCCAGAACCAATTATATGTGTCACGCAAGAGAATTAAGTTCAATATTCAGTTTAGATATGACAGAGGATTTTAGAAATGTATAGAGAGAAGCGAAACAAATGCTTAATACAAGGAATCTAATACGACATTTATATAATCTATAAAGTACACAGTGTATATGGAATATATAAGTACACAGTATGTATACATAAAAAATGAACATCCGATAATCATCCAACAAAATCCAGTCTTACTGCATGTAACCAACAAACAGCAGTCCTGTAATTCAATACGTTCGGTTTAATTAAAATCATGTAATTTCTATCTGTATACTGCAAGTGTGCCTAGGAAAAAAAACGGAACTTAAACAACTACCCATCCAGCAAGACATCGACATGAAAAACAAGACTTCTTATCAATAAAACAATCCTTTTAATCCAATCTTGTCACATATTTCAATGTTGTTGTTTTTTTACTAAACAGTGTTTTTCCACTAAAAGTAGTTAAACAAAATTAGTCATACTTGCCGAAGGCTCCTAGGTGAAAAGTGTTGGCCATTGAACGTCATTACACCAAACTTATCTATGATTGAACTGTTTGAAATTCACTCCACATGTGTCAACAATAAAGATATGTTTAGCAATCCCCAGAACTGATGGTGGTTTATGATAGTAGTGGAAAACAACATCTGTACTGTTCAAAAACAGGAGATATGAAGCACTTACACACAATAGACTCATCTTGTAACCAAATGATTTGGATTTGCCATACTTCAAATGTACCCTTTGTACTGATGAATCTGCACGAGTTTAACAGGGCAAGAGATAGCACTGGACAGCTTGAATTTCCATTTCTCAAAGACACAAAGATCCCTGTTTCCACATACGCTGATGAGAGGTTTTTAAAACTCCTCAGAGAGACACAAAACAACTTTGGTGACAAGTCAGATCAGACAAAAAGATCTCACAACTTGTCACTATTCCTACATTAATATATTTCTCTGATAACTGTCAACCGACCACCCGTGAACTTCACATATGTTATAAGACGTATTTCTGAGCAACAGGATTTATGAGGTAACAAAATGTTGTTTCATGTGAAAGGGGTCTTTTAGAGGGGAAACTACATGCAATGGTAGTGTTGACGCAAAGACATACAACAAAATAAATAAAAAATCAGTAGATTTAACTTTCTTGTCAAGGTAATCTTTTTAGACCAATATTCAACAAGAAAGATTTGCAACCCATTTGACCGAAAAGTGATGATTCAGAGAGAAATAAGATTCAATAAAAAAAAATATTTTAACCACTATAGATAGAACGATAGAATGAAAGAAGAAACGATAGAACTAGATAGATAGATTTCATGGGGCAGTTTAAAGTCAGTTCAGACGTTAATTTGGTGTGATGATAGAGAACAACAGGCCTTTAGTCCTTTGCTTTGAGGATGTTTAATTCAGGAGAGCCCCGAAACCACAAAGACCCATGGCTAGAAACATCTGGAATGTTCTACAGGGGACAATGTCTAAGAGAAAAATACTAAAGCAACTCTAAACATCCCATACAGATTAAAAATCAACCTTCAGCACTCTAAACAGGATAAAATGCCATTTTAAACCCTGCTCATTGATGTTATCTCACCACAGTAAACGGTAAAACTGCCTTTCATCACATACTTTTTTTTTTTTAATCCCTGTCGAGCAAGTCTCAGTCAACTCATCAACAAAATGCAAGTTTTTAGTGGAAAATGAGGTAAAAGACAAGCCACAAACTGGAAGTTTTACAAAAATAATGTTAGCCTGTCATTTACAGTGGGAAAACCCTTAAAAATGTGACTTTTCCTGAATCTTGTCAAAGGCACGAAGAGATCATGGCAGGCTTATCCTTGTGGCTCAGATCTAGCTCTGAAGCTGCGAGGCGGGAACTTCGACTAATGGGTCTGTTTCTGCTTTGCCACCCGTTGCGAGCGCTTTGAGTTCCCCAAGTCTGTTTATTGTTCACAGATTCTGCATAGCTGGTTTGTGTAAACATCTTAAATGGTTTTTAAATCTCATGCCAGTCATCGTTAAGATTTGGACAAACATGGTCGTTTTGTGGGATGAATCATTCTGGTGATACATTTCTTTATGTCTTTGTGGTGAAAGATTGGTTAAAATACTAAGGCTAAGAAATCGGAACTCCTGCTGTTTCAGTGTTCCTTTTAACGCGTTTAGTCTCCACAGGGGAGAAACCCTAAAAAAAAAAATCTACATTTATTTTTTTGACAACTGACAAAAAAAAAAAAAAAAAAAAAATTCTTCTCGCCTTCTACTTTCGATCTCATTCTGTGACATTCACACACTTACCGCTGCTCCACCACTTTTTGCCGTTAATGATAAAATGGTATTTTTCCCTGTGAAGGGTGCACTCCATGTTTGTGGCATCACTTGAAGCAACATCTGGCTCTAAGACAAAAAAAAACAAACAGAGTATCAGGTTCAGTAATAAATATTATTTTAGAAAAAATAAGCAGTGAAGAAATGTTATTGAAAAATGTTTTAATATTATGTAAAAGTTTAGTTTTAGGGACAATGTGTTGCACATTCACAAAAGAGTTATTTATTTGGTTACATTTTTGTGAACCAAATATTAAGGGTTTGACTGGTAGCCAATAGGGCAGTGGTTCTCAAACAGGGAGCAAGGGGCGTTAGCAAACTTCAAAGGGGGCCTTCAAGATGACTTAAATTTACTTAAAAATATTAAAAATAGTAGTGCTGTAAATAATAACTAATAACTAATTAAATCACATTTTTTTCTGGAATTTTCATAATTAAATGCACCTAACATTAACATGCACCAATAAAGTTTGTAAATATTTTATATTGTAATACATAACTTCACTTTGAATCTTCAAATTAATGTAGAAACAACAAAGATGGTATATTTTAAATATTTGTTTAATGGCATCTTTTTACTAAGTACAATTTATGAAGGCCAGTACCGATAGCAATACTACTACTGATCTCTATTAAATTATTCCCATTATGATAAATGTCATATTTAGCCTGTGCCTTTAATATAGCAGGGCTTTAAGGTAAGGATTTTTTTTATTTTATTTCTTTTTACTTACCCCGACAAAAGTTCACTGACCCCATCACAAAAAGTTTTTCACCCATTATGTTACTTTTTTATGCCACAATTCTCAATTCCAATTTTTATAGCACATTTAAAAAAAAAAAATCATTTCTAAATATTTATGAAGACAAGAAAACAGTCAGTAATAAAATTAGGCAAATAAACAAATTACAAGCGACTGTACAAACGAATACAATAGAAAACAAATAGAAATTAAATAAAGATTGCAAGGGTAAGTCTAACAGCAGTTTTCAGGAAAGAAATACTACAGAAATTGAATAACATGATCCAATGTAAAATAACTAGGGCTGTCAAACGATTAAAATATTTAATAATACATTAATGTCATAGTTAACTCGCGATTAATCACAAATAATCTCACACTTTTAGCTATTCTAAATGTCTCTTGATTTCGTTTTGTCCCATAATTTTTAATGCTCTTATCAACATGGAAAAGTGGATCGGCTTGCTTTGTGTAAATGTTTTTTTTATTGAAAACAACATTGACAATATTTTGTTCAATTTCATACAAACATTCTCACTTGGAGCAAATAATCTCTCACAATGTAACACTGTCCATCAATAAAAGCGTGAAAGAAATACTGACAAGGTCCTGATATTGACAAGGGGGTGGAGAATTCGCATCAGCTGTGGTATTTCAGACTGGACGTGCTGCGATGATGATAGCTCAGTGCACAACGACAAAACACACAGATCCCTTTGGTCTTGTCAATGTAAACATTTGGCAACTTTTTAAAAGTAAACTTTCAATTCGGAATCTTACTGGCATCGATTTCGGCGTCATTCTCACGCTCGTCATCCACTCAAAACGTAACGTTAACTTATAGGCTTATTTGGCCGGCTCGCAAGCCCAAACAAGTGTGTGGTTTCTGGTTTCCGGTCTAGCTAGATCCGGTGCTTTCAGATAGGACGCGGAATGCGCGGCGCTACGCCAGTTTTCAAAACTTTTTGGAAGGCAAAAAGTTTCTATAGAGGGAATGCATTGATGTTACTTTCCCGCCGGAACACGCCCCCTCAGCCGGACTGAGTGTCAAAAGAGCTGCGGTGACTGGATTTAATAGGGGAAACTGTGAAAATTCAAGTAAAATGAACGATTATCAATTTAAACTAAAGTTTGAACTCAATATAGTGTTGCTTACAACTTTCTAAAGATCCAGTGATCCATATATTGACATGCAGCCAGGAATCGGGTTGCCTGACATTTATGTGTGCCTGATTCCCGGGGAACTATACATAGGCCTAAAGCAAATTTTCCTGTGAACGCTAAATCTGGGTCATCACTTATATCAGTGTAATATATATATATATCATCATCATATCGTCCAGCCCTAGAACTTGTATCGTTTTTTGTCATTGTTTATTTAAAAACATCCAATAGCATAATGCAGAATATATACAATGATAAATATTTAATTGATGATGAGTTGTTAATACAATATATAACAATACAATATATAGGGTATGATTTTACACCTAAAGTCAGCATAATGACACAAAATGATAACTGCAAATCCACCTGTCCAGTCCAGTTGTCCAGTTGTTTCTGTGAATTGCATCGATCCATTTGCTCCTCTGGTCTGTAGCTTTCGTCATTCTGTAAAAATATACCTCAGATTTCTTGTCAAATCTAGTTGTACAGTCAATCGCAAAGCTCTTTCCCGCTTTATATGTGTTTTGTTGGTTTTTCGAGGCATTCACGCTGAAAACAAATGCTGCCGCTCAGTCTTTTTGCCACTCACTGCGCGTAACTGCAGGCACACCGGCCGACGGTGACGTCACGCGCATACCCTCTATTGGCTGTGCTGGTAATCGTCACAGCGGCAAAAGTTGAACTATTTTGAATTTTGACCTTGGTGTGCGCGCCGCTGCGCTTGCGCTTTGGTCGACAAAGCAACAAAACGTCCTCGCGCGGCGCAAGCCATTGAAATGAATTGGTTTCATAGCGCTGCCGCGTCCTGTTACAAAAGCATGTGAAAAAAAACTACAAAGTTTGCTAGGCCAAAAAGAACGTTAATCTCGCGATAAAAAAAATTAATCGTGTTAAAATGGGTTTGCGTTAACGCCGTTAATAATGCGTTTAACTGACAGCCCTAAAAATAACACTTCAAAGTTTTCACTATATAAATTAAATAGAGATGAATCCCTATTAAAGCTACAAAAGCTATTTAGACGAGGCCAGCAAGTTATTTTTTCTCTTTTTCTTTTCTTTTTTTTAAATTTGTTTGAATAACATTAATAACACAGATTTCAGCAGGTAAATTATGCTGTTGTCACTTTAAGACCTGAAGCATATGATGCTGATTAAAACTTAAGTCATTTAAGGCTGCTTACGAGGATACAAAAACTGGCATTTTGACATAATTGTGTTTTCGTTTGTTTAAGCGCAATAAGACACAAAAGAGAACTAAAACCAGTATTGCCGCACAGTCTGAGAAGTGGTGTACGGTGAACACGCAAACAGAGATCCGCTTCAGTCTAGACAGTGAGCCAGGCCCAGCACCGAATTTAGTTTTTTTCCTTGAATGAATGATTGGAAAGGTCTTAATGTGGACCATCCTCGGTCAGCCACTCTCTCTTGCTTCACAGAGTTGAAAACATTTATTTATTATTTCAATTCATCCCCTCAACAACTGTTTGTCTATGAAGAACCAGGATTCACATAGTCTTGGAAACCCTGAATATTCTCATATATATGAGAGAGCCTAATTTTTAAAAGAATGATTTCTAGACCTGAAAAAGTCATGTAAATTAATAATATCTTAAAACTCCATGACACTATTTTACACTACATTATTTTAACATGAATTATTATTATTTTAGTTACGTAATTGTATCTATGGACAATTCCAGTGTTTGTAAATAAAAATATTAACAATTTCTATAATTGAATATTGTTGTGGACAATAGGGAACCTTGTCAAAAGTCAAAAAGGTGGTAGAGGATAATCTCCTGGTTCTTTGCTAGTGAAAAAAAAGAGAGGCTGTAAAGACAGAAATGATAACCTGGCGTAGATATTTCATTTGAAATCTGGCATTTGTTACATGCACACAAATAAGAATTACAGCTGTCGTCTGTATGATCTGTATACGCATGTTGAGAAACTTACCATTACTCCACTCATTGAGCACAGATCTCAGTATTAACCTAAATATAAATTTAAACCTAAATCCTTATTGTCAAGAACTAATGAGTGTGTAACATTAGAGAGGTTTGAGTGTGAACTATATTTGGAGACTACTGCACTCTGTTCTATTATGTTATGCTGCGTTCAGCTGTTTAATAAATCTTATGTAAACACACCAAAGAAAAATGCCCAGTCGCTTTGGCTTTGAGGAGTCATTCATTAACTGGATCAAAATTCTATATAAATCAAACTTCAGCCACTATCATCACCAATTGACTAACATCACATAAATTAAACTGCAATGGGAACTAGACAAAGATGCCCCTCCCCCTGACTATTCAGCATTTTCATTGAACCGTTAGCAGCAGCCATCTGTCAAAACATCTACATTAAAAGGAATTCAAACACTAAATATACACCACAAAATGAGCCTTTGCCCTGATGATGTAATACTATATCCTCATCATTACACGGAACGATTAAACTCATTGATTCATTCTCTAATATTTCTGAATACTCATTTAACTGGAGTAAATCTTCTATTCTTTCATTACAGCTTACATCAAATAAACCACCTATTCCTTCGCACCAATAACATTACATACTTAGGCATTCATGTTTCCCCCAGGCTGTCAGAGCTGTTTTGTCTTAACTTTACTCCATCCCTCAAAACAAGAGATGTCTTCAATGCTGGAGGAACTTATCATTATCCATTTTGGGCAAAATATAAGTCATAAAAAAGACAACACTCCCTAAATTAAACTATTTATTCTCAATGATTCCAATACAACCCACCCTCAGCTGGTTTAAATCTCTAGACTCAACCTTTACCAAATTCTACTGGAAAATAAGACCCCAAGAATTAAATTGACGACCCTACAGAAACTAAAAACACAAGGAGGACTGGAAGCACAACATTTATACCACTAACTAGATGGAAATAGTTTCAAATAGGATTTACTTCAGAAACCTGTCCATATTGCAAACAAAATAACCCACACACCTAGGTTCACACCATTTGGCATTGCACCCCAATTAAACAAAATCGGGGAAAACGTCACTGAATCACTATCCGTCCTTATGGGATGTCACATTCCAATATCTCCATCCCTCTGCATATTGAGTGACATATCCATAATCAATTTAAACAACACAAACAGTCAATTACTCCTTGTGGCGCAAACTATCGACAAGAAAACTATCCTCATGAACTGGAAATTAAGGAACACCATACATATATTGCATCTTGGAAAAACTTACTAATAGACTATATCTCCATGGAAAACCTGTCCACTTATGTCTAAAATAATACACTAGACTTGCACCACTCTTGGTCATCTCTCATAACCTTCCAACAGTCATGAATCCGCTGACCTTCTTAGCCTGAAACCAACCACAACTTTACCACCAACTCACCGAGGCATAAATAGTCCTCACTTTAGATGAGCTCACAAAAATAGTTAAATGACAACTACTAAATGACCGCGTGACTGCTTGAATGAGGACAAGCAGTCACGCGGTGAGAACAACAAGAGCGCGTAAGTTGTTTTTTCTTAATATCCAGTTGTCCTGTTGTTCTGTTTACTATTTGTCAAGTAGGAAGGGCTATTTTCGATTCTTTGCTTATTTATAATTTTTATCTTCACTAAATATCTGTATTTGAATTAGACGCGTTCCTATTTTGAATTTATGCCGCTCATCTAAAGGGTTGTAGTCTGTTTTTTATTGTAGCACTTAAGTAGCGCTGTTCAACAGCTAGTTTCGGTTTCGCCCATTCTCGGGATATTTGCTTTGTGCTAATTGCAAGGGCTGTTAAAGTAGATATAAATACAGAACAGAGTCAGGGAAAAGACAGGACAAGCAGTCACGCGGTGAGAACAAAAAGAGCGCGTAAGTTGTTTTTTCTTAATATCCAGTTCTCCTGTTGTTCTGTTTACTATTTGTCAAGTAGGTAGGGCTATTTTCGATTCTTTGCTTATTTATAATTTTTATCTTCACTAAATATCTGTATTTGAATTAGACGCGTTCCTATTTTGAATTTATGCCGCGCATCTAAAGGGTTGTAGTCTGTTTTTTATTGTAGCACTTAAGTAGCGCTGTTCAACAGCTAGTTTCGGTTTCGCCCATTCTCGGGATATTTGCTTTGGCTGTGCTAATTGCAAGGGCGGCCACAGCTGTCCTCACTCAGGCGATTGAAAGCTTTATATCTATGTAGTGTGCGTGCTGTCGCGGAAGCGTCAGCAGAAGCGTTCAGCCTCCTCGTGTTCGGCCGACTCGGGTGAAGACCGACTCGGGTAAAGACCGACTCGGGTAAAGACCGACTCGGGTAAAGACCGACTCGGGTAAAGACCGACTCGGGTAAAGACCGACTCGGGTAAAGACCGACTCGGGTAAAGACCGACTCGGGTAAAGACCGACTCGGGTAAAGACCGACTCGGGTAAAGACCGACTCGGGTAAAGACCGACTCGGGTAAAGACCTGCGACTCTACCTGCGCGACTCTACCGAGCAAGGACGCCTGCAAAGCACTTAAGTATCTTCTTCACCCTTTCCTTTCCCACCTTTTCTTATTTCCCTTAATCAACATGTGCTTTCAATACATTCCTGTTGTCTCTCGACAACGCTCTCTCATCATGCACAGAAGGCAGCGCAATACTGCTAATCTGCGCCCTATTCTCTCATCCTCACACTCACCTCTCACTCTTTCTATGGGTCTATGGAATTGTCAATCAGCAGTCAGTAAAGCTGACTTCATTCCAGCCTTTGCATCTCATTCTACTCTTAATATCTTGGGCTTGACTGAGACCTGGATCCGTCCAGAAGACTCAGCAACCCCTGCTGCTCTCTCCAACAACTTCTATTTCTCTCACACTCCTCGCCAGTCGGGAAGGGGTGGGGGTACTGGTCTTCTCATCTCTAACAATTGGAAATACTCAACTCTCTCTTCTTTAAGCAATAACTACTCATTTGAATATCATGCTATTACACTTACAACTCCCATTAAGATCCATATTGTAGTCATATATCGCCCCCCAGGTCAACTGGGAAGCTTTGTAGAGGAGCTGGATGTGCTGCTTTCCTCTTTCCCTGAGGATGGCATCCCACTTGTAGTCTGTGGCGACTTCAACATCCATCTAGAGAAGCCGTATGCAACAGACTTCATCTCTCTCCTAGCCTCCTTCGATCTCCAACGGCTTATCACCACAGGTACTCACAAGTCAGGCAACCAACTGGACCTGGTTTACACACGCAACTGCATCACAGACAATATTTTGGTGAAACCTCTCAATGTTTCAGACCATTTCCTGATTACTTTCAATCTACAACTCACTACCCATGCACCACCAACTCCCCTACCAGTTACTTTCAGACGAAACCTGCGCTCAATTTCTCCGTCCCTTCTTTCCTCTGCTGTGTCATCTTCTCTTCCCTCACCCTCGCATTTCTCATCTCTGGATGTGAATACTGCAACGGATACTTTATGCTCCACTCTAACCTCTTCTTTAGACAACACCTGCCCTCTCTCCTCCAGGCCAGCACGTGCTACTCCCTCCAACCCCTGGTTATCTGAGGTTCTTCGTGAACACCGGACCGAACTCAGGGCAGCAGAGAGGAAATGGCGCGAATCAAAAGACACATCCGACCTGAGTAAGTATCAATCTCTGCTCTCTGCCTTTTCTGCTGATGTCCACGCCGTAAAATCTTCATATTTCCACAACAAGATCAACAGCGCCTCTAACACACGTTCACTGTTCAAGACATTCAACTCTCTCCTCTGTCCACCTCAATCACCACCCACCTCCTCGCTAACTGCTGATGATTTTGCTAACTTCTTCACTAACACAACTACAACTATCAGCAGTCAGTTCTCAGCTTCACACACACAGGAACACGGACTAACCTCTCCCACAGCCAACAACCTTCTCTCCTCCTTCACTCCATCTAAACTTCTCCTCTCTAGTCATCCTACCACTTGCCCTCTGGACCCCATCCCCTCACACCTTCTACAAGCAATCTCTCCCACACTTCTTCCAGCTCTCACACACATCATCAACTCATCCCTTCACACTGGGATTTTCCCTACAGCATTCAAGCAGGCTCGGGTAACGCCACTGCTTAAAAACCCAACGTTAAACACATCACTTTTAGTGAATTACAGACCTGTCTCTCTCCTACCATTCATTGCGAAAACACTTGAACGAGTTGCTTTCAACCAAGTATCATCTTTCCTGTCTCTGAACAACCAGCTGGATATCAACCAATCTGGCTTCAAGAAAGGGCATTCAACCGAGACTGCATTGCTGTCGGTCACCGAAGCCCTGCGGATCGCAAAAGCTGCTTCCAAATCATCTGTTCTCATCCTCCTGGATCTGTCTGCTGCCTTCGACACTGTGAACCATCAGATCCTTCTGTCCACCCTCTCATCACTGGGCATCACAGGTACTCCTCTCCACTGGTTTGAGTCCTATCTCACAGATAGGTCCTTCAGGGTCACATGGAGAGGAGAGGTATCCAAAGCACATCAACTGACCACAGGGGTTCCCCAGGGTTCAGTTCTTAGACCGCTCTTCTTCTACATTTACACCACATCACTAGGACCCATCATACAGGCACATGGCTTCTCTTACCATTACTATGCTGATGACACCCAGCTCTACCTCTCATTTCAACCAGATGATCCCACAGTAGCTATACGGATCTCAAGCTGTCTGGCGGACATCTCGGCATGGATGAAGGAACATCACCTACAGCTCAACCTGGCAAAGACGGAGCTTCTCATCCTCCCTGCCAAGCCGTCTCTACAGCACGACTTCTCCATCCAGCTAGATTCTTCCTCAATCACCCCATCAAGGTCAGTCAGAAATCTTGGAGTAATCTTTGATGATCAGCTGACCTTCACAGACCACATCACAAAGACAGCTCGGTCATGCAGGTTTGCTATGCACAACATCAGGAAGATGTGCATGCAACACAACTTCTCGTCCAGGCCCTGGTCATTTCTAGGCTTGATTACTGCATTGCTCTCCTGGCCGGACTTCCAGCATGTGCAACTAAACCTCTACAAATGATCCAGAATTCTGCAGCTTGTCTGGTCTTCAACGAGCCCAAAAGGGCCCACGTCACTCCCCTGTTTATCTCTCTGCACTGGCTACCACTCGCTGCTCGCATCAAGTTCAAGGTGTTGACACTTGCTTACAGACTGATCTCAGGATCAGCTCCCTCCTACTTCCACTCACTACTACAAATCTACATCCCTACCAGAAGCCTACGATCAGTCAATGAGCGACGGCTCGTGGTACCATCACAGAGAGCCTCAAAATCACTCTCCAGAACATTCTCATTCACGGTGCCATGCTGGTGGAATGATCTGCCCACCCTCATCCGGAATGCAGTATCCCTGACAGCATTCAAAAGACAACTGAAAACTCATCTCTTCCGTGAGCATTTAACATAAAAAAATCAATTAAAAAAACCTTTTCCTTTAAATCCCTGCTTATCTGGCTTATGCTACTCCGAGCAATATCTGAAATTTGTATTTTGAGCACTTCTTGCATTGTTTTTGTCTCTTCACGATGAACTAATCCAATCCTGATTGGTGTTGCGTCATGACGTAACATGTGACGGCACATAAAAGTGACGCCGGCACACACACACATTAGCCTAGCGATGAAGCAAGACGCTCACAGGCCTCGAGGGGCGTGGCAGGACAACACAGTGTCTCGTTCCCTTCTCAGGGAACAAGGGTTATAGTCATAACCCGAGACGTTCCCTTTCGAGGGAACTCGAACTGCGTCGTCAGAAACGACTCTTTGGGGAACGAATGCCCACTAGGTCATGCACCGAAGAAGGCCTGCCCTAGAGTGAAACTGATCTCAGGCACTAGCTAGGACGAGAGCACATGTGCGCCAGGCGTACTAGGGAGGTGCAGACTAAAAACCTGATAAAAGTGTGCGGGGTAGCTCAACCGGCTGCCTCACAGATCTCCTGGAGGGGGACTCCCGAGAGGAGGGCCCTAGAGGACGCCATGCCTCTAGTAGAATGAGCCCTTGCGGCCAAAGGTGAAGGCAAATTGCGCACCTTGTAGGCTTACTTATGGTTTGTATAGCCGGGAACCCCTAATAGGTGACCCAAAACGCACTACAGTAGGTCCGACCTCCTGAAGAGGACCTCTCAAGGTAAATTCTCAGAACTCTGACTGGCAGAGCAACATGAGGCGGAGGTGGAGGATGAAATACTTGCAGGACCTAGCCATGTTAAATTGCACTTAAGGCACATAGCTGGGTCTCAGACGCAGGATGGCCTTAACTCCGCCGGGGGCACACCCCAAGCAAGCTGGCAATAATGCCAGGGCTTGGAGATCTCCCAGTCTCTTTAAAGAAATAGCTAAGAGAAAGGCTATCTTGACCGTGAGGTCCTAGGCGAAGCCGACTGGAGGTATTCGAAGGGAGCCAGAGATAGCCCTTCGAGAACCACCGCCAGGTCCCAGGAAGGAACCCTGGACCTGACTGTCGGCCCCACCGTCCAAATACCATGGAGAAATAGTATGACCAGTTGGTGCCTCCCCAAAGGCCCAACATATAGTGGTGCATGGAACGCCGCAATGGCAGCCATGTACACCCTACGTGTGGATGGGGAGAGATTCGCAGAGAAACGATCTTGAAGAAACTCCAGAACTGAAGCCATTGGGCAGTTAACTGGGCCTAACTCAAGTTCTCTACACCAAGTGGAAAAACATTCCACTTGAGGCCATATAATCTCCTAGTAGACGGAGCCCTAGAGATAAATATGGTTTCGACCAACCCAGATGATAGACCAGCATCTAGGTACTGAGCCCCCTCAGAGGCCAGACTCACAATTTCCACAGCTCCGGAGGAGGATGGAATATATTGTGCCCTCCGCCTGAGACAACAGATCCCTCTTCAGAAGAATCTGCCATGGCTGAGCTATCAGGAGTAAATTAAGTCTGAAAAACACACTCAGGTCGGCCACATTGGGGCAACCAGTAGTAGACTGATGCCCTCCTGACGGACCCTCTCCAGGACTCCCGGGAGCAGAGCGATCGGGGAAAAAGCGTACAGGCGAAGCCTCGGCCAGGCCTGTACCATGGCATCCAACCCCAGCGGGGCTGGATGAGTGAGGGAGAACCAAAGTGGACAGTGGGATGTCCCTCGAGACGCTTCCACTTCCATTGGTCCCAACCTCCGCCATATCAACTCCACCACCTCTGGATGGAGTCTCCATTCCGTGTTTTTCGAGCACTATTCACTATATACAGATTTGTGACCCTAGTCGGTGCCCTGTTGCAAGCTTTTGGGGCGAACGCCACGGTGTGCGTTCGCAGGAAATCGATGTGGCCCGAAGCGTCCAGGACGGCGGGAGAACATATTTTACCCCGAGGGGAAATTGCTCCACAGCGGGGGGCGGGGGGGCCCTCAGAGGTCCTACACTACAATTGGGAACTCTTTCCCGAAGTCCTCTTCGCCTTAAGGACGGCCCTCAGGTCACCCTTCTGGCTGGAGGACTTCGGTTGAGAGTGCTTCCTCTTTTGCCAGGCAGGAGGAGCTCTAGAGGAAACGCTCTCTTTTTGCTCTTGCCGATGGGAGGAGCTGGTTGATGGCTGAGGCTGGCCACTTGGACCAGCCCTCCTAGATCCAGATTTAGAACGGCGTTGGAACGCTGCTGACTGTTTTTTTTTTTTTCGCTTCCTGAAACCTGTCGACGACTGTAGTGACAGCGTCGGAGAACAGGCCAGAAGGTGATAGCGGAGCGTCCAACAGAAAATAGGTCCCTCGCCCTCATTTATATCTTTAAGAACATCGGCCTGGTACGCCTGCAAAATCGTCATAGAGTGCAGGCACGCACCAGCCTGACCAGCCGCCATATAAGCCCGGCCAACCAGTGCAAAGGTGTCCCTGCACGGTTTGTTGGGCACCGCCGGCGCTGTAAGCGAAGATGCCGCATCAGGAGAAAGATAGCTCGCTAAAGCTTCCTCCATCTGCGGCATCTTGCCATAACCCACCTCTCTCCTACCCACCACATTCGAATAATAATATAATGAATGTGATGAGATACGTAAAGAGTGGGGCCTTTCCCAGGATCTAGACCTTTTTTTATTTAGATCTGGGAAAAACGATAAGCCTCGGCGCTAAGGTTGTGAACGGTGCTGCAGGAATCTCTCGTCTAGCTTGCTTTGACGGGGATCATCCTGCTTATTTTGTGGCCAGCTCATATATATATTTATTTATTTATTTATTTATTTTTCAAGTCTGGCCACAGCACGCGTCACTCCACGAGCTCTACATAAGCAGAAACATGAGCCGGCGCGTGTGACTCATGTTGCTCGTTCCCGATGCTGAGCACATCTACTTCCTCAGAAACAGATAGCTCAAGCACCGGGCACTCGTCACGGGCAGAAGAAGCCGCATCGCGGGCTTCTGCGTCGTGAACGAGTGTTATAGAATCTGCGGATGATGAACGGAAAAGTGCCTCAGCAGTCTCGTTCTCATCCGCGAGATCCTTCTGCGATCCCCACGATCTAAACCGCCGCGCCGCCTCAACGGACGCGGGACCCGAATCGTGGGGATCGCGAGCCTGGCCATCATCAGAAAATAATATAGCCAAGCGGGAGCGCAGCACTCTAATAGGAAGTGCTTCACAGTGTTCACAGGCAGCCCTCTCGAGAGCTACCTGTGCGTGCTGCGCACCTAAACAATACACACACAACTGATGCGTGTCCCCATCCGTGAGATATACAGGGCAGGGGTGCACACACTTAGTGTATTGTTCACTCGCCATAATATAGCGCTTTGCACAGACAAAACAACACCAAATAAGACAGACAGTTTCACAGAGAGCGCTTGCTGAAGAGCGAAAGCTAATGTGTGTGTGTGCCGGCGTCACTTTTATGTGCCGTCATATGTTACGTCATGACGCAACACCAATACGGATTGGATTAGTTTCATTCATATTTCAGAGGCGCACGCAAAGTCCCAAAGAACTTAATTCAGAGCATTTTTTTTTGTCTAAAAAAAATTAATAGATCCAACACAATGCATATCATACATACACACAAATAAAGGGTGAGCCTGTACAACATTCTCAATTTTGCAAACACTCACACACACAGACACACACACACACACAGACACACACACACACAAAAACGAAGCATTCACTTAGCCTATAACAGCTTTTTATTTATTTTTTTAAATAAAAAGTCTCACACATACAAAAACAAAGAATTGAATGAGCCAATGACTGACCCCCTTTTTTTTAATGTTTCAATCAACCACCTGTGCACACACACACAAACACACACATGCACACAAGTGCATGTAAACATTATAATTATGATTGTTTGTTCTTACCTGTTTATTTTTATGTAAATTATTAATGTATATTAATGCTTTATGAATGATGAATTAACAATTTACTAATGCTTAACTAATATTCATAGCATGCAGTTATTATAAAGTTATTATAAAGTATTACCGAAATTTTTTTTTTTTTTTTTTAAATGTCCAGTCAGTCAGATAAACCAGAAACCAGCTTAATTATAATAAGCTTCCTTAAAACTGATCAGTTAGGCTAGTTAGTACATTTTGAAAATAAGTTGTTTTACACGCATTACCTGTCATACAGAAGCAGGACCGTATGTCTCCTCTCAGCAAGGGCTCCAGCCAGAGTCTCTTCTGTTCCTCAGTGCCAAACAGGTGCAGCACTTCCATATTCCCAGTGTCTGTTAGACATTTACTGTATCAATACTACCATAAGTCACTCAGAATTTACACTGCTGTTCCAAATTTAAGGTCAGTAAGATTGTTTTTAAGAAATAAATACTTTTATTCAGCAAGGATACATTAAATTGATCAAGTGAAAAACTTGTATAATGTTATTTATAATATTTATATTTCTACTACATGCTGTTCTTTTGAACTTTCTATTCAACAAAGAGTCCTGAGTCTTGTATTAAAATATTAAGCAGCACTGTTTTCAAAATTGACAATAATAAGATGTTTCTTGAGCACCAAATCAGCATATTTTAATGAGTTCTGAAGTATCATGTGACACTGAAGACTAGAGTAACAGATGCTAAAAATATATATATTTTTAATATATTAAAATAGAAAACTTTAAATTGTAACAATATTTTACAATATTACTGTTTTTACTTATTTTGATCAAATAAAAGCAGCCTTCATGAGAGAAGAATCATAAACACGGGACGTGATGGTAAACGGTCCATTGTGCCAATGGATGATATGCACATGAGATTTGCCTTGATGTTGAGAGTGGCGTGGGAGCTGTACCTCTGTCATGGGAAAGATGTAAATTTCGGGACACATCATCAGTAATGTACCTTTGAATCAGGGGGTGTTTCGGCCTTTCAACACTAGACACCCTCATCAAAGGTGGCCAGCTACAGGGTGATCAAACCTGAGCTTGTGCCCCATGCCCAATCATGAAAATTGCCTGGTTTGTTACATGGCGCTGCCCATGGGACTATGCAAGGCAGGAGGCGTCCTCTTCCCTGAGTCAGATGGGATGGTTGGACTTTTTCTGTCCCTCTCGGATGAAGGTTGGGGCCGTGATGGACTTGATTGCTCTCAGGGGCAAGGAGTTGGTGGTATTCCTCTGGCTCTCAAGAGCTGCTGCCAGACTCTTGAGGACCTGGTTGTGTCTCCAGGTGTAGCGACCTTGTGTGCATAATAGCATAATAGACTGTCTTTCAAAAACATTTAAAATCTTACCAACCAAAAAAATTTTTGAACGGTAGTGTAAATACAATTATGTTGATTGCTGTAGTATTGAGCGAGAATTTCTGTTTTAAATAGAATTACATTTGGTGTGATTTGTAGTTTTGACGTATTTTCTATGACATGCAATTTACACTAAATATAAAAACAAATATCAGTATCAACAAAAAAAACATGTAGATATACTCAAAATATGACATTATGTACGCGAGACCAATACCAGTACTTTAAACTTACTTTAACTAGTACTTTAACTTTAAAATAGTCTTACGGGGAAAAAACTTTTATGTCCACTAACGAAAAATGGAATGCGATTGCTTTCATTTCCGCTGCGGACATTAATAGGCAAAACCTCTGCAAAAAAGGAGAGCAAACATGAACGAATGGAAGGACAGAGCAAGGAAGTATTTTAGAGATGGTGGGAAACCATATGTGAACCGGAGAGGAGACCTAAAACGAGGAAAAAGTCCACCGAAAGAGGCGAGTATAAGAACCGTATATGTACAATGTGTCTACCTAACGTTAGCGGTTACAGTCAGAGGGGCGTGTAGGCCACTGGGCGCCGTATATTCTACAGTTCATATAGCTCACTCTGTTTACAGATCAAGTCATAAATGTGTCGAAATGAAAGCTGTACTAACCACGGAGAAATTAATCGATACGTTAGCTGCGTTTCATGTCCCTGTACTGTATTGTCTGTATTTGTTCTGTGATTTACGTTAGCAAAAAAATTGAAAAAAAGAAATTGATAGAAAGAAATGCTTAATATTTTCTTTAAGGTTCTGTTACTGTATTTAAACTAAGATAAAGGAATCAGATCTCCATTGGTTTAGAGTGATATGATGAATTGGACTTATACTGTTAATGCATATTAACTGGACATACCATTCTTCCACATTCCAGAAATGTAAATTACTCTAACTTTTATTTTTAAGATTGACACTGAAAAAGCTTATCTCCTTAGAATTGGGAAGCTTTTCTTGTCTATCTTCAAGTAAAATAAAAATATATAATATAATGTTCACAGTCCAAATTAAAAAAAAAAGTATTATTCAAAATTTGAAAATATGGACTTATATGGTTTTTCGTCTCAAGGCTTCAATTATGATTAAAACTTGTTACCTTTCATGTTACTTTTATTATTCTGTACTATAATATATAATAATACACTTATATATTATAAGTAAGAAGTGTACCTTAAGAAGTTTTAAGCCAAAATCAAAAAGCCTCATAAAAACGATCACATATCTGACCCATGCAGAGGCACACACCCACCTGGGGCTTGGCAGTTGAATACTTCGGGGGCGTAGAAGCAGTGTCCGGTCTCCTCTGCGATATGAGCATAATCCAGCTGAGAGAGGCCACTCTCTGCAGGAAGAAACAAATTCCACAAGCCTGCGGCTCGAGCCTTTGCCTGCTCACACGGATACATAAAGAAAATATTACTCACTGCAGTTCAATTAGATACATTATTCTTTGCAGCTACACTACTGATGTTTGTTGTCTACTGATGTAAGTTTGGGGTTGGTATAATTTACTCCAGCCTACTCCAGTCTTCACTGTCACATGATCCTTCAGAAATCCTTCTAATATGCTGATTTGATGTTCAAGAAACATTTATTAACATTATCAATGTTGAAAAAACAGTTGTGCTGGTTAATCTTTTTGTGGACAACATGATGGATTCCTTTACAAGTCTTATTGTTGTCACTTCTGATCAATTTAATGTAAATCTTACTGACCCCAAACAGCAGTGATATGATGGTACTGTATAATATTCCAATGATTGTATGTATCATCACCTTTAACTCCTCTAACACAGGAGGTGTGTGCCATCTCTCAGGTGTGTCCTTGTGTTTGGCATAGTACTCCTTTACTTTCTATACAAGAGAAAATAAAAGGGGGAAATATGATTCTCCTTATAGTAATTAAAAACACACAAACAATATAATTGTACACAAACAAACAAATAAGTGATTTTTATTATTATTAATCAAATACATTAGTATATGTTTTTTTTAACTATAATTTAATAAAAAACTTTTTTTGCATTTTATATTTGCATAAATTCAATTAACCAGATCATCTCCTGATAATATGAATGTATATACATATTAATAATATGAATGTATATTCAGTATAGTTTTGACATCATATATTTCTGTATTCTTGTGAGGATTTTCCACACAGCTAACGGCAGTGCTGACCTTTTGCGCAGGAAGTATTTGCTTTCTCATGAACTCTTTCACATGCTGAAGGACAACCTGACCTTTGGGTGACTGCATGAACAGTTGATCAGAGATCGGCAGGGATAATGTGGGGCTGCAATCAAAAACCACATCCTTCATAAAATACCATAATTATTTATAATTACATCCAAGCTAAATTTCAAACAACATACCCTGACAATAAAAATACAACCGATAATTATACACCCTGATTACATGGAGACACCTTTAATTATAGATTCTGCTGTTTCCTAAACAACTTCAAAGATAAGCCACAAAATATAAACAAAACATAGCATGCTTTTTAAACAAAACTTGTTGTCGAAGTGAAATTATGAAAGATATCTTAGAAAGTCTTTTTGGATATTGGAAAAAGTCTCGGTTACGTATGTAACCCTCGTTCCCTGAGTAGGGAACAGAGACGTTACGTCGAATGACGACGAAATGGGGTTTCGCTTAAAAGCCTATCACCTTCGAGTATTACAAAACGAGCCAATGGCAAAGAAATGCCACGTGTCTGCGGAATTTGCATAGCGTAACTCCACCCTCCTTCGTGGGTATATAAGGAATTACGCTGGCAACATGCAGATATGTTTCCTGCTGAGGAGCCGAGACTGAACTCAGGCGTTTCCAGTGGTACAGCGGAAGTGGCAGGAAGACGTAACGTCTCCGTTCCCTACTCGAGTTACGCCGAATGACGACGAAATGGGGTTACCAGTCTAATCCCGCCAACTTCTCGGCTGTCTTCCAGTGCCCTGCGTAAATGCGAGCTCCCTGTCGTGAGACTAGCACGGACGAAGGACTCAAACTTAACACAGGAATACCGAGGTACACTGGGAAGCATATCTCAGTGGAAATATGCAACATAATGCCCACCAGAAGGGCGGTCTTAAAGAATACACATATGACCCGCAGGGATGCATATGGAAGAACACTGGAGTGCCCAGCCCGCAGGGTGGAATCTTTCAACCCCAGGGGTGGCAAGGTGGCTTGTCAAAGGAAAGACAAATGCTCAAAGAGTCTTACAGTGGAAATACACATGTGGGGGTCACCAGAGGGGAACCATGCACATGGAGGCACCTAGCCGACGCGAAAGCTGCCGCAGGCATAGACTCTGGCATTGACATCAACAGCGCTGGAGGAGAATATTGCACTGATCCAGTCCGTGGAGTGGAATGGCGAGCAAGCGAAGACACCTGAGCGGATCCTAGTTACCGGCTAGTTGAAGCGAGTACACGGGAGGATACTGGCTCCAGTCGGAGATTATAGAATCTCGCCAATGTGTTGGGTGTCGCCCAGCCTGCAGCTCTGCAGATGTCTGTTAGCGAGGCGCCATAGGCTAGAGCCCAAGAGGAGGCCATACTCCGAGTGGAGTGGGCCTTCACACCAAGGGGGCACCGTCGACCTTGCCGCTGGTAAGCCAAAGCAATCGCGTCCACTATCCAGTGAGACAACCTTTGCTTTGAGAGAGCCTTTCCCTTCAGCTTCCCACCATAACAAACAAGAGCCGGTCTGAGGTCCTGAAACACAGCGTTCTGTCTACGTAAGCGCGAAGAGCACGTACTAGACAGAGCAAAGCCAAGGCTGGGTCTGCCTCCTCCAGGGGCAGCACTTGCAGGTTCACCACCTAATCTCGAAAGGGAGTGGTAGGAACCTTGGGCACATATCCAGGCCGGGGTCTCAGGATCACGTGAGAGTTAGCCGGCCCGAATTTCAGGCGCGCTTCGTCAACGGAAAATGCCTGCAGGTCCCCTACCCTTCTTAATGGAGGCCAGTGCAATCAGGAGCGCCGTCTTAAGCGACAGAAACTTAAGCTCACCTGATTGCAGAGGCTCGAAGGGAGCACTCCTCAGGGCAGTTAAGACCACTGAAAGGTCCCAATAGGGTACGAGAGGAGGGCGAGGAGGATTCAGTCTCCTGGCTCCTCTCAAGAACCTGATGACCAGGTTGTGCTTCCCAATGGACTTACCTTCAACTGAGACATGATGTGCGGCGATAGCGATAACATAAACTTTGAGGGTGGAGGGAGACAGCCTTCGCTCCAACCCATCTTGCAGGAAGGAAAGCACAACCCTGATGGGGCATTTACTGGGGTCTTCACGACGAGAAGAGCACCAGGTGACGAAGAGGTTCCACTTCACCGAATAGAGGTGTCTCGTGGACAAATCTCTAGCGGAAGTGATGGCAGCCACCACTGTTGGTGGTAAGGTACTCAAACCTGCCTCGTCCCGTCCAGGAGCCACACGTGGAGGTTCCAAAGATCGGGACGAGGGTGCCAAAGGGTGCCCCGTCTCTGAGAAAGGAGGTCCTTGGAGGAGGGATTGGAGGAGCATGAGTTCGGAGAACCAAGTCCAGGTGGACCAATGAGGCGCAACCAGAAGGACCTGCTCCTCGTCCTCCCTGATCTTGCACAAGGTCTGTGCGAGAAACCTCCCTGGGGGAAATGCATACTTGCGGAGGCCCCATGGCCAACTGTGCGCCAGTGCATCCGTGCCGAACGTGCCCTCGGACAGGGAGTAAAACAAGCTGCAGTGGGAAGAGTTGGGGAAGGCAAACAACTCGAGGCAATTGAAATGCCAAAGGTGCTGGGGTCCTGTCCAGGAGCCCGCGGCAGCATGTCCATTGCACATGGCGTCCCAACCTGTGGCGGAGGCATCTTTTGACACAACAACATGCCTGGAAACTCGAACTAGGGGCACACCGGCCCGAAGAAAGCTGAGGTTCGACCACAGGAAGAAGGTTTGACGGCAGGTCGAGTAACTGGTACTCGGAACATGCCCAGATGCCATGCCCACCTCAGGACTCGGTCGCGAAGCCAGTGCTGAAGCGGTCTCATATGAAGCAATCCAAGCAGAGTGGCTGCCGCTGCGGATGCCATATGCCCCAGGAGCCTCTGAAATAGTTTCAGTCGAACCGCACTCTTGCTCTGGACTTGACGCATGCAAGTCAGCAGTGACTGCGCGCTTGCTCGAAAGCTGCGCGGACATGGCGGCCGAGTCAATTTTCATACCGAGAAAAGAGATCCTCTGCAAGGGGCAAAGTTTGCTCTTCTCCCAGTTGACCCGAAGGCCCAGACAAGCTAGGTGCCGAAGCACTAAGTCTCTGTGTTTGGTCTGGAGAGTGAGCTAGAATAAGCCAGTCGTCTAAATAGTTCAAGATGCGAACCCCGTGTAGCCGGAGTGGCACAAGGGCTGCCTTGACGACCTTCGTAAAGACGCGAGGGGACAGAGCTAACCCGAACGGGAGAAACGCGTACTGGTATGCCCGCCCCTCGAAAGCAAACTGTCTGTGTCGAGGAAGAATGGAGACATGAGAGTAGGCGTCCTTCAGGTCGATTGCTGCAAACCAATCCTGAGACTGAATGCATTTGAAAATGCATTTGGCCGTGAGCATTTTGAACGGAAGCAGTGAAGGGATCGGTTCAACACTCGCAGGTCCAGAATTGGCCGTAAGCCACCAGATTTCTTCGGTACAATGAAGTAGGGGCTGTAGAAGCCGGACTTCATTTCGGCTGGAGGGACAATCTCGATCGCACTTTTCGCCAGTAAGGTAGCGACTTCCGCTCGCATGACATTGTCACCGACCAGCGTGAAGCGGACTCCCCGGAAAGCGGGGAGGAGATTGTGCGAACTGAATTGCATAGCCGAGCCTGATGGCCCTGGCGACCCAGCGGGACAGGTGGGGGAGCTGAAGCCACGCACCCAGAAACTGTACAAGTGGGGTCATGGGGTCCACAAACGTACCCTCGGTGAGGCAGCGAAGCGGCATGACTGGCCCAGACTGGGGAGGCAGAGCGTCCCAGTGTGGGGGCACAGTCATAGATCGCGTCCTGACAGAGGAGACCAGGGAATGACGTGCGTTCCACTGGGGTCTGCTCTGACAGGGGTCTGGCGACAGTAGGGAATGAGAGTGGCGAGGCTTGTAAGCGGCACACACTGTCGTCCGCGCCTTCTGGGAGCTCAGAGATGGGAATGTTAGTTCTGTCTTTAACCACATTAGGGTACCGCTGACCGGCCGAACAAAGAACAAAGGCCCTGCTACCACCTCCTCGACAGAACTGCTGTCCGCGTCGTTTAGCGGGCTGCGGGGCCTGAGCGGACTGGGGGGCCTGCCTGCTACGACCCCCGCGGCCCGGGTCAAGGCTCTCTCTCTGCTGGGGCCGAGCGGGAGGGGCGGGAGTCGCAGGGGGGCGCCCTCAGCGGCGAACAGACTGAGTGGACTGGCGGCTGGGGGGAGGCAGCAGCTGGCCGTCGGGGCAGTGTGTGCTTGATAGCCTCAGTATGTTTCTGGGCGGCGAAGAACTTTTGGGTGCAGTCCTCGACCGCACCGCCGAAAAGGCCTGCCTGGGATATGGGCGAGTCGAGGAGGCGAACCCGCTCGGCATCACGCATATCGGCCAGGTTAAGCCAAAGGTGTCTTCCCTGGACCACAGCTGTGGACATCACCTGGCCAAGGGAGCATGCGGTCACTTTCGTCACTCGGAGAGCAAGGTCAGTGGCGGCACGCAGCTCATTAAAGAGCCCTTGGTCAGCTCTGCCCTCGTGCAGTCTCTGAGAATCCTGCACGTCACTGTTTGAAGAAGGCCCTGCCGCAACATTCGAGGAGCTCGCGGGTTGCTGAGCTGCAGAAAGGAGGTGTGGCTTGAGGAAGTATCGTCTGGGCAGAATTCCACACCGTAACCCTCAGATCACCCTGGCCACCAGCCAAAGTGTCGCCTCTCGTGGAGGGGACAGATTGGGGTGTGGCAGAGGGGACTCTGCCTCTATTGAGGTCACGGAGTCCCGATCTCAGCTCAGCGATGGTCATGTTCCCACAATGAGAACATGACTCATCCATAAAGGCTGCCTTAGTGTGTTGTAAGTCCAAACACGCTATGCAGCGATCATGCCCATCAGACAATGGAACGGAATGACCGCACCCAGAAATACACGGGCGAGACATCTTTAAAAAGACGTGCCAGGTGCAAGCTCTTTTTGTGAGAGGACGCTCAGCAGCCTGCACTGAAGCGGCCAGGGAGAAACACATACGCTGGATGCAGACCACTGCACAGATCAGCAGGCAGGAATGTGAAACTCGCTGGAAATCGCCTTTGCACCAACACAGACTGGAGAGCAGTTCGTCTTGAAGAATACTCCGTGACACTCAGAGAGAATTCAGGCTGCAGGAATGAAGAGGACCTCTTGGCTCCGAAGCAAAAACAAATCTGCATGTTGCCAGCGTACTTCCTTATTAACTCACAAGGGTGGGCGGAGTTACGCTATGCAAATTCTGCAGACCCATGGTGATAGGCTTCTAAGCTAAACCCCATTTCGTCGTCATTCGACATAACTCGAAGTGACAACGAAAGGGAACTGAAAATAACCATTAAGAGATGATCTGTCATGAAAGTAATTCCTCTAATGTGCATGAAGAGTTGAGATTGTGCTCTTGTACCTGAAGGCAATCTGTAAACCCAGCTCGGCTAATGGCTCCACGGTCTCTCCAAACTCAGCTGCGTTCATTGAACTAGCATTTCCCAACAAATGCCTTGCATAAATCCCCTTGGATAAAATGGGGAGAGAAAGAGAATTATTGATCCTGAATAAGTTTAGCACCTGTGTGATTTTCTGTGTATAGTTGAGTTTCATAAGACAAAATAAACAGAAGGTTCACCAGTCATTTGCAACCTTGAACTACTGCAGTAGTTTTTCCAAGCAACTGATTTCCTTCATGTACTACCATTTAAAAGTTTGGGGTTGGTAAGATATTTTTCATGTTTTTCAATAACTCTTTTTTTCTTTTATATTGGGAAATAGTATTATAATTTAAAATAATAACTGTTTTATATTTGAATATATTTTAAAAGGGTATTTATTCCTGCTGGCAAAACAGATATTTTCAGCAGCCATTACTCCAGTCTTTAGAGTCATGTGATTCTTCAGAAATCATTCTCATATGCTGATTTTATGCTCAAGAAATATTTCCTATTATTAATATTGAAAACAATTGTGCTGCTTAACATACTTGTGGAAGTCATGATACATTTTGTCAGAATTCTGATGAATAGAAATGAATAGAACAGCATTTATTGTAAACAGATTTTTTTGTAAAATTATAAATGTCTTTACTGTAATTATTTTTATTAATTGAATTCATTATTGCTGAATAAAGTATTAAAGGGTCACTCCACCGATTTTGACATGAATGTGTATTGAAAGTGGGTAATATGTGTAGTAGAATAGTAGCAGAAATTTTTAATTTTGTTCCTTCCTGTCCAATAAAATGCCGAAAATGACTTTTTAGTGCTTGTGGATTATAGACAACAATCTCCATAGTGCATTGCAATGCTCAGCTCCACAGACCACTCCCACTACTCCGAAAGTAGGTCTCCAGGACGCCGCTATCGATATGTGGTGCGAAACTCGGGTGATCAACCACACACACGTCCGTGTCATCCTCCGAATATATAATTTCATACAGGAGAAATTCGCACCGCTGGAATTCGCGGCAGCAGACTGACTCTTCTTCTGTGTCCATTGGCGCACAGTGAGAGCACAGGCACCACCAATCTGTCCCAGCTCGAGGCATTGCGGGCTCCTCGTCCGCGGCAGGCAGATCGGCTGTGGTGGAAGCAGGTTCAGCCGCCTCCTGTTCCTCCATAGCCCTCAGCTGCTCGTCGCTGTACTCAGGCTCATAAAGGTAGCCACGAACATCTGTTTCTGCCATATTAAAATCCCAATCCTCCATAATGTGTCCGTCTTCGTTTTCAGAACCTTCGGCGTCCATTTTTTCAAAAAGTTTCGCCACTGGCACTGATCTGTGATAGGTCTGTTAGCGCATTAGGTCCATCCCCCAATGGGCGGGTTGGAAAGGGTGGGAACTAGTGCTTGTAGTCTTTACAGAAATACCCCATTCTTACACTTCCTCCTACAATGACGCAAATTGACGATTGTTGCGTCATTGTAGGCGGAAGTGAAAAAGGTAAATAGTGGATTTCTCTCGTTTCAGGGGACAATGAAAGATTTTTTCAGGACCATTCAATAGTATTACTGGGTTTCTAACAATGGAAAGCTGAATGCAAATGGGTGGAGTGTCCCTTTAATTTCATTAAAGAAAAAAAAAAATCTTCCTGATACCAAACTTTTTCACAATAGTGTTGCTGTGCTAGTTTCATGTCTCTCATTGTACTACACTCTCCTTTTTCACTCAAATAATGAATATTTCAAGTCAGAATGATATTAAATGTCCATTAATCATGGAGAAACATGACTGTGGCAAGTAGGATGAGGCAGAGGGCCGTGAGAAAGCGGTGCAAGGCCAGTGGCGTGATTGATAATGAGCGGCGTGATTTTTTCCCCAAACCACTTCAGTGGAAATCCCGCCCTGCAGCCAATTCTAAAGTTTTCATTGGTCATGTAAATCACTGTACTGATTGCCTACACCAAACACTGATCTCTAAACCTACCCGTCACTGTAACCTAAACCAATGAAATCGGATTCAGCGAGATTTCCGCTGAAGTGGTTTGAAAAAAAAATTAAAATAAAAATCACACTAATGATGAGCGACATCTGCGCGATGCACCGGTCTCCTATCTCTCACGGACGAGCGGAAGCATAAAGTAGAAGCGATTACAGTGAAGATCGAGAGAGGCCGCTCTCTCACAGCCCTCTGCCTCGTCCTGATTGGCACAAACAGTTTAACTTTGTTTTAACAACAATGGCTTTACGTGGCCTGCATGAACTTGATACCTGCGCAATTGCAGCCATTTTGAAAATGGCCATGGAAATAAAGAAGTTTAGGTGGGGGAGAGAGTTTGGTATCCCTCGACAACAGCAGTAAATGGAGATCAGGTCATCTGAAGAGGGAATTCCTGTTCAAAAGCAACAGATGGATTAAAACAAAATTTAGAGAGCAATAATAAAATAACATAAAAGGACAGTTTCCTTAAAAGGTTAGTTAACCCAAAAATGGAAATTCTGTCATTTATTCACCATCATGGTGGTCTAAACCCATAAGACTTTTTGGTTCATCTTTAAAACACAAATTAAGATATTTTAATGAAACGTGAGAGGTTTCTGTCCCTCCACAGAAAGTCCAGGTAACCAAAACTTAAAAGATCTAAAAGGGTTATAAAGGCATCGTAAAACAAAACCAATTAATCAAAGCCTTATGTGTTTGGAACAACATGAGTAGAGTAAATAATGAATTATCCCTTTAACTCTACAAAAATATTTGTAAAAACTAAAAACAAAAAAAAAGCTCCACCCTTGACTCCTGTAACTCCACCCATTGTGCTGATGACTTTGTAGTGACTGGGCCAATAGTGTGGCACGAGGAAATAGGCCAAGTCTGCTATTGGCTGTCCAGTAGTGGACAGTTCCCAATCCAGCACAGCCAGCACACGAGCCTGAAGAGAGATAATAAACCTTTCAGGAGACCCATATGTTCACACGTAAAGTCTGATCTCTTTCATAGGAGGGACTAAGATTTTGGTTTGACTGACAGAAACACATTGTTATATCTATTACACATCATTACAAAATATTATGTGGGAAAATAAGAGTTTCAATAAGCTCATTAAGAATGTTCTGCTAAAAGACATGTGACATTATAATGGGTGGTTAATTTAAGACTTGCTCTGCCAGTTGGTTTTGATTTACTTGATCTTTACCATTCTCTCTGTAATAAATCATCCGCTGACAACGGTATGTAAGCTTAAAAAGTCTTAAAGCTCTAAAAAGGTAATGCCTTGTAATAATGAAACATTTTCACTTTGCATTAAACTTGATTGCCAAGATTCTATGGAGGAATTTCCATACTTCATATTAAGTTCAACAAATAGACAACATAAAAAAAAAATTAAAAAAAAAATTTTATTCAAAAGGGACACATATATTGATCAAAAGTGTCAGTAAAGTCATTTATAATCATACAAAAGATTATATATATTGTTTGATGTTTGATTTTCAAAATTTTAAATGGGTATAACGATCGAAATAATGGGTAATGAAATAATGGGGATTTCAAATTACTCACAGTTCAGATTGTATTACGGTTTTAGTGCTATGTTCAGGAAAAATAGGGACTACTGTCAAATAAATAAAAAAAGAAAGAAAATAAGAACAAATAATCAAACAACAAGCAATAGCACAAATAAATACAATAACAAGAGCAAATGTGCAAATAAAATAAACGTCTCTGAATAGGGAACGAGACGCTGCATCAGACACTGTGGGAACGCCCCTGCATGATTGCGTCATGAAGCACGTATGGAATCGGTCCAATGGAGAGACGGAATGTCATAGGCGGGTGACGTCATCGACCAGGAAACTATAAAGCAACCCGAAAACACAACCGCTACAGCTTCTGATAAGCTGAAGCAAGTCGATCACGGGAATGCAGAGAGTATGGCAGGGCGACGCAGCGACTCGTTCCCTATTCAGGGAACTAGGGTTACATACGTAACCGAAACGTTCCTTTTCAAGGGAACTCGAGCTGCGTCAAACGCTGTGGGAATGCTAATACCCACGTCGCCATAAGAACAAGTGTCCGTCCGTGTGAAATCAAGGCGCACATTCGGACGAAAGCACCTGCACCCCTGGAGTGGAGCTGAGGTCCAGGTCATAGAACCTAACGAATGTGTGCAGCGAGGACCAGCCTGCCGCATCACAAACATCATGAAGGGAAACTCCTAGGGGTGTAACTATGGAAGTAAAATAATGGCAAATGTTTTTGAAACGAAAAGCCTGTTGAATTGCACTACTTGAAAAAAAGATGCATTGCATTAACCATGCTTGCATTTTAATGCATTGTATTTTTAGGTCTTGCATTTTTGATTGGCTCAAATTCGACATGGTTGAATATTTAAGCTGTGAATCTTTCAATTTAAAAAATTAAGCACATTTTCATTATTAAAAATTCAATAATCCATATTCACCTTTCATATTTCACTTCCAAAATATTCAAACTGTTTAAAAATACAACCTATAATATTAAACAGGCAATTTTCGGTCCATTTTATTTCACTTTAAAAATTTGCTTCCACAAATTCGACAGTAAATTCAACACTGGCATACAGGAACTGTTAGTCATCCTCATCAGCAGGGGGTGCAAGCGCGTGTTGTTGACGAAGACCGAGCAACATTTAGAGCAAGCCATTCATTCATAAAAACACATTTATAGAAATGTAAGTGTATTTGTTAACTTTACAAGGGTTTCCCTCAAAACTTCAGGATTGCTGGAATACAAAGCACATAACGTAGCTTAATGTACTAACAGCAGATGGAGATTATGCTCGGTAATCTACTGCTTTTCCTGCAGTTCCTGGATGTCAATGTTGAATTTACTGTCGAATATGAACCACTGAATTTGTGGAAGCGAATTTGTAAAGCGAAATAAAATGGACCGAAAATTGCCTGTTGAATATTATAGGTTGTAATTTTAAACAGTTTGAATATTTTGGAAATGAAATATGAAAGGTGGATATGGATTTTCGAAAATTGAATCATGAAAATGTGTTTGAAATGTTTTGAATTGAAATATTCACAGCATAAAAATTCAACCATATCAAATTTGAGCCAATAAAAAAATTCAAGTCCTAAAAATACAATGCATTTTAATGCAAGCATTGTGCAAGTAGTGCAATTCAACAGGCTTTTTGTTTCAAAAACATTTGGCATTATTTTACTTCCATATGTAACGGTTCACAAAATTCACGGTTCGGTTCGATACAATACACTTGTGTCACGGTTCGGTTCGGTACGTTTTCGATACAGAAAAAAAAGAAATGCCAGAGAAATGTCCTTGATTTAATTTTTTTTTATTATATTTTTATTAAAACTAATATCATAAAGTATGATTTTTTTTTTTTTTTTTTTTACTTTGAGCAATGATGGAGCTCTACTTGACTTTTCTTAGGAGCATATAAAACAAAACAGCTCCTTGGACAAAATGAAATGTAATATAGTAGTAGTTATAAACAAAGGTTTATTTTAGTTCAGATTAACATTTGAGGGCAGCATTTGTATTCATAATGTCAAAATAAAACCAACGTAATATTACTTAAAAGCATTATAGCCTACTATTCCTGCCAAACTTCCATGGTTACAGTTAGTAGTGTTACTACAGTAAATCCATGGCGAATGTTGCTGATCTGTGGACACTGAATAGTTCATTCATGGCACAATGTTTCTTCCTGGTTTCCACATCAGCGCTGTTTGATTCGTTAATAACAGAGAAATGTGAATGCTTCTCACTAGATCTCGCAGCGATGTTATTATTTCAGTAGCGAATTCAAATGCTTTCTTTACTGGATCTCGCTGTGTAGTAACAGTGCTGCTTAATCAAGATCGGTTCGCGCTGCATTGGTCCAAACTGATAAAACGGTCCGTCAACCACATTTAACGAGTAACTCAGTTTCGTTCCGCTTACATTACATTTGCCATATGATGTTGGGCAATGTTGTGGTGGCGCCAGCATCTCGAGCGCGCTTGCCACGCGCAACGCGCCTACATTTGAAATAAATAAATTTTGGTCAACAGGAAAAAATGGTCCAACGAACCGTTCGGTTTGAAAATGCGTACCGAAAACCGAACCGAAAGCCTCGTACCAAATGGTTCAATACGAATACGTGTATCGTTACACCCCTAGAAACTCCTGACAATAATGCTTTAGAAGCAGCCATACTCCTGGTAGAGTGAGCTCGTACAGCCAAGGGTGAAGGCTGACCAGCCGATTCATAAGCAAGTGAGATCGCCTCAACCACCCACTTGCTCATTCTCTGTTTAGATGCAAGACACCCCTTCTTGGGTGGCCCAAAGCAGACAAAATTTGCACAGATTTTCTACACAGGCCAGCTCTGTGGATGTAAGCATCTAAAGCACTCACAGGGCAAAGATTAATTTTATCTTGGTCTGGCGTCAGAAACGGAGGAGGACAGAAAGCCTGCAGAACCAGACCAGGCGCCAGACACAAATTCACGGACGGGCATTACATTTTTTTCAGGGGGGCACAAATGAAATAAACTTAATTTCCTAATTGCCTAATAACATTAAACGATATGATCGATTATGAATTGAATATGAAATGATACAATGATAATGATCGATTGTAGCCTATACATAATGTAGCTACTGACCCTAACAATTTGTGCTGTTTAGGCTCGCGCAGCCTCCTCTCGATGAAACAAATAGGCCTAACTGCAGCTCACACAAAGAAACTAGCATACTGCGGTAAAAAATTCAAAATTTGAAACGTTAAGATAGTTTTTATATTTATAAACTGAAGCAACACCACGAAAAAGTGCTGAATACCATCACGATTGAAAATGTGACATTGATTTCGACAGTTCAATAAACAAGTAATTAATATTAAGTCACTTACATTTTAAATGAAATATTGACTTTTTGATCTATTTTAGCAGCGAAAATAATTCCAATCCAAACAAAGATCCCAGCAGAAACAGAACGCATCTCACAGTCAACCGTGTTTTCATTACTAAATATGATTCAGTGTTTTAAACGAATCGGTTGAGTCAAAGATTCAATGACCCATTCATAAACTAATAAATTGTTATTCATCTATTGCACAAAAGCAATACGAACAACGAAACAAAATAACGATATACAGTTGCAACTTGCAAGCATTGGTAGAGTTTCTATTTATAATGTGTTTTTGCAACGTTGTGCAATGTAGCCAATCACAGACATATGTGTTGATTTCTAAAACGCAATGGCCAATCAGATGCATTTCAGATAAAATCCACTCACTGCTCTAAACGTCGGAGTTTTAATTCAGTGCTGAATTCTGCATGCTGGCAATCTTCTGATTATACCAAACAAAGTGTTGACATTATGAAAGATTCATTGTGCAGTCACCTCCATTGATAATAAAAGAGCTTTGTGAGATCGCGATGAACTGAGATGTGGGACGTGACGTATAGTTGATGAAGGGAGACAGGCTCGTCCAGGGCGGGCACTAGTGACTCACAGGGCGGGCCAGGCCCCCCAATGCCCGCCCATGGCGCTGGGACTGTGCAGAACTATAGGTCTAACAACATTAGTAGGGACCTTAGGAACATATTCGGGCCTAGGATGGAGAAAAGCCTTCACCATGCCAGGCGAGAATTCCAGGCACGAGGGAGAAACCGAGAGAGCTTGAATATCTCCAATTCTTTTGAGAGATGAAATGGCAAAAAGAAAGAGTAAATGGTAAATGGACTGCATTTATATAGCGCTTTCACAGACCCAATGGCCACCAAAGCGCTTTACATATTGCCTCACACCTCATACACCACCGGCGGTGTCAGCCATGCAAGGCGCCATCCAGCTCGTCAGGAGCAGCTGGGGTTAGGTGTCTTGCTCATGGACACCTCGACACTTGGTCAGGTGGAACCGGGGATTGAACCACCAACCTTCCGGTTTGTAGACAACCTACATGAACCACTGAGCCACTGCCGCCTCAGAGTAACAAACTCCCCGAAAGTGAACGTCAGGAACCACCTGTGTTGTAGAAGGATGGAAATGTGGAAGTATGCGTCCTTTAGATCTATCGTGACAAACCAGTCCTTGGATCTGATTTGTGACACGATCTGCTTGAGAGTGAGCATCTTGAACTTGAGCTTCTCTACTGATGGATTTAACAGGCGCAGATCTGAAATTGGACGCAACCCCCATCCTTCTTTGGAACGATGAAATATCGGCTGTAATAACCTGACTCCTTGCTGGGAGGAGGAACCCGTTCTATAGCCTCCTTTTGCAGAAGCTTTTTCACCTCCTGTTCCATTACCAAAGCCTGCTCAGGGCCCACCACTGTGGGCAGGACCCCTATGAATAGAGGTGGACGAGACCTGAACTGTATAGCATAACCGTTCTCGATCGTTTGCAAGACCCACTGAGATATTTTTGAAAGGCTTTTCCACTCTGCCAGAAATTCTACTAAGGGTACCAGTCTCTCGAGGGGCAGGGAACGACTGGTTTGACTGCTCTGGACCCCTCCTCAGAGGGAGCAAGCTCCCCTCTGGAAAACGCTCGCTGGGACTGTCTACGCCCCAGCATAAAGGCGGGGTTGGAAGAGCGGGCCAATGAGAGCACCGAGAGAGAATGGGCACTGTATAATGAGGTGAACTCCTTTCTCTCATGGTGGGGACTACCCTCAGCATCCTGACACTGGTGGCATCAGGACTTCTTCTTAGACAAAGTCTTCTTAGCAATAATAACTGTCCTCAGATCAGTTTTACCCTTCGAAGGCTTTGCCTGAGAGCGCCGCGCTGCGTCTCATTCTTTCTGTGGGGGAGCACGAGACGCGAATCGCGTCAGTACTAACCTCCTCATTCTTACTAATGTCCTTTAAAAAGTCAGCCTGGTACGCCTGCAAGATAGTCATGGTAAGTGATTTTCAAAGTGGTCTAACAGTAGTTTTCAGGTACAGAAATGGAATAATCAAATGTAAAATAACACTGAATATAATCTTGACTAAATAAATTTATCCTAAATTGATCACAAAAGTTATTCAGTCAAGAGCAGTGAGGCACCATTATGGCGTTAATCAATTATTTATTTTGTTTAATCATTTAAGACAAAAAAAAATCATCAGAATGGAGGCTGCCCATAATTCATATAAGAGCTGCTGTATAGATGAATTGAACTCTTTCCATAATTAAGGAACTTCACACAATTATTGAAAGGAACTGAATCATACTGAACTGAACAATGACACTATTGTTTTTCTAGAGCTGCTTTACAACAGAATTGATCTCTATTTGCATCATTGATCATTATTTACCCGTTTATCACTGGAAAGCTGCTTTGAAATAATCTGTATTGTATAAAGCGCTAACACCTATAAAAAATAAAGGTGACTTGACTTATCGTAGGTATTAGTACCTCTGTAGGGTGGAATATCAGGTTGTCAATTCGGAAATCTCCATGAACAAGGGACACTTCATTGTCACTGGTTGGCAGGTTGTGGCTTAGCCATTCACAAAGTTTATCCATGGCTGGATTCTCTTTGTGGGCAGAGGCTTTGTACTGCTTTGTCCATGTGGACACCTGAAAACAAGACATAATTTCAAAAATAAGTTTCTTGGTGGGTTAAAAGATGACTATACTGTAGATTTAGAGTATAATAATAGTCCGAATTTAAAATTTTGATTTCAGCTCAATACCTCATGACTGATAATTTCTTTGTCTCACCTGTCTTTTACAATAACCTGACCCCTTTCCGTATCCCAGGAGGCTGAGAGTATCAACGTCCAGAGAGTGAAGTTTGGCTAAAGTCTCCACTGCAGCCACATACAAAGCTGTCCGCTCTGCCGCACTGACCCCTGGGAGCCTCAAGTCCCTGAATATACGTCCCTGATGTGAAGAAATATATGCAGAATAACATCACCCCTGATGTTCCTCCATTATTAAACCATTGAAAATTACACAACGTCAAAAGGTGAAGCAAAAAATCAATCATGAATGCCCCCTTCTGGCAGACTGCATAACTTGAACTGCTAGAGCTGTTGGACTGAATCTCAGAGAATTCAAAAACTGAGAAATGTTGGCTCAATGTAGCAATATTTAACTCAGATATGGTCCAACATTAGGCTAATTAAATTAACAATCAAGGTAACTTCCACAGGGATACCTGTACATGCTCCATGATGTAGAACTCTGTGCCGATGACACTAGTATCTGTGCAGTACATCACAGAGTGAGGAACGGGAAAGCCAACAGAATACAGAGCCTTTTGAACAGCATACTCTCTATCTACCTGCACACACAAAATCAAACAATACATGATCATGTTTTGTTTGACTGACACCAGTATGATGATATTTAATATTACACATAATTACTGTTTAATCTGCCTTTAAATAAAAAAAATACTTTAACAGAAATTAAAAATAATGTACAGTAGAAAAGGACACTGAATATAAAAAGTCAGAAAAAAACTAAGTCCTGTTGGTTTCAGTGTTATTTTAGTACTATTTATATATTAGTATATTATTTATTCATATTTTGAATTCATTTTTATTTATTTATTTATTTTTGGGTGTACAGTACTATATATAAAAGTGCTATATAGATGCCTCATTCATTCAGTCATTAAATATTTTATAATTCAATGTTTGTTTGTTACTTTATATTATTTTAGTTATTTGCCAAGGCCCCATTTCTCATTTTAGTTTAACTTTTTCATCTAATTTTTTTTTAATTTCAGCCTTATTTCAATTTAAGAAAATTATTTTTAATAGTTTGAGTTTGTTATAAAAATGTTTAAATATCCACCTGTCTCATCCAAAATGCACCAATCTAGAATTTTTTATAGGAATAGATAGAATAATATTTTTATGGCAGCAGATATTAGAAATCTTTACTTTTTTGCCTTTTAAAGATAAATGCTGTTAAAATTAGTTGAAAAACGTGACAAAATACAAAAGATGGATAACTGTTACCTGATATAGAAAAAGTATAAAGCATTTACTGAGAGAGAAAAAAAAACAAGTGTTCAATCTTGCATATTTCACTTAGTATTCTTTGGTTCTGTCTCCCTCTGCTGATTAACTTAGGCTACTACATGCAGTTATGTGTTGCGTTGTCAAGTACAGTCACTGGTGTCAAAGTCCTTTCTGCATGTTCACAACAGCGTTTGATTGACTCAACTAAGCTGTATTAAACTCACCATTACAACATTCTATAAATATGCATGTTGTCCTGCTTTTTTACATTAATACGATATTTAACAATAGTAGCCTACCTTATGAGCTCCAGGCAGTAGTTCTCCTGGAGGTTTCTTTCTGAGCACATAACGCTTGTCTGCAGTCTCAATGTAAAACGTTGGGTTTGACTGACCAGCTCTATTCAAAACAAATCAATACAATACAATAACAAACAAACAAACAAAGCATAGGTTTTGATTGCATGAGGTGCATCTAAAGGAGATGAGGAGATTCCTTACATGTACTGCTGCACAGTTAAAGTTATGTTGCCTGAAAAGCTGTCAAGTTTCCCTGACAAATATATTTTCAAGTTATTGGTGTCAAATCGATGTTCTGGACGGACAGCGGTGGTTTGGCGATCCATGACGACTTAAAATAAATTAAGAAATAAAGTTCACGATTCAAACTGTTGCGGGAGACTTCAAAATAAAAGTCATCAACTAATCGAGGAAAACAAAGAACATAAAAGTCCCACTTCTGAAAAGTGGTACAGGAAGCACTTAGATATTTTATGGAATAAATCTATATACGTGAGTGATCGTGAGAGCAAAAGAAGACCCTTGGGTGTGTAAAGTTTATTTAAAATGCTGTCAAAAATGTGAGGAATAGGAAACCAAGGGGCAAAACGTACAATCGTCTTGCTGTGAAATTACCATTTTCTCTTACAGACTTGAATGGAATCAACAACATTCTGAGAATTGACTGAAACCATAGTAACCATAGCAAAGTTCTGGCGTTTCGCGTGTTTGGAATCCTTTATTTGTGTTCTGCAGCAGTATTCAGGCGCTAAGGCGGCGCAGTTTTATCTGTTATCTGTTCCGGTCAGGTGGGACTGTCTATCCAAAGACACAATATGCAGAGACCCCGACTGTTATTCTGCATGTTTCAATAAACGGTTATTGATTCAAAGCTCTGATTAGATAATAATAAAGATGTTCAGATAAATTGATAGCATATGCTTAGTAACTGTTTACAATTTGACCCTTACAGTAGCCTATTAAGCACCGAAATGAGAATTGACAACCTAGTTTAACTGCAGGGTGTAGCTACATGGGCAAACTTTACTAACGAATGAACTAACTTTATAAATAAATAACTTTTTCATGTTTCAATTTTCATATCAAATTATTTACCCTATAATATGGAATAAAGATCTGACCATTCCCTTGATTCAATTTCAATAAATGTAATATTTTTAATAATTATATATTTCTCATTTCTGGTATCCCCTAAGCTACCAGTATAAATGTTTTATTTCCATTAAGTATTTAGTTATGTTTGTTCTTTTTTTTTTTTTTAGAAAAAAAGTGCAATTTCTTACAAATGTAAATTACACATATACTACCATTCCAAAAGTTTTGGGTTGTGGGGTTTTTGAAAAAAGTATCTTATGCTCACCAAGGCTGCATTTAGATCAAAATGTGAAATATTATAACAGTTTAAAATAGCCTTTTTACATTTTAATATCTTTTAAAATGTAATTAAGTTGGCTTGTGAGAGCCAACTTACTGGTATTGTACTTAAACTTATTATTAGTGGTGCTTGCCAAAGGCAATGCATCACTACTTGTTCTCTTGCATACTTATTAAGTTGGCTTGTTAGAGCCAACTTACTGAAATCCTATTTAAACTTATTATTATTAAGTTGGCTTGTGAGAGACAACTTACTGAAATCCTATTTAAATTAAATAGATTCAACCGTTTATCACAGACCCCTGAGTGAGGCGTCAAATCGACCGGCTCGTTGAGGACATGTGTGCTTCTGACTTTTCTAAGAGATGGGGTGTACGATGTTCGCACAGCAAATGAAAAAGCGGCCAAATAAGTCCCATTGACTTAACATTGCGGAATTTTCAGAAATTTAAATCCCAACCGACATTTTCACACACACAGACACAAAGAGCCTGACAGCCCTGCAGTCCCTCCCTCTCTCTCTCCCTAAGAGGATTTATATTAGCCAGTAGCCAATAAGTACTGGCCTAAAATCTTCATAGCCACACCATAGCAACCAGTTACAGCACCCTAGCAACCACTAAATGCACACGTTTAATAAAGATTTTAAGAACTCTATAAAACCTCCATAGTAATTATCTGTTACTGTGTTGTAATAAATACATGCTGACATCACAGACCCCTGAGTGAGGCGTCAAATCGAGCGGCCTATTGAGGAGAGGTGTGCTATGTCTTTTCTAAGAGATCAGGGGTACGGTGTTCGCCCCAGGGGCAAAAAATTGGGTTAAAAAGCCCCATAGACTTAACATTGTGACAAAATGTGACGACTCGTAGCACTGAGCGAGGATTTCGCAGAAATGTGTGATTTGCCACATTTGAAGAGGCTGACAGGCTCTGTAAGAGCATACCTCCAAATGGGGTAAAAGTTGCACCTCTGGGGGGCAGGAGCTGCCCAAAGTTTCCCCATTGACTTACTATGGCGAAGGTCGGTCCATGAAACGCATGTGTTTTTCCTACTATGGTAAATTGCATAGGGATTTTGTATTGAAAATAGCTCTGGATCACAGTGTCATAGAGACAAGAGGGCGGGCTCATTTAACTCAGACGACCAATTAGTCTCTCAGGATCATTGTGAAGCTATCAAGCCACTCCCTAGCAACCATTTAGAGCACCTTGGCAACAAGTCCCATAGACTTCTATTGAAAGAGATAAAAGGGATATCTCCGGATAGAAGTGTCATAGAAACATGAAGGTGGTCTCGTTTGACTCGGGGCAGCAAACAGCCAATAATGAATCACCTCAACACTTTCTGGCCCCTCCCTAGCAACCATTATCGAGCACCTTAGCAACCAAAATCCATAGGGGGATATATTAAATTCTGAATGTCACAGAGGCATGGGAGTTGGTTTATATCATTCAAACTGACAAGCAGCCTTTGGAGTTTCATGATTGGCAGCTGCCAATCCACTCCCTAGCAACCAAACAGAGTACCCTAGCAACCATTTTGCAAGAGCTATATATCTGCATCAGAACATTGTATCGCGATGGGTGTTGGGTCTTTTGACTCATGCTAGCACACAGGACTTCCAACATGCTACACATGCTAGCTGTGAATAGCTACATGCTAATAACGATTAGTTAAGTGCTAAATCATGCCAAGAACATATTAAGAATTCTATAAAAACTCTATAGTAACCATCTGGGACAACTACCAACCACCTAGCAACACCATAGCAACCACCCAGAATACCCTAACAACCACCTAGCAACACCATAGCAACCACCCTTAACACCCTAGCAACCGCCTAGAAACGCCATAGCAACCACCCAGAAAACCTTAGCATCTGCCTAGCAACCACCCAGAACACCCTAGCAACCACCTGAACAACATGAATAAGCCATATCTCAGCATCAGAACATCGTACAGATATGGTTGTTGGCTCGTATGCAATCATGCACAACACCCTAGCAACCGAGTGGTGAGTTTTGCCACTGCAAGCACCACTTCACATTTTCTTCTGGAAATGTACATTATAGTTAATGGTGGTTGCCAAAGGCAAGGCATCACTAGTGTTCTTCTGTATACTTATTATTAGTGGTGCTTGCAAAGCAAAGCAACACTATTGTTCTTCTCCATACTTATTAGTGGTGCTTGCAAAGCAACACTATTGTTCTTCTCTATACTTATTAGTGGTGCTTGCAAAGCAAAGCAACACTATTGTTCTTCTCCATACTTATTATTATTAGTGGTGCTTACAAGGCAAAGCAACACTATTGTTCTTCTCCATACTTATTAGTGGTGCTTGCCAAAGGCAAGGCAACACTAGTGTTATCTTGCAAAAATTATTCCACACAAATTTTGGCGCGTAACTCGTCCCGCACCGTTTATCACAGACCCCTGAGTGAGGCGTCAAATCGACCGGCTCATTGAAGAGAGGTGTACTATGACTTTTCTAACAGATCGGGTGTACGATGTTCGCACAGTGAACGAAAAAGCGGCCAAAAAAGTCCCATTGACTTAACATTGCGGAATTTTCAGAAATTTAAATCCCAACCGACATTTCACACACAGACACAAAGGGCCTGACACCCCTGCAGTCCCTCCCCCTCTTTCTCCCTCAGAGGATTTATATTAGCCAGCAGCCAATAAGCAATGGCCTAAAATCTTCATAGCCACACCATAGCAACCAGTTACAGCAACCTGGCAACCACAGGCCATAGTACTTACTAAATGCACTCGTTTAATAAAGATTTTTAGAATAAAAAGGTAATAAATTACATAAATTATGTAAATAATACATGCTGACATCACAGCCCCCTGAGTGAGGCCTCAAATCGAGCGGCCTATTGAGGAGAGGTGTGCTATGACTTTTCTAAGAGACCGGGGGTACGATGTTTGCCCCAGGGGCAAAAAATTGGGCAAAATCGTATAGACTTAACATTGCGACAAACTTTGACGCGTCATAGCTCCGAGCGAGGATTTCGCAGAAATGTGTGATTTGACACATTTGAAGAGGCTGGCAGGCTCTGTAAGAGCATACCTCAAAATGGGGTAAAAGTTGCACCCCTGGGGGGCAGGAGCTGCCCAAAGTTGCCCCATTGACTTACTATGGCGAAGGTCGGTCCATGAAACGCATGAGTTTCTCCTACTATAGTAAATTGCATTGGGATTTTGTATTGAACATAGCTCTGGATCACAGTGTCATAGAGACAAGGCCGCCCCCATTTTACTCATTTTACTCAGACGACCAATCAGTCTCTCAGGATCATTGTGAAGCTATCAAGCCACGCCCTAGCAACCATTTAGAGCACCTTAGCAACAAGTCCCATAGACTTCTAATGAAAGAGATCAAAGGGATATCTCCGGATAGAAGTGTCATAGAAACACAAGGGTGGTCTCGTTTGACTCGGGGCAGCAAACAGCCAATCAAGAATCACCTCAACACTTCCTAGCAACCATTGTCGAGCACCTTAGCAACCAAAATCCAAAGAGGGAAATCTTCCATTCTGAATGTTACAGAGACATGGGAGTTGGTTTATATCATTCATAGTGACAAGCAGCCTTTGGAGTTTCATGATTGGCAGCTACCAAGTCACTCCCTAGCAACCAAACAGAGTACCCTCGCAACCATTTTCCAAGACCTATATCTCTGCATCAGAACATCGTATAAAGATGGGGGTTGGTTCATTTGACTTATCATGGTAAACTATGGTAAATGATGCTAGAATTATGGTAAATTATACTAGAACATGGTAAATCATGGTAAACTATAGTAAATCATTGTAAAATGGTAAATCTTGGTAACCATGCTAGGAACATGCTAAATTGTGTTAAAATCATGCTAACGACATGCTAGCATGATGCTAGCAACATGCTAATCATGCTAGAATGATGCTAGCAACATGCTAATCATGCTAGAATGATGCTAGCAAACATACTAATCATGCTAGAATGATGCTAAAACATGCTAACATGACGCTAGCAACATACTAATCATGCTAGCATCATATTAAAAACATGCTAGCATGATGCTAGCAAAATGCTAATCATGCTAGAATGATGCTAGCAACATGCTAATCATGCTAGAATGATGCTAGCAAACATGCTAATCATGCTAGAATGATGCTAAAAAATGCAATCACACATGCTAGCAACATGCCAATAATGCTAGCATGATGCTATCAACATGCTAATCATGTTAGTTTGATGTTAACAACATGCTAATGGTGCAAGTATCTAGCTAAAAACATGTTAGCAACATGCTAAAAATGCTAACATGATGCTAACAACATGTTAATCATGCTAGCATAATGATAGCAATATGCTAATCATGTTAGGTTGATGGTAGCAACATGCTAGTCATGCTAGCATCTAGTTAAAAAATGCTAGCAACATGCTAATCATGCATCTGGGTAAAAACTAGCTAACCGCATGCTAGCAACCGAGTGGTGAGTTTTGCCACTGCAAGCACCAATTCACATTTTCTTCTGGAAATGTACATTCTAGTTAGTGGTGCTTGCAAAGCAAAGCAACACTATTGTTCTTCTCCATACTTATTATTAAGTTGGCTTGTGAGAGCCAACTTAGTGATATTGTACTTAAACTTATTATTAGTGGTGCTTGCAAAGCAAGGCATCACTATTGTTCTTCTCCATACTTATTAGTGGTGCTTGCAAAGCAAAGCAACACTATTGTTCTTCTCCATACTTATTATTAGTGGTGCTTGCAAAGCAAAGCAACACTATTGTTCTTCTCCATACTTATTATTAGTGGTGCTTGCAAAGCAAAGCAACACTATTGTTCTTCTCCATACTTATTAGTGGTGCTTGCAAAGCAAGGCATTTATTATTATTATTCCGTATTCTTCCGTGGTCGCTTATAACTCCTCTCTACTTTGTGCTACAAAAACCATTCAAGTATCAAAATGTTCAGCTTTTCAACGACATGCGCGCTATTATTTTTCTTTTTTATAACTTTTATACTTTTTGAATTATTAATATTTTTGTGAATTTTTTTTAACATGCAAGTCAATGGAGAATTCTTCAAATCCTGCTTTATGCTCCTTCTGCTTTCAAAGCCTACTACTTCTGCATACTTTCAGCTATTTTTGTCATTTCAACTTTAAAATGTCTTAAAGCTATTAAAGTTGTATTCAACTTTTGGAAATCTTTTATACTTTTTTCACAATCTCTACTTTAGTCTCATGAAGTTTTTCAAGCCGTTTCTCAGATTTGAATGGAAGCGGATGAGAGAGACTGTTCAGAGCTAAAGCACGTGATGTCATCTGCTAGAGTGAGCCAGCTTGAAAACTAATCGTAAAAAATAATTCTTAAATCGCTGGCCTGGCCACAATTTTAACTCTTCGGGCATGTAATTATACTTCAAATGTAGCTCTTTTTGTTGTGGTTTCTCTCGTGTGTTTAGTAAATCCCTCGGACTTACACTTTTTCCTCTGTGTCCTTCCAAAGGACAAGAGTGACAGACAATCCTCCATTGGCAGCCATTATAAATTCAGGTCAAACTTTACTGATCAGAGCATTACGGACCAGTTTTTCAACTTGCCAAAGTGCTCCCTTTTTTCAACTCTATCCACACAAAAAATACATCACATCGTTTCGCAAAGGCCTTGTCTCGCTCACGGTCAAGTCATTTCGCCGATACAACCTATAGTTTTGTCTCTAGGGAGGTTTGTTCGAGGCCAAGTATCAGCGATTTTGCCCTCTGTCTATATAGGAAAGCTGATTGCCCAGGTGATGTTGATTAGACAAGATCAAAGGGAGACACACATAATTGCTCCTGTGTTCTGATTGGTGGACAGTCACTGAGCTCTTTTCTGAAGGAACTTTAATTACTACAGGTTTTTGTTGCATTTATGCTTCTGCTTCTCCTGCTCTCCCTCCCTCTTCCCTCCTCTTCTCCTCCTTCCATCCTCTACTCCTGTCCTCCCCTCCTTTCCTAATCTCTTCTTCTCCTTTCTACTCCTCCTTTAATCCTCTTCTATCTATCTACCTGTCTAACTATTTGACTTTCTGTGTCCAAATTATCTATCTATCTATCTATCTATCTATCTATCTATCTATCTATCTATCTATCTATCTATCTATCTATCTATCTATCTATCTATCTATCTATCTATCTATCTATCTATCTATCTATCTATCTATCTATCTATCTGTCTTTCTCTACCTTTCTATTTTTGTTCTCCTTTACTTCTCTACCTGTCTTTTTCTATACCCCTTTATTTATTTACCTCTGTGTCTACTTCTCTACCTCTCTAATTAAACTCTTTAGTTTTCTAAAAAAATCTTTTTTTGCATTTCAGCTTATTAATGCTTATTATTCAAATGAATTAAGCTTTTTTTTTTGCATTTTTGATCTGTTTTGCAGTTGTTTGTGCATCTCAGCTTGTTTAGCAATATTTTGCAGTTGTTTGTGCATTTCATTTAAGCATTTCAAGCATTCACACGCATGTTCCACCGGAAATGCAATTTTTCTAGTTATTATTATTCTTCTGAGCAGAAAAATTTGTGACTGTAACTCGTCCTAGAGCTTTAACTCCACATACTCCAAACTCGGCTCAGACACTCAAACTGTTCTGACTCGGTATGCTATATCTTTTCTAACTGATCAGACTTACGGTTTTCCTAGAAATGACGATCAAACTCGGAAAAAACTCCAATTGACTTAACATTGCGGAATGTTCAGATTTTCAAACTCCCCAACTGTCAAAAATTCAAATCTAAATCCCTTGAAACCAGATACTAAATCAAACTGCCATTCTATATACTATATGAGCCATTGAGACTCATTTAAACTAATGAACTCATCTATCTATGACACTTATCTATCTATCTATCTATCTATCTATCTATCTATCTATCTATCTATCTATCTATCTACTTTAAACTAAATTCAAACTTCAAACTAATTTAAACTTCAAACTAATTTTGTTAAAATCCTCGTTTCTAAACTCATAAACTTGTACACTAATAAACTCATAAATTCATACACTTATGAACTCTTAAACTCAAATGAATAAACTTATAAACTGTAAACTCACACACTGAGTGTGTAAGTTAGTGTGTGTGTGTATGTGTGTGTGTGTGAGCGTGTGTGTGTGAGCTAGTTAGTGTGTGTGTGTGTGTGTGTGTGTGTGTGAGAGAGAGAGATAGTGTGTGAGCGAGTTAGTGAGTGTGTGTGTGTGTGTGTGTGTGTGTGTGTGTGTGTGTGTGTGTGTGTGTGTGTGTGTGTGTATGTGTGTGTGTGTGTGTGTGTGTGTGTGTTTATGTGCATTAGTGTGTGTGTGTGTGTGTGTGTGTTTATGTGCATTAGTGTGTGTGTGTTTATGTGCATTAGTGTGTGTGTGTGTGTGTGTGTGTGTGTGTGTGTGTGTGTTTATGTGCATTAGTGTGTGTGTGTGTGTGTGTGTTTGTGTGTGTGTGTGTGTGTGTGAGTTAGTGAGCATGTGTGTGTGAGTGTGTGAGCGAGTTAGTGTGTGAGTGTGTGTGTGTGTGTGTTTTGTGCATTAGTGTGTGAGTGTGTGTGTGTGTGTGTGTGTATGTGTGTGTGTGTGTGTGTGTTTTGTGCATTAGTGTGTGTGTGTGTGTGTGTTTATGTGCATTAGTGTGTGCTCGTGTGTGTGTGTGTGTGTGTGTGTGTGTGTGTGTGTGTTTATGTGCATTAGTGTGTGTGTGTGTGTGTGTTTGTGTGTGTGTGTGTGTGTGTGTGAGTTAGTGAGCATGTGTGTGTGAGTGTGTGAGCGAGTTAGTGTGTGAGTGTGTGTGTGTGTGTGTTTTGTGCATTAGTGTGTGAGTGTGTGTGTGTGTGTGTGTGTGTTTATGTGTATTAGTGTGTGTGTGTGTGTGTGTGTGTGTGTGTGTGTGTTTATGTGCATTAGTGTGTGTGTGTTTATGTGCATTAGTGTGTGTGTGTGTGTGTGTGTGTGTGTGTGTGTGTGTGTGTGTGTGTGTGTGTGTGTGTGTTTATGTGCATTAGTGTGTGTGTGTGTGTGTGTTTGTGTGTGTGTGTGTGTGTGAGTTAGTGAGCATGTGTGTGTGAGTGTGTGAGCGAGTTAGTGTGTGAGTGTGTGTGTGTGTGTGTTTTGTGCATTAGTGTGTGAGTGTGTGTGTGTGTGTGTGTGTGTGTGTATGTGTGTGTGTGTGTGTGTGTGTTTTGTGCATTAGTGTGTGTGTGTGTGTGTGTTTATGTGCATTAGTGTGTGCTCGTGTGTGTGTGTGTGTGTGTGTGTGTGTGTGTGTGTGTGTGTGTGTGTGTGTGTGTGTGTGTGTGTGAGTTAGTGAGCATGTATGTGTGTGTGAGTGTGTGAGCGAGTTAGTGTGTGAGTGTGTGTGTGTGTGTGTGTGTGTGTGTGTGTATGTGTGTGTGTGTGTGTGTGTGAGCGAGTGTGTGAGCTAGTTAGTGTGTGTGTGTGTGTGTGTGTGTGTGTGTGTGTGAGCGAGTTAGTGTGTGAGTGTGTGTGTGTGTGTGTGTTTTGTGCATTAGTGTGTGAGTGTGTGTGTGTGTGAGTTAGTGAGCATGTGTGTGTGAGTGTGTGAGCGAGTTAGTGTGTGAGTGTGTGTGTGTGTGTGTTTTGTGCATTAGTGTGTGAGTGTGTGTGTGTGTGTGTGTGTGTATGTGTGTGTGTGTGTGTGTGTGTTTTGTGCATTAGTGTGTGTGTGTGTGTGTGTGTGTTTATGTGCATTAGTGTGTGCTCGTGTGTGTGTGTGTGTGTGTGTGTGTGTGTGTGTGTGTGTGTGTGTGTGTGTGTGTGTGTGTGTGTGTGTGTGTGTGTGTGTGTGTGTGAGTTAGTGAGCATGTATGTGTGTGTGAGTGTGTGAGCGAGTTAGTGTGTGAGTGTGTGTGTGTGTGTGTGTGTGTGTGTGTATGTGTGTGTGTGTGTGTGTGTGAGCGAGTGTGTGAGCTAGTTAGTGTGTGTGTGTGTGTGTGTGTGTGTGTGTGTGTGTGTGTGTGTGTGTGTGTGTGTGTGTGTGTGTGTGTGTGTGTGTGTGTGTTTATGTGTATTAGTGTGTGTGTGTGTGTGTGTGTGTGTGTGTGTGTGTGTGTGTGTGTGTGTGTGTGTGTGTGTGTGTGTGTGTGTGTGTTTATGTGCATTAGTGTGTGTGTGTGTGTGTGTGTGTGTGTGTGTGTGCACATAGCAACCACTCACAACACCCTAGCAACTGACAAACAACCACCCAAAATACCTTACAACACCCTAGCAACCACCCAGAACACCCTAGCAACCACCCAAAATACCTTAGAATACCCTAGCAACCACCCAGAACACCCTAGCAACCACCCAAAATACCTTAGAACACCCTAGCAACCACGCAAAATACCTTAGAACACCCTAGCAACCACCCAGAACACCCTAGCAACCACCCAAAATACCTTAGAACACCCTAGCAACCACCCAGAACACCATAGCAACCACCCAAAATACCTTAGAACACCCTAGCAACCACCCAAAATACCTTAGAACACCCTAGCAACCATCCAGAACACCCTAGCAACCACCCAAAATACCTTAGAACACCTTAGCAACCACCCACAGCACCCTAGCAACCACCCAAGATACCTTAGAACACTCTAGCAACCACCCATAACACCCTAGCAACCACCCAAAATACCTTAGAACACCCTAGCAACCACCCAGAATACCTTAGAACACCCTAGCAACCACCCAAAATAACTTAGAACACCCTAGCAACCACCCAAAATACCTTAGAACACCCTAGCAACCACCCGTAACACCCTAGTAACCAACCAAAATACCTTATAACACCCTAGCAACACCATAGCAACCAGCCAAAATACCTCAGAACACCCTAGCAACACCATAGTAACCACCCAAAATACCTCAGAACACCCTAGCAACACCTTAGCAACTGCCTAAAATACCTTAGAACACCCTAGCAACCACCCAAAATACCTTAAAACACCCTAGCAACCACCCAGAACACCCTAGCAACAACCCAAAATACCTTAGAACACCATAGCAACCACCCAGAACACCCTAGCAACCACCCAAAATACCTTAGAACACCCTAGCAACCACCCAGAACACCCTAGTAACCACCCACAATACCTTAGAACACCATAGCAACCACCCAGAACACCCTAGCAACCACCCAAAATACCTTAGAACACCCTAGCAACCACCCAGAACACCCTAGTAACCACCCAAAATACCTTAGAAGTCATGAATTCATACACTTTTGAACTCTTACACAAATAAATTAATCAACTCTGAACTCTTACTCATTTAAACTTTAAAACTCTAGACTCATAAACATACACTTTTGAACTCGTGAATTCATACACTTATAAACTAAAACTCATAAATTAATAAACTCATCTTTCTATCTACTTTACACTTCAAACTGATTTAAACTTTAAACTATTTTTAACTTCAAATTACTAAATTTAGATCTTTACCATTGAAGTGAAATGTGAAAATAGTTATAGATTAATTTGGACTGTGTAGGGGGAATTTTTTAACCCTTGAATTTAAGAAGCAATTGTGCCTCGAATGTAGCAATTTAATTTCCTCATTTCCTTCACCTGGCTACTGTGACAACGCGCGGTCATCACCACATTAGCTGTTCTTACAATATAATTTTTTTGCTATGAAAGTTATGATTTTAAAATATGCTAACTGATACAAGTGAACCATTGAGGCTGTAATCTATCTAAATGAAGAAAACATCATTATTGGCGATTATTGCTCTAGATATTGTACTAATGAATGAAGTCGATTAAAAGAATATTAAACGTTTTTTTGTGTGAAGGGGAAAATGTCCTTCTTGTATGACAAGAAACATTTAGTAATCAGTTAATTGCTTTTTACGTACTAGAAAAACAAGACATTGTTATTTTAGTAGCATGAAAAAACAAAAGGATTATAAATTTAATATCTTACTTACATCGTATCTACACTTTTCCTCGAACAGAATCCACTCAGTCAAGTCCCGCGTACCAGCAGTTTGTTTCTTCATCGGAAACTAAACTAAACTAATCTGATTGGTTATTGCATTATGAGCTCAACAGAGACTTGTGTGATTGGTGGTAATGCTCAACGCTGCAGAAAAAAAAATTATAAAAATTAATCTTGCATGCCACGTGAGCATCTTTAACTGTAATGCCGCAACATTTCCTTGATTTTCACTATTGAAGTGAAATGTGAAAATAGTTAGATACATTTTGACTGCATGTGTAGGGCGATTTTTTAAACTATTTTTATTTTCTAATGTTGTTGCTATAAAAGTTATGATTTAAAATATGCTCAATGATAAATGTGAACCATTGAGGCTGTAATCTATCTATCTATCTATCTATCTATCTATCTATCTATCTATCTATCTATCTATCTATCTATCTATCTATCTATCTATCTATCTATCTATCTATCTATCTATCTATTCTACTAATTTTAAACTTTAAACTACTATAAACTTCTTTTTTAAACTTTTAAGTACGCTTATAAACTCATGAATTCATACACTTATGAACTCTTAAACTCATGAATGAATAAAAGCTGAACTCTCAGACTCATGTTACTTACTCACTTATAAACTACATATTTTAGAATTCTATACTATTTCTAACCCATAGTGACTCATTTAAACTCATCTATTTATGTTTCTATCTATCTATCTATCTATCTATCTATCTATCTATCTATCTATCTATCTATCTATCTATCTATCTATCTATCTATCTATCTATCTATCTATCTATCTATCTATCTATCTATCTATCTATCTATCTTTAAACTAAACTTTAAACAACTTCTAACTTCAAAATAATTTACATTTTAAACTACTTTAAACTTTAAACTACTTTAAATTTTTAAAATATTTTTAAATACTTCATTCATGAGTTTATAAGTGTGTGACTTTAAAACTACTTTAAAATCCAAACCAATTTACACTTTAAACTACTTTAATCTATAAACTACTTTAAACTTTAAACTAATTTAAACTTTAAACTATTTAAAACTATAAACTACTTTAAACTTCTTCAAACTTTCTGGTCCAAACTTTCACAAGCCAACTTAAAGTTTGTCTCGACGAACTTTTTCTAGTTCTTCTTTTTTTTCTTCTTTTTCCTAACCAAAATTTTCTGACTCTAACTCCTCCTAGAGTTTTAACTCTACAAACTCCAAACTCGGGTCAGACCTTCAGACTGTTCTGACTCGAGTTGCTATATCTTTTCAGACTGATTTGACTTTCAGATTTCTTAAAAACTAATACTAAAAATCATAAAAATCCCATTGACTTTCATTGCAATAGTTCAAATTGAGCCAAGGCTACGGTGGCCCAGTAGTATACAACACAAACTCAAATCTAAACTCCCTGAATCCCTCGACTCAATTCAACAACCATTCTATATGTACAAATGAACTTATCTATCTATCTATCTATCTATCTATCTATCTATCTATCTATCTATCTATCTATCTATCTATCTATCTATCTATCTATCTATCTATCTATCTATCTATCTATCTATCTATCTATCTATCTATCTATCTATCTATCTACTTAATCTATCTTTCTAACGAATCCATCTTTCTTTCTCTTTCTTTCTTTCTAACTAATCTTTCTTTCTTTCTAACTAATCTTTCTTTCTTTCTAAATCTATCTTTCTAACTAAACTATCCATCTATCTTTCTTTCTAACTAATCTATCTTTTTTTCTTTCTAACTAATCTTTCTTTTTTCTTTCTAACTAATCTATCTTTTTTCTTTTTAACTAATCTTTCTTTTTTTCTTTCTAACTAATCTATCTTTTTCTTTCTAACTAATCTTTCTTTTTTCTTTCTAACTAATCTATCTTTTTTCTTTCTAACTAATCTATCTTTTTTTCTTTCTTACTAATCAATCTTTTTTCTTTCTAACTAATCAATCTTTTTTCTTTCTAACTAATCTATCTTTTTTCTTTCTAACTAATCTATCTTTTTTTCTTTCTTACTAATCAATCTTTTTTCTTTCTAACTAATCTTTCTTTTTCTTTCTAACTAATCTATCTTTCTTTCATTCTAACAAATCTATCTTTCTTTCTTTCTTTCTAACTAATCTTTCTTTCTTTCTTTCTTTCTAAATAATCTTTCTTTCTTTCTAAATAATATATCTTTCTAATCTATCCATCTATCAATTTTTCATTCTAACAAATCTATCTATTTTCTTTCTAACTAATCTACCTATCTTTCTTTCTTTCTAACGAATCAATCTTTCTTTCTTTCTTTCTTTCTTTCTTTCTTTCTTTCTTTCTTTCTTTCTTTCTTTCTTTAATCTATATTCCTTTCTAACTAATCTATCTTTCTTTCTTTCTTTAATCTATATTTCTTTCTAACTAATATTTCTTTCCTTCTAACTAATCTTTCTATCTTTCTTTCTAACTAATCTATCTTTCTTTCTAACTAATCTTTCCTTTTTCTTTCTACTTAATCTATATTTTTTCTTTCTAACTAATCTATCTTTCTTTCTTTCTAACTAATCTATCTTTCTTTCTAACTAATCTATCTTTCTTTCTAACTAATCTATCTTTCTTTCTTTCTAACTAATCTATCTTTCTTTCTAACTAATCTATCTTTCTTTCTAACTAATCTATCTTTATTTCTAACTAATCTATCTTTCTTTCTTTCTAACTAATATATCTTTCTTTCTAACTAATATATCTTTCCTTCTAAATAATCTTTCTTTCTTTCTTTCTAACTAATCTATCTTTCTTTCTAACTAATATTTCTTTCCTTCTAAATAATCTTTCTTTCTTTCTAACTAATCTTTCTTTCCTTCTAACTAATCTATCTTTCTAACTAATCTATCTTTCTTTCTAACTAATCTTTCTATCTTTCTTTCTAACTAATCAATCTTACTTTCTAACTAATCCATCTTTCTTTCTTTACAACAAATTAATCTTTCTTTCTTTCTAACTAATCTTTGTTTCTTTCTAAATAATCTCTTTCTAACTAATCTATCCATCTATCTTTCTTTCTAACTAATCTATCTTTTTTCTTTCTAACTAATCTTTCTTTTTTCACTAATCTTTTTCATTCTAACAAATCTATCTATTTTCTTTCTAACTAATCTATGTTTCTTTCTAACGAATCTATCTTTCTTTCTAACTAATCTATCTTTCTTTCTTTCTAACGAATCTATCTTTCTTTCTTTCTTTAATCTATATTTCTTTCTAACTAATCTTTCTTTCTTTCTAACTAACTAACTAATATTTCTTTCCTTCTAACTAATCTTTCTATCTTTCTTTCTAACTAGTCTATCGTTCTTTCTTTCTTCCCAACTAATATTTCTTTCCTTCTAACTAATCTATCTTTCTAAGTAATCTTTCTTTTTTTATTTCTTTATTTATTTATTTCTAACTAATCTATCTTTCTTTCTTTCTTTCTTTCTTTCTTTCTTTCTTTCTAACTAATCTATAGTTTTTCTTTCTAACTAATCTACCTTTCTTTCTTTCTAATGAATCTATCTTTCTTTCTTTAATCTATATTTCTTTCTAACTAATTTCTCTTTCTTTCTTTAATCTATATTTCTTTCTAACTAATCTTTCTTTCCTTCTAACTAATCTTTCTTTCTTTATCTCTTTTTAAACTAATCTTTCTTTCTTTCTAATTAATCTTTCTTTTAGTGAAACCAATCTTTCTGTCTATCTAACTAATCTTTCTTTTCTTTTCTAACTAATCCATCTATCTGACTTCAAACTACTTTAAACTTCTTCAAACTCTCTGGTCCGGCTTTCTCAAGCCAACTTAAAGTTTGTCTCATCAAACTTTTTTTCTAGTTATTATTATTCTTTTTCTGGGACTAAAAATCTGACTCAAACTCGTCCTAGAGCTTTAACTCCACATACTCCAAACTCGGCTCGGACACTCAAACTGTTCTGACTTAGTGTGCTATATCTTTTCTAACTGATCAGACTTACGGTTTTCCTAAAAATGATGATCAAACTCAGAAAAACTCCCATTGACTTAACATTGCGGAATCTTCAGATTTTCAAACTCCCCAACTGTCAAAAATTAAAATCTAAATCCCTTGAAACTCAAGACTAAATCAAACTGCCATTCTATATACTATATAAACTAATAAACTCATCTATCTACATTTATAAACTTTTAAACTCATAATAAATTAATTAACTCTAAACTTGAACTCTTACGACTCATTTAAACTTATAAACTCTAAACGCATACACACACTCATACACTTATGAACTCATGAATTCATACACTTTTGAACTCTTAAGAAATATATATGCTGATTTGGTGATCAAGGAAACCATGATCCTGTTTTTTCAGGATTCTGATGAATAAAGTGTAAAGAAACAGCATTTATTTGAAACAGCAATATGTTGTAACAGTATATGCATCCTTGTTGACTAAAATTATAAATTCATTTAAAATTACTGTCCCCAAACTTTTCAAGGGTAATGTATATTTAAGTGTATTCAAACCTTTACCTATTTTTCTTTAAAAATGATCTGACAGTTAATAACAATAATATTATGATTGAACAGCAGGTGTCAGTAAACTTTAAATAAATAATACTATAGGCTAGCTATGATGGTCTTGAGGAAAAAAAGGGAAAATTAAACAGCCTTATCAATATCCAAAACACATCCTTCTATAGATGTGATTTGTGGAATCTGGTGTTGGATATGAACTTGCGAATATCTTTCTGTGAATAAAGTTTGATATTTTAACCTGAGGATTCTGAGGAGGAAAACAATCTAAAACATAACGCAAACTCATCATTATTTACACAAAAGCTTTATGCATGTTGTTGTTAAATTATTCACAAGTTTTGTAAATCATTTCATATACTGTATGAAATACCAATAGCAATACATGATGATATGATGCACATCAGTCCTTGACCCCAGTCAAAAATGCTAGCATATAAAAGTATGTACAACGTGAAACAATGTGAAATAGTTATTTTCAATGCTTACAAAAATAAAATAAAAAATCATTAAAATTCCAATGGAAAAAAACCCTGTAAAATCCTTTGTATTGGATATTTAATGTGCTATGCATTTGGTCATGTCCACGTAGGCCTACTTTAATCACATGCAAACACAGTCTATTCTTCTGCTCTGTGTTTGTTTGTGTCCAACAAGACCAGTGATATCTCTGGCATTTTGCTCACATGCATCCTGAACTGTTCTCCTTGCACGTACAGATGCAATTTAACAGCCAGCCAAACTCCATCCATAAAGTACAGATGAGTCAGGATTCATCTTAGTCTTTGCCGTCTAATAAGATGCCAGGTACATTATGAATTAGGAGTAAAAAGATGATGCTTTTACAAACGCAAAACAAAGAATGGCTTCCGAAGATCGAGGAGAAGCTGACTGCATGAAATGCGATGACTTATATTTCTAGAGAACTGCCACAGGGGGGCGCCAGAACTAAACAACTATACAAAACAATACAAGTGACAAGTAAACTTGAAGCAAAACACATCCAGTTTAGATTTGAAAAAGGGAGTCACAATTTTATGGCATTATGGACATTACTGCCAGAGGCTGTGATAATATATATTATATGCATCCTGAAAAATAAAAACAATTAAACCAAGCATCATGACTTGCATTTTGCAAAAATATAAATATAATCTCAAACACAATTACTTAACCAAGTTTCTCACACTTGCGATCACTTTTATTCTTCCTATTTGAATGCTTTAAAAGTTGGAGTAGAACTTTCTCATGGGTAGCAGGGAAACATGACTGTATTACACAGTAGGCGTGTGTTTGTGCATGTGTGTGCGTGTGTATATTTGTGTAAGTAGGAGCCGTGAGCCAAGTATTGTTTGTATGCAAGTCTTTTGTGTTCAAGAGGAAAGAAGAAAGTTCAGCTACTGTCCATATTCGGTGAGTAAAAGAGAGGTCATTAGCTAATAAGCTAATAAAATTCACTTCAGAAATATTTCTTTATACATTGGCAAATTTAATAGAACTAATCCCAAAGTCTTAAGCATTAAGGCATAAATGGCTGTTAAGATCAATAAAGCAGTGATTTTTGTACAAAATCAGAGGTTTCAGGTGTTGAAATGGGTTTTCATTTTACATATATCCTTTTTTTTAGGATTTGGTTGTTTAAATCGGCATTTGTTCAAGTTCTTTTACTATCACAACCTTCCATTTTGATAAATTCTTATGCAAATCTTCTTCAGGAGCATCTTTAGATCATCCAAGCCAAAGGATTGTTTCTCAAAGCGCACACTAGTTCTGAATAAGAAAAATAACTGTCCAGGCAGGTTCTGGGCATTGGGCCTTGAAAAAGATGAATCACTGGTACACTGTAGACTTTAAATAAAAATTAAAAATAAAATCTTTCAGGCCACCATCAATCTGTGCACCAGGATTAGCAATTTTTTTTTGTCGGTTCCTATTATATTTTCTTGTCTACAATAAGGTTGAAGGTTGAATAATGAGGCACGTTGGTGAATACAGTATCATTGTGGGCTCAGGCCACCAAATCTGATGGACAGATTCTGCGTCTAGTGGTGATCTCTTCATTCAGACTTCCTGCAGCATAAACACAATCAGAATTAGCCTCTAAACTGCAGCACATCCCATTTCTTGGCAAAAATGACATGCAGGCTATATGCATCTTAGAGGTGGGGTTTCAGAGCCCCCCTATAAATGTCCACCCATGCAGAATAGTCTGCATCACTCCAAGATGTCAGTTTCGAATGGAACCAGGTGGTAGTAGGACAGGTTAGTGACATAAGCTTCAGGATCATCGTCACTCAGGTCTTGATACACAGGATCCAGAGATTCTCTCCCGTCCTCATCATACCTGCATTTTCAGAGATTTGTAAACAATAATTATATATGAAATGATGGGAAAACAACATCTTAAGAAACAATATAACTAAAACCCAGCCATTTTTAAGACATTAGGCATAGGCTGTTTTTATTTTTAACTCTAACAAGATTTTCACCTGTTGTATTAAAGGGATAGTTCAGCCAAAAATTAAAACTGTCATCATTCCAAACCTGTATGAATTTCTTTCTTCTATTGAACGCAAAAGAAGATAATTGAAGAATGTCGGTAACCAAACAGTTGACCCCGATTGATTTCCATAGTATTTGTTTTCCCATACTATGGAAGTCAATGGGGTCTATCAACAGTTTGGTTACCGACATTCTTCAAAATATCTTCTTTTGTGTCCAGCAGAAGAAAGAAATACATACAGGTTTGGAACAACTTGAGGGTGAGTAAGTAATGACAAAACTTTCATTTTTGGGTGAACTATCCCTTTAATCAGCAGTGTTCAGGATGTAATGAGGAACTGTGTATATCATGTATAATTGTGGGAATAATGTCATCAGACATCTAATATGGAGGGTCTTGAGTTTCATTCCAGAGCTTCCTACTCACACCCAGGGAAGGAAGTACCACTTCCTGTGTGTGACACCACTATGCACTCAAAGAAAACATTACATCAAGCCTTCTGTCAATGGCTGATGTAAAAATCTGTTGTGTGAATGTAATCAAGTGTCTAATATATAAAAGTTTATCACTATACATTTCCGTTATATTTATGTACTCAGAGAATAGGACTGGGATGACACAGAGGGAATGTCAGGCACTTACGAGTGCTGGGCTGAGTCAGTGGAGGAGGGTCTCTCTTTGTCCAGTGGAACATTCTCATCAAACACAATGGTCTCAGTGTTCGCCAGGCAAAACCCATTAGACCTCATGATTTCTGTAGAGACGTCAATGAATGGTCAGAAATAAAATGATCTCCAAAAAAAGTGTCTAATTTAGTTTTTTTGTTATTTATATAGAACATAATAATAAGCAAGGCTCTTACAGTATGTAAATCTGTTTACAGATTTATCTATATATATTTATATATATACGTAGGTCCGGTCAAAAATGTGGAAACATTACTATTTTTAATGTTTTTGAAAGAAATCTCTTATGCTCACAATGCCTGCATTTATTTGATCAAAAATACTGAAAAAAACATCTCAGGTTACGACTGTAACCCTGGTTTCCTGAAGAGGGAACAAGACACTGCGTCGAGGAACTGTGGAACGCCCCTGCGTGATTGTGTTATTAAGCTTGTGTGAAATCCGCCCAATGGCGTGATGGATCTCCACAAGCGGTGACGTCACGATCAGGAAACTAAAAAGCATACTCGGAGTCTCTTATGCTCATCAAGCCTGCATTTATTTGATCAAAATACAGAAAAAACTGTAATATTGTGAAATATTCTTACAATTTAAAATAATGGTTTTCTATTTTAATATATAATAATTTAATTTATTTCTGTGGTGCAAAGCTGAATTTTCATCAGCCACTACTCCAGTCTTTCAGTGTCACATGATCCTTCAGAAATCATTCTAATATGCTGATTTATTATCAATGTTGGAAACAGGTAATGGGGTTCACAATATGGACCTGGTAGAGGGGTTAGAGATGGCCCCAGCCCTCACCTGCCAGGTCCAGTGCTTTATCTCAGGGTCTGGAAGCACACTTTGTGGTTTCTTCCGCCCTGGGTGAGGCTCCCGTACTGCAATTATCCAGCTCGCCACCTCATACTCCTGCATATGAGGAGCTCATAGAGGTCGTGACCCATGCTGTGGCCAAACTTAACATTGACTGGCCAGCAGAAAAAACAGGTTCATCATAAAAGCAAGTTAAAGATATAGCGGAGGATTTTCTTTTTCCGGGTGGGTAGCCTATATTATTGGTCCACCTAAGTGTCAATCATTCTGGTGATATGTTTGCGTAAGGCCGTCTTACGTGCTCCTCTCTATGTAGTTTTCGCTTTCTGCGCATGCGCACTTTCAGGTGCGTTATGTGTTGAGTTATGGTTTCAGCCATTCCTTTGAAAATGGCTGAGGGTCGAAAGAGAAAAAATGTATACGAAGTGTATGATAAGAAGAGAAAGGCCGCAGAATATAGAAACAAGACCAGAGTGATTTGGGGTGAATATTTCACATGCTGCCGTGCGCTGAAAGCACAGGTTGGGCTTCAGGATGCACAGGATGCCGCAGTCGCGAAGATTCTACTAGACAGGTAAAGTTTGTCATGCTATTTGGAGAAATCCATTTAAAATCACTGCTAGCAAAAGTTAATGTAAGCTATGATTAGCGATGCTAATAGGCATTCCCTCTCGGAGCAAATAGAGTGTTGCGCATGTGCATTTTTTTAAAAATTGGAGAGGGCGGGTCTTCTCTAAAATTCGGAAAGATCCTCCGCTCTACCTTTAAATTAAATATTTTTACCATCTAGGTCACAACCTCCCCACTGTGGTAGACCCCGAGCAGGCTCTGGTTATGGAGCAAGAGGTAAAGGCTCTGCTGGACAAGGGGGCCATAGAACATGTTCCAAAAAAGGATGGGGGGGGGGGGGGGTTATGTCCGATCTTAGATCTGCGCCATCTAAATCAATCTGTAAAGAAGCTCAAATTCAAGATGCTCACTTAAAAGCAAATCGTGTCACAAATCAGTTCCAAGGACTGGTTTGTCATGATAGATCTCAAGGATGCATACTTCCACGTCTCCATCCTTCCACAACAAAGTTCCTGAGGTTCGCTTTCGGGGGAAAAGCGTACTAATATCAGGTTCCTCTTTTTGGCCTAGCTTTTTCACCCCGCACTTTCACAAAATGCGTGGATGCCACTGTGGCTCCACTGCGACTCCAGGGCATTCGCCTGTTGATTTACATCGATAATTGGTTGATTCTAACTCAATCAGAGCATATGGCGGTTCAGCATCGAAATGTCGTTCTCATCCATTTGAGGAAGTTAAGGCTCTATTTGGTTTGGATCGATTCACTGATCGATTGCTCCTGTCTGCCTTCCTGCCTGCTGTGAGTTTGTTTGCGTCGAGGCTGTAAGCACTACGCCTCGTATTAGCTTCGTATTTCTTTCTGTTTTGAACCATCATTTATTATCATTTCTAGTTGTTTATATTACTAAGTACAGTTTACCCACCATCTCAGATTAACCTTACATCGCTAGCTTACGTTATTGTTACCACAGCACGCAAGTGTTTACGCGCCATCCGCGCTCATTTATTTATTATTTATTTTCTCTCGCACGCCCGCGCCTTTGAGTTCATAAAAGCCCAGGTAAGAATCAGTCAACACAAACGGTGAGTAATGTCTTGTCCTGTTGTTGTCACCTATGTCACATGTCATATGTTTAGTATAGCCTTCTCCGATGACAATATAGGATTTATTTGTGATAAATGCAAGGAGACAGTCAGGCTGACGGAGAAGATTTCAGAGCTAGAGACACGCATCCAAACTTTAATTGAGGATAGTAAGGATAGTACTAGAGCTTTAGATACTATTTTGGATGCGCCTAGCATAGTGAACTCTGTACATGATTCAGTTCCGGCTGAAGTAGAGCCCACGCAGCAGGGCAGATGGGTGACCATGAGAGATCGCTCTAGTCGCGGATTAAAAAACCACTCTTCCGTTCCGATTACCATAACAAATCGATTTGACCCACTCAGTAAAACACCCACTGAGAATTCTGTAGATTATGCCCTGGTAATTGGTGATTCGATCACACGGAACATGAAAATAGAGACACCAGCCATCATAGTCACATGTTTGCCGGGAGCCAGAGCGCCTGACATCAAAGCAAATTTAAAAGTGCTGGCTAATGCTAATCGTAAATTCTCTAAGATCATTATTCATGTCGGCACTAATGATGTTCGACTCCGCCAGTCGGAGATCACCAAAATTAATATTAAAGAGGTGTGTAAACTCGCAACTACGATGTCAGGCACTGTAATTTGCTCTGGCCCCCTTCCTGTTCGCAGGAGTGATGAGATAGTTAGCAGATTGGCCTCACTCAATGGTTGGTTGTCTAAGTGGTGTCCGTTGAATAATATAGAATTCATAGACAATTGGAAAAGATTTTGGGGCAAGCCTGACCTGTTGAAAAGAGATGGTGTTCATCCCTCCTGGGATGGTGCTGCTCTTCTCTCTAGTAATATGGCACATAGTCTTAGAGCTAAAACATGACAATCTGGGGCTCAGGTCAGGAAGCAGACAGACTGGCTAAACCGACCGTCTGCTAGCGGCCTCGCGTCACCAAGCTCAGATAAATCCCATCACATAGAGCCTTTCACCTACATATCATCATATAGAGACTGTGTCTGTTCCCCGAATTTGGAAATCCAAAAAATGTCAGGTAAAAAATTTAATTGATGTTCAACAAATAAAAAACAGATATAATACAGAAGAGCAAATGATAAAGCTTGGGTTGCTGAATATTCGATCCCTTACTTCAAAATCGCTCATAGTTTATGATATGATTTCAGATTATAATCTAGATGTGCTGTGTTTGACAGAAACCTGGCAACAACCAAACGATTACATTACTTTAAATGAGTCAACCCCACAAGATTACTGTTATAAACATGAACCTCATCTAAAACGCAAAAGGGGAGGTGTTGCTGTAATTTATAGTCATATTTTCAAAACCACTAAGAAATCTATTTTTAAATATACTTCTTTTGAAGTGTTGGTGCTTAATGTAAAAATATATAGTGTAAACGATAAATCACGTTTGAGATTTCTGCTGGCTACTGTATACAGGGCACCATAAAGATTTTATCAAAGAATTTGCGGACTTTCTATCAGAATTAGTATTGGCTAACGATAAAGTACTAATTGTTGGTGATTCTAATATACATGTAGATAATGAAAAAGATGCATTGGGATTGGCTCTTAAAGATATTGTAAACTCAATTGGAGTTAGACAACACGTGTCAGGACCCACTCATTGTCGTAATCATACTCTAGATCTAATATTATCACATGGAATAGATTGATGCCGTTGAAATTCTGGAGCAGAGCGATGACATCTCAGACCATTATCTAGTCTCATATAAATTACATTTAGCCAAGGCTCCAAAGCCGACTCCGTGTTATAAATATGTTAGACCTATAACTTCTGCCACTAAAGATTGCTTTATCAATAATCTTCCTAATCAGTTTCATCATCTCAGCATCCCGGATAGCTTAGAAGAACTTGATATTGAAACAGAAACTTTTAACTCTCTCTTTTCCAGCACTTTAGACGCAGTTGCTCCGTTGCGCTTAAAGAAGATTAAAGAAAATAGTCCAACGCCGCGGTACAACGAGCACTTAGGCCCTTAAGAGAGCAGCCAGAAAAATGGAGCGCAACTGGAAGAAAACAAAACTAGAGGTATTTCGGATTTCATGGAAAGAGAGCTCGATTGCTTACAGAGAGGCTTTAAAAGCTGCTAGATCTGCTTATTTTTCAGCCCTATTAGAAGAAAATAAACAATCTTAGGTATTTATTTGAAACAATGGCTAAAACTAACGAAAAAGAAAGCTTCAAGCACAGAAGTTTCCGGGCAACACAGTAATGACTTTATGAACTTCTTCACTTATAAGATTGATAATATCAGGCACAAAATTATAACTATGCAACCGTCTACTACAGTATCGCATCAGGAAGTGCATTGTAGTCTCCCTGAGGAAAAATTCAATTCATTTGTTGCTATAGGAGAGGAAGAATTCTGCAAACTCATTAATTCATCTAAATCGACAACTTGTATGTTAGACCCTATACCGACTAAGCTATTGAAAGAGATGCTTCCAGAGATCATCCTCTTCTTAATATCATTAATTCGTCTTTGTCTCTAGGATACGTACCAAAAACCTTTAAGCTGGCTATGATAAAACCGCTTGTTAAAAAAAACGCAACTTGATCCTTCAGAATTAGTCAATTACAGGCCAATCTCAAATCTGCCTTTTCTGTCAAAGATAATAGAAAAAGCAGTATCCTCACAACTGTGTTCCTTTCTTGAAAGAAATGATATCTGCGAGGATTTTCAGTCAGGATTTAGACCGCACCATAGTACTGAGACAGCTCTCATTAGAGTTACAAATTATTTACCTTTATCATCCGATCGTGGTTGTATCTCGCTATTAGTGTTACTTGATCTTAGTAGTGCATTTGACACATTTGACCGCAACATTCTTTTAAATAGATTAGAAAACTATGTTGGCATTAGTGGAATTGCACTAGCATGGTGTAAATCATACTTATCTGACCGTTATCAGTTTGTAGCAGTAAATGAAGAGATGTCTTATCGATCACAAGTTCAGTATGGCGTACCAAAAGGCTCAGTACTAGGACCGCTGCTGTTCACTCTGTACATGCTACCATTAGGAGATATCATTAGGAAACATGGAATTAGCTTTCACTGTTCTGCCGATGATACTCCGCTGTATATTTCTTCAAAACCTAACGAAACTTACCAATTCACAAAATTAACGGAATGCATAGCTGATATAAAAAATTGGATGACTAGTAATTTCCTACTACTAAACTCTGAAAAAACAGAGATTCTAATTATTGGACAAAAAACTTCCACACGTAATAACCTAGAATACTGTCTAACACTTGATGGCTGCTCTGTTAAGTCTTCGTCGTGGGTTAGGAACCTGGGTGTGCTTTTTGATAGCAATCTTTCATTTGAAAGTCACGTGTCTAGTATCTGTAAAACCGCATTTTTTCATCTTAAAAATATATCATTAACAAATGCGGAACAATTAATTCATGCTTTCATGACATCAAAACTAGATTATTGTAATGCTCTACTGGGTGGTTGCCCTGCACGCTTAATAAATAAACTACAGCTGGTCCAAAACGCTGCAGCTCGAGTTCTTACTAGAACCAGGAAATATGACCATATTAGCCCGGTTCTGTCAACACTGCATTGGCTGCCTATTAAACATCGTATACATTTTAAAATATTGTTGATTACTTACAAAGCACTAAATAGTTTAGCTCCGCAGTACTTGAACGAGCTCTTAACGCATTATAGTCCTTCACGTCTATTGCGATCTCAAAATTCGGGCCAGTTAATAATGCCTAGAATATCAAAATCGCTTGCTGGCGGTAGATCCTTTTCCTATTTAGCACCAAAACTTTGGAACCCTACCATTGTCCGGGAAGCAGACACACTCTGTCAGTTCAAAGCTAGACTAAAAACACATCTCTTTGACCTAGCATACACATAATATATTATAGACTTCTATAATTCAATGTTAGGCTGCATAGATTAGGTCAGCCGGAACTGGGAACACTTCCCTTAAATCCTGATGTACTCGTTACATCATAAGAAGAATGGAATACGCTAATATTAATCTCTCTGTTTATCCCGAGGTTTTAAAGCAGCCTACCGGATCCAGATCTGACTAGGGGCTTTGCCTGGACCCGATGACAACGCAGTGCTGAAGTGCCAACTAGCCTCTCCCCATGGAGGATCCCTTTCCCACAGATAAAACGTTGCGATTCCGGTTCGCGTACCCACCCCGAAGTGATAAAATAAAACAAAATTCTGTATCAAATTACAGTTACTGAAAATCCGGCCTCTAGTTCATAAACGCCAGAGGAGAACTGGCCCCCCAAGCATTAATACCATTGATCAGCCCTACCAAACGTGGATGTTTTTTCCACTAAGAAACAAATATTGTTATTTGATTGATACTGTGAAGCTGCTTTGATGCAATTTATAGTGTGAAAAGCGCTATATAAATACACTTGACTTGACTCAACGGCATGAAGAGTTTGATTCATCCAGCTCAGAGAACCACTTTTATAGGCGTGTCTGTCTCCTGCTAGTATCGATTAGATTCTCTCAGCCATAAATGGGTTGAGGCTAGGCAACTCACTGTCAAACAGTTCCAAAGACTGTTGGGTCTCATGGCAGCTGTGTCCAATGTGATACCTTTTGGCCTGCTGTACATGAGGCCCCTGCAGTGGTGTCCATGTCTCAAGGTGAGGGGAAACCCGCTTTGCATGATCAAGGTCACGCAGCGATGCCTACGTGCCTTGGTTATGTGGAAAAAACCTTGGTTTCTTTCCCAAGGCCCTGTGTTTGGGGTTCCTTGTCATCACGTAACACTAATGACGGAATTGTTTCGCGAAAGGATTTGTGATGCGGCAGATTCCATTCCTGGGTCTAGGGTGCTTTTTGTCTTAATGTGGACAACGATTTCACACGGACAAGCACTTGCTAGTGCGGCGACATGGGTACAAGGTTCCCACAGCATATCGACACAGCTTGAGTTCCCTTAAAAGGAAAAGTCTCAGGTTACGACTGTAACCCTGGTTCCTTGAAGAGGGAATAAGATTCTGCATCGCCCTGCCATACTCCCTGCATGCCTGTGGTCGACTTGCTTCAGCAAACTCTGTTTGTTCCGAGTATGCTTTTCTGATCGTGACCTCACCGCCTATGAAGATCCATCACGCCATTGGGCTGATTTCACACATGCTTAATGACGCAATCACGCAATCACGCACTGCGTTCCACAGTGTCTCGACGCAGTGTCTTGTTCCCTCGTCAGGAAACCAGGGTTACAGTCGAACCTGAGATGTTTTTTTTTTTCAGTATTTTTGATCAAATAAATGCAGGCATTGTGAGCATAAGAGATTTCTTTCAAAAACATTAAAAATAGTAATGTTTCCAAACTTTTGACCGGTAGGTTGGTTAGTTGCATTAGCTATAATAATATAATAATTTTATTAACAATACTATATTAATATTATATTGTCTGGGTTCTGTCACTTATGTCTAGTTTATTATTGGTTTTGTGATAGAGCACTGTATTGTATTGTCTTGTCTTGTGTGAGCACGCAAGAGTGTGCTGTCCACGTGAGCTGTTTTGTGTGCGGGGCGTGGTGTTCAGATCCTGGAACTTCGTTATAGTTTGGGGTCGGAATTCCGACATTCATGCTCCGTGTGTTTGTCGTCTGTAGTGAGCGCACGAGGTGAGCATTTTGGGTACCCTTTGGGGTAGTTTTTGTTTCATTTTTTACTAATAAAAAGCCCATCATAAAATTGAGTCCTCACCTCACCCCAACCCTGACATATGTAATGTAATATTGTAATATTCATCAATATTAACAAGCATTTTAATTTTAAAAACCTACCTGAAATAACTGGACTTTGAAAGCATGGCTGAATTTTGTGGACATTCTCATTCCTCAGGACCTGATCTAGTGGCGAGCGTTCAAAGAATGTTAAGACAACCTCTGACCTAGAAAACTGAGAAACACATCCTTTTAGAATGAGCTTATGATAAGACCTTAGTAAGTTATTTAGGAATATGTTCAGGTAATAAAGTAAAATAACAATATATGCTTCTTGTTTGTTGCAGTCACACTTTAATAATATACAAGCCCTTTTTTTCCTTATACTGGTGTCATCAGTTAGATCTCTTACCTTCCAGGGCATGTTAATGGTGTTTTTTAACAGTCGCTCCACTTCATTTAGCTTTGTCTCAATGTCTCTTGCTTCTTTAATCTTCACAAGCCCTGTGAGAGCACAAACATATCAGCATATCCAACCTTTTTAAGAATCTTTTACATCAGATCAGTATTCTGCCCCTCAGCTCAAGATTTTTTATTTGCAATCCGTGCAGTTTATGTGGCCCATTGACTAATTCAATAACAGGCCAATGAGCATTTACCTCTGCATTTACAAGCATTCCGATTATTGTGCTGTCTAGACAAAGTTGTGGTGATATAACTTTCAGGCAACACCTAAAACAACTTTAACTGGCCCCATCAAATGTACGAGACCACAGAGAAAATCCTGTCTGGTTTAAAAAAAGGTTGACTTAAATGTGAGCAGGTCTGATAAAGGTCCTGACATTTGTATTAACAATACTATAATTGACAATAATGAATCAGAATATCATCTAATAGATTGAATTACTTTTAATGGATTCATACTGAAAGTCATACTGAAAATAATGACGAATGCACGTCTAATCATCCAGACCAACCTAGAGCTGTAATTATGATGATGGTGATGACAAAACACCCACAATCTCTAGTCACAAACAAAGATTTTAAACAATGGCCTATTTTTATTCAGGCTGTGAAAGACTCCACAAAACTCCACACTGATGTAATGACTATTCATTACTAATGTCTCATGCTGATGACATCACCCATAAGGCCAGTATAGAGGTTTTAGGTCATTAAATCATCTTTGGATCATAATGACTCTACAAGCCCTATATGAGTTATGCTGTGTCTTTTAAAATCTCCCAATATTTTAGAGGTTTATGCACATCAGAAATACAAATGTAAAAAATATGTACTGTAAGGAATTAAAAAACAAAAAGCATAAGGTAAAGCACTGTACTGATCATAACTGACCTTTCATTGTTACAGTGGACAGAAATCTGAGCTCTTTAGACTTACAGAAGTGATAACACTTCAGCACCATGAGTCAAGATAGATGCATAACAACATTCATGTTGCAGTAAATCATCTATATTTAGGAAAATTTGAGATGCTTAAGGTAGACATTGCTCTTTCCCAAACAAGAAGACACCAGCTAAAATTTGACTTAATCAGGCTGTACTGTTTGCTGGAACAGATATCCATGCTCTTCCGGTGTTCTTCCTGTCAGGATTTTCTGTGGAAGTGTCAGTTTCCTGTGGGATAAAGATTTAAGCCTATAATAAAGATTTCTGTGTTGGTGTGTTAAAAAAGACACTCTCAAGCTCTCTGCCGTCAACATTCTCTCTATTGGGGAAAGATCACATATCTGATCCATTTCCATTTTGTCACTGTTTGGTTTGAACTGTTTCGATATGAATAACAAAAGAGGAGCTATGTGTTAATACACACCAAACAGATAGGGGAAACCATTTTGACACCTAATCTTTCACTGAGTTCATTGATATTCACCCCAAACCAGCATTCACATTTTCCAAACTGCCCCTCAGACACAATATAACACTACAATATATAACAATTTAGATTACGTTATTACATTACATTATTCAGTGGATGATGCTGTTGTAAACACTCAGCATGATGTGGCTACACAAGCAAGTCACTCTAGCAGATGCATCAAACTTAAGAACTGATAACAACAAAACTGTTATATAAGAAACCTGTCTGGTGCAGAAAAAGAGAAATAAGAGCAAAAATATATAGTCATGTCTGTTCATGTTGATTAATCTGTCAACCATTAACACATTATCTACATAGCCGTGTTGGGACTTTTGCACATTCTTGCAGTGAGTTATGGTTATGATGCAGCAAGGACGAAGCAGAGAGAGAATCCAAATGCAGCTAATTTAATAAAATAACAGGTGAAACAAAGGAACACGGAACCCAGGAAAGGAGCACTGAAGCAACAACATTCAACGACCGACAAACACCAACTGAAGAACATGGGTATAAATATACAGGCAAACAAGCTAAACAAGATAACAAGGGGGCTAATCAGAAACACATGAGGAGACTAATCAACAAAACAGGGAACAGCTGAAACATGAAAGGACAGGGGAACACATGACAGACAAGAACAAGATACACAAACACAAAACCCACACCGTGACAGTTATCTATATGCAGGTTTGCATCAGTGGTCTAAACAGAAAAAGCAGATAAAATCACAAAGATTGAGGAAGAGAAGAAACAAAACATCTCTAAAGGTTTTGGCTAACCGATAACAAGTACAAAACTATTTAAATTAAATTAATCTGTTGTCACGTAAAAAAAAAAAAAAAAAAAAAATCAACCAAGTCAAATACAAAAATCTATGGTTTCCAGTGTGTTAACGACCGATAATGTTGTTCTTATACATTATTTGTTTGTTTTTATGTCCAATAACTGAAATGCAGAACCGGTTTTTATTCTTCGTTTTTTTCTGTTATTGATCAATATTTCGAAAAATATTCATCATCTTCCTAGCATTATTCCAACACATTTGCAGTGAACGCTTCAAACACACATTTTCATTTGGCACGTTTTTTTATGCCGGATGCCCTTCCTGATAAAACCCAGCACTAGTGCTGGGACACATTCACACTCACGACAATTTGGCATATCCAATCCTCCTAACATGTATGTCTTTGAACTGTGGGGGACATCGGAGCACCCGGAGGAAACCCACGCTGACACTGGGAGAACATGCAAACTCCACACAGAAATGACTCCTGGCTCAGCCGGGCTCGAACCTGGGACCTTCTTGCTGGGAGGCGACAGTGCTACCCACTTAAAATAAATTTACAAGCTCTAATGTTTTCAAATGGAAACCATATAAATGGAGTCTATCAACTTTGCATAAATGTAATCATGTGTTCTAAACTAAAGCCTTAAAGTGTTGCTTATTACTAGATAGTAAAGGCTAGCTCACTGGAATAATTTTACACTTTTATGAAAGAAAAACAAAACAGTAATACATTACATCAGAGTCCATTGCAAATGGCATGTTATTAGAATGTTTTTATTGCGGCTTCAAACCTGCTGACAGTGTTATTTTTTATTCCTATCATTCAACTGCAGCAAATTATTATCTCATCAAAGATGTAATCCCCCCCCCCCCCCCCCAACACATTTTTAAAAACGTACTGTGTATAATTATATGTATTTTTCCACATAAATTTCTATAAGAATACACAAAACGTACTGAAGCGGTATCACAATCACTTGTGGAGATAATACATTTTTCACAGAGCTGTAAGTATATATGATGATGTTTTGCAGTTGCTAAATTATCTGGTTGCTAAGGAGTTCTGGATGGTTGTTAATGATGGTTGCATTATACAGTTGCTAAAGTGGGTGGTTTCCCACCTCCAAAACTAACATTCTGTAACCTAGAAATGGCTTGCATTCATCAATCAAAGTAAGTCTATGGGATTTTTTTTTTAATCATCCACAAGGCAAAAATCACTTAGCAAACAAACAACTGAACTTAATAAGCTATCAGTGGTGTGTGTTCTGTGTGCATGTGGTCACGGATGCCACAGGGGGGCTAAATTTAGGAGGTGTCCCTTATAGCATCAGCCTCATAATGACATGACAGAGAAAGCTATATGTCTCAATTCTTGCGAGAAAAAAAAAAGTTTTTCACTCAAAAACAAGCAGTGGGTCAGTGGAATCAAAGATTGAGCCAAGAAAGAGCCAAGCAGGTTAAGTATCCATTCAGTGCTAGTGCTAGGCAATTTTTAAACTTCTAAATCATTATGCAAATTTAACCTCAAGCATACAGGGATTGTAATGGAATGGACATGAAGAGAGGGTGTACAATGAACAGACTTTTGTACAAAACTAACACAAACATAAAGCATAGGCAGCACTGTCAGACACAAACTCTGGATCCAATAACATCTTGACCACATCACCACAAAGAAAAAGGTACAGAAAAAGCAGTGAAAGAGGTATGAAAAGGGTAAATATTCAGGAAGTGAGTAATTTCCTTCTTGTCTTGTTTCCAGGGTGCCAGTGATTTTGTTTTTAAAGGTTGTGAATGCTTATTTCTGTCTGAGGGATAAAGGTCAGGCATTGCAGCCACAATATAAAAGCCCTTTTTTCCAAGACCGACTCTGCTTCAGAGGCTACAGACAAAGACAAAATCACCAACCCAAAACAAGATGACATGTGCTAGGCATCACGCCAACATTGAATGGCATGCCAACACTTAAACCAACACAAATCCCCAGGGTGCCATGTGTCCAGATGCCATGTCACACAATCACGCTTGTCTGAAATGTCTGGTTAAAAGAGTTCTGCATGTCATTTGGCTGTTAAATGCAGTGTTATTATCTATATTAAGTAGTTTAACACTGTTAACTGATGGTATATCTTTAACTCACACAAAAACATGAACCATAAAATTTTCTAATGTTTCACAATGAGCCAAACCTAACAGTCATCTCATCTTGCACAATAAAGATATCTGTCAAACTGATCACAAAGTCCTAACAGTGTAGATACTGTATGAGAGGACACTACTGAGGAAAGAAAGCTGACCCAATTGATCTATAGCTGAACTATAGTTGCAGGACTCATTTTTAAGTGCCTCAAGGGCAGTGGTGGAAAGAGTACTAACAAATTGTACTTAAGAAAAAGTATTGCTACTTAAGTATTTACTTGAGTACAAATAGAAATACTGAAAAATAATATGACTCAAGTAAGAGTAAATAAGTATTTGCTTTAAAAATACTCAAAGTACTTTAGTATTATTTTTCTATTTTTACCCAAAATGGGGAGATGATAGTGGTATTGAGCGCTAAACACACACGTCAACTGTTTCATTCATACTGGAAGCCCAGTACTGATTCATCCCTCACGCAGAAATTCCACAAGTGAGATTCATAGAAGTATCTATATAAAGGAAATGCCTTTTGTAATAACATGCAAATAGGGACGTTTTGACTGAAACATGAAGACAAACACATGATAGCGAAAATATCTGTGTTCATCAAGCTATCTCAGGTATTTTCATAAGAATTATGTTTGTCTTTAAAGGGATAGTTCACCCAAAAAGGTGAGCCCATGATTTACTAACCCTCAAGCCATCCTAGGTGTACATATGACACACTGGAGCCGTGCAATTTGTAATTAGTAATTTGTTTTTTTCCAAAAAAAATTCCAGCCATTTACTCCCATTATAAAGCTTGGAAGAGCCAGGACATTTTTGAATATAACTGTGATTGTATTCGTCTGAAATAAGAATGTCATGTACACATAGGAGAGTTGAGGCGAGTAAATCATGGGGTAAATCATTAAATTTTTGGGTGAACTAACCCTTTATAGCAATGCAAATCAACATAGCTTGTATCATAGAATGTAATAAAATAATATATACTCACTCTGTGTTAAGAAGCAACATGAAACAATTTTCATTGTATTTCATGTATTGTGATTTTGAAAAGTAAGTCCAGGTAATATCATTTGAATGTTTCAGTTAAATTTCATAATTGAAAGCAAAGAAGAATAAGTGAGAGGTCCCATAAAAAAAAGAGAGATTTACAACAATATGAATAAAAAAGTAAAAAAGAAAAAGATCAATGGGTATTATCAATGGGATGACCCATTTCAGGAGTTGCCATAATTTAAAATCAGATTTTTGGCATATTCACTGAATTGAACCGTAAGCGATACTGATTCAAAACACGAGTACCCTGCCCCCCAGCCGAACTGGAGGTTTTGATTGGTTTTGCACCTGAGTCAGACCTGTCTGTTATTGGCTGAAGCGCTCCATACCTTACTGTCATTGGCTGAAGCGCAGGGCTCCACCGCAATAGTTTGAAAAGTGTCTGTCGTCAGCTTTTCCTGTTGCTCTGTCGGCACCTTTGTCAAAGTAGCTACTTTGTACTTTGGGTGAAAAATAAATGTAGCAAAGTTGAATACTTTATTTTTTATTCTACTCAAGTAAGAGTCAAAGTACCACAATGTAATTATACTCAGGAAAATAAAAAAAATAAAAAAATCTACTCAAGTACTGTAATGAAAGTATTTGTAATTAAAGCTGCAAGCAGCATTTATCGAGGTTCAAGCAGTTTAGGTCTTTAAGCACATAAGTATGTAATACATTAAGTTTTATTTAGCATACATTTAACCACTGACATAATAGATGGAAAGACCATTGACAGCCAATACAGGCATTTTACCATAGGAAATTCAACAGAGTGAATTGTTCTAGACTGGTTTGGTTCCGATCGAGCGAAAAAGCTAGGACTAGTTCGCAAAAGTAGGTTTAACATTTTCGTTAGTAACTAGATCTATCAAACGATATGCATATTGTGTGGATGTGTGCTACACCACGTGATTACCAGGGCCTGAATTTCGTTTTGAAAAATGAAAAAAAAAAAAAAAAAAAATCACCCCTTAGATGATTTTCATGGGGGGGATTTTTTTTGTTTGAGGGGGAGAAAGGGAATTTTTTCCAAACAAAATTACATTTATCTTGCCTAAATGTTTGCGCTCATTGCATTTTTACAATGGGGTAGGCCTAATATTGTTGTTAAGAATTTAAACATCAGAGGAAGCTTGATTTAAATTGTTTAATTAAATTGAAAAAAGTAGCACAAATAAATACAATAGAACAAAGATACAAATAAAGAGAAAGGTTTTTGAATAGGTCTAACACTAGTATTCATATACAGAAACTGAATAAAGTAATCAAATGGAAAAAAAGACTGGTATATTTTAGTCCTGAATAAATTAAATATATAGGCTATTAATCCTGATTCCTTTAACTTAAAGCTATCTTTTGTTGTTTTGACAACAAAATTAATGACAGACACATATGGCTTCCGTCACTTTAAGAGCTAGTGCACGGATCCTGTGTTCATTATACTGGCATGTGTTTTATGCTTATTAGAGACAAAACCGACTATGTTTAGAGTATACTCACGAAGACCGAAATTGACAACTTTGCGTGTTAAAGCAATATAATCCGCGAAAAATAACTTTTGTTATTGGCCAGCTGTTTTTGAGGCGGATTTTCTATGAATGTGCGCATAGAAAAATCATCTCAGAGACCATGTGAGCACTGATTAGTTTAAAATCGCTTGAATGTTTAAACTGGTAAGACTTAAAAAGACGCGCAAATGCAAACTTCACGATGCACTACTAGCCCGATTTTGCAAGTGAATATCGCGTCATGTCCCAACTCCTAAACGTGAGTGTGTAGCTATTATCGCCGCAGCGCTTGATGCTTGCCAACACATTTTGAGAGAAGAGATAGAAGACGCGGCACCGCTGAACACTCACGCTGTTTTTGAAATTGCATCTGGCAGAGAGTTGTTAAAATAATTATTTGATTTTTTAATCGGTGTGGATTACGATTGTGGGAATTTCCCGCATTATAAATGGGAGACCTGCGGGAATAATTAGAATTATGCGCAATACCCGCGCCGAAATTCGAGCCCTGATTACAGAGCTGTAAAACTCGTTAGCACCAACTAGTGGCCGATTTCTTTCAAAATTCTTACAGACCTCTAGGGCCACGAGTTGAACATGCCCATCGAGTTGTTCTGATCGGCCTCGTTAACCTAGTTTAATAGGTGCTCAAACTTCATTGGTCGATGGCGGCCATGTTTTTTTTAGATACGCCATTATCCTTTTACACATACAGGTCCTTCTCAAAATATTAGCATATTGTTATAAAGTTCATTATTTCCCATAATGTAATGATAAAAATTAAACTTTCATATATTTTCGATTCATTACACACCAACTGAAATATTTCAGGTCTTTTATTGTTTTAATACTGATGATTTTGGCATACAGCTCATGAAAACCCAAATTCCTGTCTCAAAAAATTTGCATATTTCAGCCCGTGAAAAAACGCTGGCTTGAAAAGTCTCAGGCTCCTTCAGGGCATTATGCCGATGACGTATGCTGAGTTTTTTGAGATACACCAATGTTCTCATAGACTATCAAGGTACCCTGGACAAAGACACTGCATGCCATCTTTCATTCGTTTGGATGCGGTTATAACCATTGTCATGATTTTTTTCCATGTTATAGCCCCACCAAGTGGCCAATCGTCACAATTTTTTTCAAGTGACCTCAGATTGTGCTCATGAACATCTGTCCCAAATTTAGCGAAAATATCTCTTTCCGTTCACAAGTTATAACCATTTAAGTAAAAGTGGCTCTGGTGCTATCAAACGTTTTGGTTCCCCTTAGCGACCGACAATTGATATTTAATTTTGTTTTGATGATTATTGACAATCAGACTTCAGGGAATATTTCTGCAGTGGTTTGGTTCCGATCAGGCCAAACACCTAGGAGTAGTTCGCAAAAGTAGGTTTTACACAAAAATGCAATTTACTCGAAATTGGCGCCTGAAGGGCGAGCCAATCCGAGGCATGCATCTTGTCCGGCTCGAGCCAAGGATTCCAAGTAAGTCCAAGTTTTGAGCAGAGCAGACCCTTTTCAGTCATTTAAATGTCATTTTGCATAGAATATTATAGAGCATTTTACACCTTTATAACAGTTAAAGGGCCACCGGTGGCCCGACGTCCATAAAAGTTTCCAGGCCTCTTTAGGGTCAGGTGACGCATGCGCACGGCCAGTTTTGTGAGGTTGTATGCAAATCAGGCAGGAAGAGGGCCGCTTTCAGCCATTGCATGGGATTTGCTATAGAAATACATCATTTTGGCACCTGTTTAACAGTTATAGCGCCACCAAGTGGCCGGTCGCCCCGTCCTTTCTCACGCGACCACAGAATGAGCTCTCACACAGGCGCGCTGAGTTTGGTGCAAATATCTCGTTCCATTGACAAGTTATAGGCAATTTAGTAAAAGGGGCCCCTCCCACTCGGAACGTTTTGGCGGCCCTTAGGGACCGGGAACCCAAATTTCCACTTTTTTTTTTGATAATTATTGACATTCGGACTCCATAGAATCTTGCCGAACTGGTTTGGTTCTGGCCGGGCCAAAAACCTAGGACTAGTTCGCAAAAGTAGGTTTTTTAACCCAAAATACCCAAAAATGCACCTGGGTGACGAGCCAATCCGAATCCGGCTCGAGCCAAGGATTCCAACGATGTAAGACACTTGAGCCTACAACCCAAAGGTTGAGGAGTTATGAGCCATTTCGTACTTTTGCCCGCAGTAGCGCCACCTATGGGCCAATCGGGGCGTGCCTTGGTGAGGCTGTAGGCGGTGTGAGTACTACCAGCCCCCAAAGTTTCAAGTCTCTATGACTTACGGTTCGTCCTGCCCGATCAGTTTTACATGGAGAATGTTGCATGATGGGAAAATTAACAATAACAATAGGGTTTCAGCACTGAAGTGCTTGAACCCCTAATTAGTTACTTTCCACCACTGCTCATGGGACAGTTACAGTTTGGGCCAATTTGAATTTTTAGCACTGCAGTTATGCTGCAATAATGCAGTTATGTAGGTTTCCGTTGTAATTTTATCCTGATTTAACAATTTAATCCCAATAGTAGTGTATGGCCTGTCTTGGAATGTGAAATAAAATAAAATAAAATAAAAAGGCTGCTCTATATTCAGAAAGCTAGTCACTGACTCATCTGTTTCAGACAGCAAGGAGCCACATGATAGGTCTGGTTTGTGTGTCACTGTATCTAGTCCAGTGTGAATTATTAAGCAGACTACTTGAACCTTGTCCCAAAACAAACAAAACAAAAAAAAAAAAGAAAGAAAAGTGTTTGCTTCCGGGGGTCTTTTCTGGTGGAAAAAAAAATAATTTTGAAATTATAGCACAATATCCATTGTCAGGTTACCTTAATATGTGCTGAATTAACTGGTTTTATTCTAGATAAAAAATACTATTTAATATGGCTGAATAAACCTTACTACATGGTTAAACCAACAGAAGTCATTTTCATCGGGTATAAATAGCTGACAACCACATTTTTTTCTCATTTTAGGGAAACGTAGTGCAGAATAGAGTAGTGAACAAAATAGAGTATGGTAGCCCTACCATAGTGTAGAATATCCTATTCTACTTTCGTCTAGAATATAGGATATAAAGCAGAAAAGAGAAAAACAGAGCACTGTAAAGTACAATAGAGTAGAACAGTCTAGATTATTGCGTGATACAGAGTATGGTAAACATGAATAGTTGAGTTGAGAGGAACAGGACAGCATGGTAGGGTTGAATAAATAGAAATCGATTAGAATGAATCGTTCAGTTCAATGACATATTCAAAGAAACGGAATTGAGCAACAATTTGAGCAACATTCATTCGCGAACTGGATATCACTATGATTGATAGTTTAATTAGCTTTAATTAGATCATAGTTTATTTAGCTGATATTCTTTTTTAGCTTTGCAATCTCAGATGTAAGAAAACGGTTTGAATAAATACATCTGAGTAAAAGTATTCATTTGCTCTTTTAAAATGAAGTGACGTAATAATAGAAGTCAACACAAATGATAAAATGTTAAGACGTAGGCTATAACGTACTTCGTCACTATACACCTCAAATAGCCTATAGTATTCTAAGTAGTTATAGAATAGAATAGAATAGAATAAAGTTTGTCAAGTAGAACTCGTTGCACTTTATTCATAATAACACTTTGCACCCACCTACTATCAGAGGACACTTTGATAAATCTCGTCTGTCTTCGGGGAAACTCTCCAGGAGTCTTTTTAAAAGTCTTCCGAAATCCGAGGAGCTTCTGTGCAGGTAAAGAATGTTTCTGTCTGACCATTCAGTCCTTATTTCAAAGAACTCCTCTTCCTCTCCTCTAATGATAAGCCTGCGGATCCCGTTAACCCAACAATCCTTCACGAACATGTTCACCAGGGATGTGCCCTCAAAAATCGCCGATGCCATCTTTAGTGCCTTCACTCCAGCATTCTGTGGATGTTCTGCTCAACTTCAACAGCATTTAAGTCGCTCAATTGACTGATGTGTGAGTTTGAGGGGAAACCACAAATCCTACTGGTTAATAAATATGAGTTCGCATTAAAAAGCCTTTAAAGGAACTTGACGGTTTCGATTCGTTTGTTTTCAAACGTGGCAGACGATATGCAAGATTAGCGCAAATAAGTAGCCTATAGTTAAAATATTATCCTAAACATTTATTTAGTCCTTACGTTTTTCTTTCGTGTGGTGGGTAGGTGCCAAAACGTCGCGCGTTTTATCCTAAATTACGCACATCTATCCATGAAAAAGTTCATGCGTTCTCCTAAATGTCTGATGCAACTTCATATAACGGATTGCGACAGTTGCCGTCTATCGGCACTTGAGCCTTTAGTCCTATTACCATTAGATGTTATTAATCACAGAAAAATCCAGACTCAATCAGCTGAGCAGAGTGAATAACAGACGCAGAAAACAGGCCGAGAGTTTGAGAAAAAAAAAGACAGCGTTTCCTTCTATTGGCAGAAGTTGAGTCTTCACCCCTCCTTCCCTCTCATTCACTTCCACACAAAGCGCTATGCGAGGAATTCACATCTGAGAGAGAGAGAGAGAGACACATAGAGAGAGAGAGAGAGAGAGAGAGAGAGAGAGAGAGAGAGAGAGAGAGGCTGATTACTCACTCACACTATATTTGGGAGTCTAGTCATTTTAAATGCGTGGTCTATTGTCGTTTTAATATCTATAAAATACCATGAAAATAATTGAAAATATACTATATAGCCTACGCTACAGTTATATTATTGTTGTTACGTAGGAAAGTTGTCACAAGGACCATTTTTCAGCAACAATAAAGGTTTGAAAAGTCCGATGTTTTATATGGGCTAAATACCTATAAAATTAAGTTATGTGTGTTAAATTAACATATTTGTTCAACAAAGGTAGAAATGTTCAGTAACTTGTTTTGAAGTCAAAATTTAAGGTGTCACAATACAACTTATAAATTCAGTATTTGAAAAAAAATGTCAAAAATTACTTGACTGGATTCATTTGAAATAAAAAAAATAACTTTCACATTATCACAGCAATTACATCAGTGAAACCAAAAAATAACTTGTGTCATGAATCCACATTTATATTATTATTTTAATGAATGCCTACTACTTCCTATTCCTCTTTTAGTTTTGGCTGATTCTCTTCAGCCAAAAAATAAACCTGCTCACCTGATCCCAATGCTGCTGATATCCAAATTAATAAGCTATGATTGCTAGATTGTTGAGAACTTACATAATTAAAGCTATTTATTTTATATATTTTATTTGTCTTTTTTTTTTTTTGCATAAAACATACATTCTTCAGCTGTCAAACAATGGATATAGTAAGTTCACACACACAAAAAAACCCAGCCCTTTCAGGTCATTAGGGATCTTTTCATTTTTTAGAGAAATGTGAGGAGAAGGATGGAATGTTATTTTTCTTCATGCCCATTTGGCATGAGAGCTCAGTAATGTATTTCTGATGTGTGTTGAGTGCTTCCAGTACACTATCATATCCTCAGCCCAGTCTGAAACAAACCAAACAATCATAATGGCCTCATATAAAAGCTTATAAAGTCAGCTGTAATTAATAGCTGATTTTGATTAAGGCAGAAAGATGATACCTCTAATTAAATGTTGGGTAAATAAAAGCAAGACCAAATTATTACAAAATATTTCATATTTCACTCAGCTTTATATGCTAAACGTTAAGTTCTGATTTATTACAGCATTACGTTAGAATAGTTTTTTTTAAATGTGAAAAGGTATAATCATTGATATGTAGGCTAATGCACTGTCAAGTCTTTTTTTTTTTTTAATCTGTGCAGCTTCAAACCAGTAATGGCCTTTTCTCAAAATGAATGCTAAACCGTTCTGCTTTTGATAGCACAATGAGAAAGGGCAATGTATAGCATATTATAAAAGGTAAAATTTCATATTTGTGCATGTGTGATTTACTTATTGTGGGGATTTATAGAAGTTTCTAAACAAGGGAGTGAAACACAGGCTAAAGTTGCTGTTAATTGTAACATTACTCACACATCCTCCTGAAGTGATGCTGAAATTCAACACCATCAGTCACAGAAAGATGCAAATGAAGCCAAATCATTTTAAATTACACAAGCTTTCAAGTGCTGACAGATATTATTGTAGAGTGTTCGTGACACATTCATGCAATTCTGTTTAAATTAACATTGTCATTTTACCGTTTCAGAGGGAGGAACAGAATGTTTCAAGTTCAGATTCAATAAGAGTCTCACTAGACACTCTCACTCTAAATCACAGAGCAGTGGTCACACCACTGAGACATGACGTCTCTGAATTGATCTGACCAGTCATATTGAGCATCAATTTAAGTCCAAGTTGGTTGCTAGCCAGTATACAGCTATATGTATTATTTGCCAATCAGTATTTACAGATATTTGCTTTATAATTTAAAAATACTAAAGAAACCAAAAAGACAATTCTTCAATATGAACATATGCCTTAAAATAGAAATTATAGAAAAGTGGAAAAATACATTTTTACATCAAGGAGATATAGTAAGTAAACACACACACACACACACACACGCACGCACGCACGCACGCACGCACGCACGCACGCACGCACGCACGCACGCACGCACGCACGCACGCACACACACACACACACACACACACACACACACACACACACACTCACACACACATGTTGGTGCAACAGCATTATGAGGACTCTCCATAGCAGTAATGGTTTTTATACTCTACAAACTGTAATTCTATCCCCTTACCCTGCCCCTATCCCTAAACCTACCCATCACAGGAGACATTCTGCATTTTTACATTTTTAATAAAACATTGTTTTTTATGTTTTTTAAGCTATTTGAATAATGAGGACTTTTGAAATGTCCTCATAAACCACCTATAAGTTGTAATACCAGTGTAATACACATGTCATTATACAAATTTGTGTCCTCATAAATCACATAAACCAACCCACACACACACACACACACACACACACACACACACACACACACACACACACACACACACACACACACACACACACACACACACACACACACACATTCTATTCTATTCTAATCCAATGAGAGCCAATGTGTGGTTTTAAAGGACACATCTCTATTTATATGCATGAAGAAACCCACAAATAACCATTACACCAGTCATGTATGGCCTCATATAAAAGCTTCCTGTCTCTTCCTGTGCACTTAATGTTTCTCAATGTTCCTCTGTATGCTATAAGGCCTTTACACTTCCTGAATATAGGAATTTCTTTAAAAATAAATAAATAAATAAATAAATCTTTAGTAGATTTTCTATAAAACAAAATATATTTAGTTGAAAAGTATGTAGAAAGTACAGAGATAAAGATATCACAGACAATATAAAGAGCTTATTGTAAACTAATCATTGCGATGTTAATTACAGTTTTTTCCAATCGCTATGACAGTTTTTTCAATACATTTAACAAGTTTCCTAAACTCTTAACGCACCAACACACCTAAAACACACAATTGGCAAAACGGTTAATTTCATGCTCAAAATCACACATTGTAAACTAAACTCCAAAACTAATTTTCAAAATACAATAATACACTAACACAATACACTATGTCTAACAAAACACTGCAAACATGTTTCAAAATCAAATAATTATACAAAACACTAACACATGTTCTCTTCCAACAGGAACATTTACGTAAGAGTGATTTAAGTATGTAATTTCAAAATTACTTCTATTGTCTTGGAAATATGGTCAAGTGTGCTGCCAAATGTATTAACAATCATATGGTAAAATAAAATTTTATGAAAATTCTACTGAAACTGTATGTTATGCATTTAATATATATTTGTAATTAGGCTAAATATTTGTAATGTTGCTATTTAGTACATTTAACTGTGTTATTTAATATTGCAATTTAAATTAATATATATTAATTAAATAATGAATAACACAATAACATTATAACCAAGCATTTAGTATTGTAAATTGTAAATCACAACAAAAGGTTATTCAATCATAATTATTTTTAAATGATGTACACTAACATGAGTAGCCTAAGTAAGCTGTTTTATTTTACATGGAGCAGATTGCCTTATGAAAACAACTGTATTGTTTAGTTTTATTTCCATTAACTTTTATACTGTATGCTTCTGTTTTCCTTTGTCCTAGTTCCTGTTTTCTTTGTTCTTGTGTCTAGTTTGTTTCTATGGTGTTCACTTCTGTCTTGTTTAATCCCCTGTTTTCTTGTGTATTTAAAGGATTAGTTAACTTTTTTTTAAAAACTGTTGCTGATAATTTACTTACCCCCATGTCATCCAAGATGTCCATGTCTTTCTTTCTTCAGTCGAAAAGAAATTAAGGTTTTTGATGAAAACATTTTAGGTTTTTTCTCCATATAATGGACTTCAATGGACCCCAAACGGTTCAAGGTCCAAATGACCGTTTCAGTGCAGCTTCAAAGGGCTTTAAACGACACCAGACGATGAATAAGAGTTTTATCTAGCGAAATGATCTGTCATTTCAAAAATATATTAAAAAGTTAGTTTTATAGGCACAAATGCTCGCCTTGCTCTGTTCTGTGATGTGCGTTCGTGACTCTCCTGTTCGAACTCATTCCTCAAAATGAACTAATCTTTTTTCGAGTCATTTCGTTCATTCAACAAACAAAATGAACGAAATGACTCGAAAAAAGATTCGTTCATTTTGCACCACAGAACAGAGCAAGGCGAGCATTTGTGCCTATAAAACTTTAACTTTTTTATTTTTGAAATGACAGATCGTTTCGCTAGATAAGACCCTTATTCATCGTCTGGTATTGTTTAAAGCCCTTTGAAGCTGCACTGAAACGGTCATTTGGACCTTGAACCGTTTGGGGTCCATTGAAGTCCATTATATGGAGAAAAAACCTGGAATGTTTTCATCAAAAACCTTAATTTCTTTTCGACTGAAGAAAGAAAGACATGGACATCTTGGATAACATGGGGGTGAGTAAATTATCAGCAAAAGTTTTTTAAAAGTGAACTAATCCTTTAAACCCTCAGTTTGATTCAGTTCTTGGTCCTGAATTGTCTGGTTTTTGTTGTTGTTGTTGTTGTTGGTTTGTCTTGTTAATAAATGTTTTGGCTCAATCAAGATCTTCCTCTCTTCTTCCTCCCAGACCCTGTCATAGCAGCGCAATGTTGGGATCAATTGACCAACCAGATACCACTGCTTAGCCTCATTAACCTGTTATTTGACCCATTTGCTCACTGAATAAATTAGACTTGATTATGCATAGATCATTTCATTTCATGATACTGAATCCATGCTATTAAGTCTCGGTAGAAGTCCAAGACAATTGCCATATTGCTCAGCCCAACATGAAGTAAAACTGACTGAGTGTACCTTTATGATGTCCATATTTTATGGTATATATTTTTTTGAAATTCAACATTTAAAAATACTGACCAGCATTTGGATTAATGGCTAATCTTTTAGTGGCGTATCTACATTTGTCATTAAACACCTGAATTCAAAACTGCCATTAGAACACATTAAACCTTTAGACTGTGGGCATCCTGAGCCCTGCCAGCACTTCTGTCTGCATGCTGCCAGACACATGTCCCATAAAACATGAACTCCAGCTGCTGTCTCTAAACACTGACCACAATCCATTACAGTGTTTTAAAAAACAAACCTATAGCCTTCTGTTGGCATTGATTTCTGCATCCCTGTCCTGGGTTTGTGTGCTTGTGTTGACAAGCGAGGTAGCATTCAGAGTTATGGGTGCTCTGACTTCCCCCTCGGTCCCAGTTGCTGTGGAGGTAATGGTCTTGCAAATTGATTGAGTGGAATGGCTGCCGATGTTCTTTGTCTCCAACAGATGCCACTGTCCTTTTGTCTTCCTGGGTTATTTTCCATTTTCTCACATCCGAAAAGAAGACTTTTATGGGTTTCAGCATTGAGGGCATGAAAGGGAAATTGTAAAGAATCGAGGGAGCAAGCGAGCACGCCTTCGGCATATGGCCTTGGCCAGAGGAAAATTTATGGATAAGAAAAAGATTCACATGGAGATTCGTATCCCTATTCAAGTGATTATTAGATGGAGGGTGTTGCGAATGACACCCTTGTAAAAGGCTTATGAGTAATTTATTTCTTAGAATGTTAACCTTAGATCTTATTAACCTGACTCCGCCAGATGGATTTGCTCCGCATATCCATCTGGAAACCTTCCGTTGAAGTAGTTTTGGTAAGGGGCGAAAATACTGGTTAGCTGATTGGCCTATGTTGGTGATAGACGGGCCAAATCAACCAATCAGATCAACGAAGCAAACTCTTGCCGAAACCAGTCGGGACAAGAGCAAAAACATCTTTTTCCTCTGAGAAAAGCCTCCAGAGCAGTGTTTTGCTCTTCTTTCAGTGAAGAAATACTCTGTAATTCCGATAAAACTTGCTCGATAGCCACGCTGATTCTAGTTTCATCCGCTGAAGCCGCAATGTTCTTTAGACTGAACTGTCGCGCTTCTCGTTGCGTCACACCTCAACCCGCCTCAAAGCCAACGCTGATTGGACGTTCGTTTGGTGAACTGCTCCCAAATTTTCTTTAACTGAAAGTATCCAGACTGATCTGCGAGTGAAACCTTGACAGCTCGCGAGATCAGGATGGTCTCACGAGGCTAAGATCTTATAGCCTAAGCACAAAAAACACATCTAGTCTTTCTTAACATAAAGAAACAAAAATGGAGAGCGGGAACTCTTGCACAGTATACAAACTTGGCTCATTTTGACCATCTACACAGTCTGACTTTTTAAGTTGCTCTATAGAACAATCCAAAAGCCTGAATGTCTGAGACTACATAGAATATCTTGGATTGAATAGATGCAGCAGTATGATCCTTTTGGTGAGGTGATGGCCTGTAAGACTCTCTCCAATGCTGGATGTATCAGTCGTAGAGACACAGAACAAAGATAGATACAAGACTAATGATCAAGAGGAAATTTCTTTAAATGGAGGTAAAGAACATCTACTGTGAATTTTAGAACATACAATCACTAAGTGACCCTCTGCTAGGTAGGTGAAAGGTTACAGTTTTTTCCAATCGCTATGACAGTTTTTTCAATACATTTAACAAGTTTCCTAAACTCTTAACACAGTTAGCACTACATCCGTCTGTATAAGCTATACTATTAACACATTTGTTGTTGCTTTAACACAAAATGCATACAATTGGCACAAATTTAAAATGCTTGAACTTCTTTTACACACAAGCTCAACCAAGACCAAAACAATGTAATTTTACAGTCAAATTTACAAATGCTTTCACACTGTATGTCAGAATAGATAACATCATGTTCTAAACATAACTTATATAGGCTAAAGTCAAAGTGAACAGCTGTTCATATTGTGAATTGAAAAACAAATATATTCCCTGTATCTTATTCCATTGCTAATGAGAAATAGCTTATTGAAGTTATGCAAATATATAAATCACAGCTGATTCCCATCTAGGAAGCACACTCAGGTGTTGAGGTTCTTTCAATCGCATGACCATATGGTATAAAGTAAAAGAGGACCTTTTGGGCTGATCTTTTGTGGAAAAGGAACAATATAGAGCAACAGAAAGAAAGGAAGAAAGAAAGAAAGAAAGAGAAAGAAAGAAAGAAAGAAAGAAAGAAAGAAAGAAAGAAAGAAAGAAAGAAAGAAAGAAAGAAATGCCTGCACGAGGGAGAGGAAGACGAGTACCAGGACAAGGGAGAGGAGTGGGGCAAGGACAAGGGAGAGGAGTGGGACAAGGACAAGGGAGAGGAGTGGGACAAGGGCAAGGGAGAGGAGTGGGACAAGGGCAAGGGAGAGGAGTGGGACAAGGACAAGGGAGAGGAGTGGGACAAGGGCAAGGGAGAGGAGTGGGACAAGGACAAGGGAGAGGAGTGGGACAAGGACAAGGACAAGTGAGAGGAGTGGGCCAAGGACAAGGGAGAGGAGTGGGACAAGGACAAGGACAAGGGAGAGGAGTGGGCCAAGGACAAGGGAGAGGAGTGGGGCAAGGTGGAGGGAGAGGAGTTAGAATGCGTGGTGGCGCTCAAAGAAGGACCAGAGCTAGGGTAACTGATCAAATAAGAGCTACTATCATTGACCATGTCATAAACCACGGGCTATCATACAGAGAGGCTGGTGAACGAGTACAGCCAAATCTCAGCCGGGACACAGTGGCATCCATTGTCAGTATTTTCAGAGAAACCAACAGGTAGGATATTGCTTCTCCTACAGCAAAGTGTAAATAATTTTACCATTTATTAGAGTGACTGTATGCCTCCGGTCTCTAAAATGTAACTGTATTTTGTCCCTCTAAGGATTCAACGTCTACCTCCCTCAGGGGGCAGAGGAAAGCTCCTAAATGAAGAACAGGAACTTGCTATTGTCAACATGGTGATTGGTGACAATGAAATAAAACTGAAGGACATTCAGTCCAGAGTTGTAGAGGACCACCTTGTCTTTGGGAACATTGCAGTAATCAGCATAACATCCATTTCTCGGACTCTAGCTAAACACAGAGTCCGAATGAAACAACTATACAAAGTTCCTTTTGAAAGGAACAGTGAGCGCATCAAAGAACTCCGTCACCAATACGTCCAGGTAAGGTTATGCAATACAGTCATTACTGTACTATACACAGTGTGTTTTGCAGTAAACTACTCTATAAACCTGGAGTACATTAGGACATACAGTAGATATACAGCACAGCATTTACATACACTGTGTCTAATTACTTTCAGAGAGTCATGGAGTTGGAGGCCAATCAAGTCCCACATGAAATGATCTATGTTGACGAGGCTGGCTTCAACTTGGCAAAAAGGCGTCGCCGTGGGAGAAACATAATTGGCAAAAGGGCCACAGTTACTGTGCCGGGCCAGAGAGGAGCCAACATTACCATGTGCGCCGCAATCTCCAACAACGGTGCACTACTGCATAAATGTGAGATTGGCCCCTACAACACAGACTGCCTTCTCCTGTTTTTAGAAGACCTGCACGAAAGACTGGTGCCAGAGGTAGAAAGGGGACAGGTGGGAGACCACTTGCCAATATATGTGATCATATGGGACAATGTGGCATTCCACCATTCTCGTGCAGTCACAGCCTGGTTTGACGCCCATCCAAGGATGATGTCCCATTTCCTTGCCCCTTACTCCCCTTTCCTCAACCCCATTGAGGAGTTTTTCTCAGCCTGGAGATGGAAGGTTTTTGACCATCGTCCACATGACCAAATGTCCCTCCTGGATGCAATGAATGCTGCATGCCAAGACATCACAGCTGAACACTGCCAGGGGTGGATTAGGCATGCCAAAAGATTCTTCCCACGATGCCTTGCCAGAGAAGATATCAGGTGTGATGTGGATGAGAACATGTGGCCAAATGCAGAAGACCGGGCAGATTAGAAGATTACTTTGTTTTTTCAATTATTATTCCAGTGCTTTTTCTGTTTGTATATCTTGCAGCAATGTCCTTTTGCAAATAAAGTATTTACTGCAGCAATTCTGTCTGTCTTTTTTTTTTTTCTTCATAAACTGTACATTCTATAAAGCTACTCTGAGATGGTCATTCATTTTTTTGTATTGAATTTCTACAGCAAAAGAAACAAAATGCATGCATTTACTAAACCCAACAAAACAAAAATGTAGAGAGGCATCAAAAGAAACTACAGTGCAAAACACAATCTATGATCAATACAATATACTTAAAATATACATAAAATAATGCAGTTTCTGTAATTTCAGCTGATGATAGTGTTTTTTTGTCATTGTGTTATGATTGACTAAATGTTCCTGTTGGAAGAGAACATGTGTTAGTGTTTTGAATAATTGTTTGATTTTGAAACATGTTTGCAGTGTTTTGTTAGACATAGTGTATTGTGTTAGTGTATTATTGTATTTTGAAAATTAGTTTTGGAGTTTAGTTTACAATGTGTGATTTTGAGCATGAAATTAACCGTTTTGCCAATTGTGTGTTTTAGGTGTGTTGGTGCGTTAAGAGTTTAGGAAACTTGTTAAATGTATTGAAAAAACTGTCATAGCGATTGGAAAAAACTGTAAATAGAGAAATCAATAGGCCTGTCAATCAAAATGCATACTGTAAATTAGCACTGACAGAATGCAGTATGGTTTGTCTGCTTTAAAGTAGAAGACCTAAAGGAGAATACCGTCTTTGTTCACACTTTATTCCTTCTTTCTCAGAAACTGAATCATTTTTCTGGAATTAAATTGCCATCATATAGGTTTCAAATGTAATTAAACCACATATAGCACTGCTGTACTAACAATACTTTGTTGCAGTTGTGGCCTAATGGTTAGAGAGTCTGACTTGTAACCCGGAGGTTGAGGGTTTGATTCTCAATACCGGCAGGAAACGACTGAGGTTCCCTTGAGCAACCTAATCCCCAATCGCTCCCCTGGTGCTGCAATGAATGGCTGCCCACTGCTCTGGGTGTGTGTGTCCATGGTTTGGCGTCTGTATGTGTTCACTGCACCTAATGTGTGTGCACTAACTGTCTGAAGATTAGGTGCATGAGTGAATGGTTTCACTGAGTGAGCCTCAAGTTCCACTTTTAGTGTGAAAGCAATTTGAAAAAAAAAACAACAACTGTAAATCAAATCTCTCTTTTAAATTAAGCAGCTCCTGGTTAGCTCATAGAGGAACGTGTAATATATAAAAACTAGGAACACCCTCATGAACTTGTTCTACTGCAATCTAAAAAATATTTAATAAATTATTAAAATAGGTTTTATCTACTGCAGACTGGTGGAAACACCTTTAGTATGACCTCACCAAAGAGGCATGCAACTACCAGATCATTGTGGTTTGCGAGACTGCTCAAATGTTTGTTTGGGGGCCTGGGCTAGGGATCAGAAAAGACTTTTCAAGTTTCAGACCTTCCTTTACTTCATTATTTTCCTTTATTCCCAGACTCCCCAAGCCTTTCCTTTCTTCAGATGTGTATTTGTTAATCGTGGCCACAGTCAAATATTCTCTGTTAAAAATGTGTTGACTAAAAAGAGCTGTAGACATCAATCTCACTTTATTTTCAAAGGAATAATGCCAATATGAGGTTTGAAAAAGAACAGCTTTCCACTGAGCATGCAGAATATCTTAGACCAAAGTGTGTGATCCTTCTCCAAACACAGTGATCTCGTTGAAGAGAGATGAGGGGAATTCCATGACAATGACTTTCTCGGTTAACCCTGCAGTGCCAAGTCTCACATTAAGCACTATTTTAATTACTTCTGTATACAACTTTATTACTTCTTTAATTTTTATATATATACAGTATATACAAATTCACAACCTAATAAAGGTAAGTAATTATGTCTAAAGCGACTAGAGAATTTACAAGCCACTGAACTCAAAGATCTGAGACTTTTTCTATGTACACAAAGGCCTATTTCTCTCAAATATTGTTCACAAATCTGTCTAAATCTGTGTTAGTGAGCACTTCTCCTTTGCCGAGATAATCCATCCACCTCACAGGTGTGACATTTCAAGATGCTGATTAGACAGCATGATTATTGCACAGGTGTGCCCTAGGCTGGCCACAATAAAAGGCCACTCTAAAAATGTGCAGTTTTATCACACAGCACAATGCCACAGATGTTGCAAGTTTTGATGGAGCATGCAATTGGCATGCTGACTGCAGGAATGTCCACCAGAGCTGTTGCCTGTGAATTGAATGTTCATTTCTCTACCATAAGCCATCTCCAAAGGTGTTTCAGAGAATTTGGCAGTACTTCCAACCAGCCTCACGACCGCAGACCGCGTGTAACCACACCAGCCCAAGACCTCCACATCCAGCATCTTCACCTCCAAGATCGTCTGAGACCAGCCACCTGGACAGCTGCTGCAACAACCTGTTTGCATAACTAAAGAATTTCTGCACAAACTGTCAGAAACCGTCTCAGGAAAGCTCATATGCATGCTCGTCGTCCTCATCGGAGTCTCGACCTGACTGCAGTTCGTCATCGTAACCGACTTGAGTGGGCAAATGCTCACATTCCATGGAGTTGTGCACTTCGCTGGCACTTTGGAGATGTGTTCTCTTCATGGGTGAATCCCGGTTTTCACTGTCCTGGGCAGATGGCAAACAGTGTGTATGGCATCGTGTAGGTGAGCGGTTTGCTGAACATTGTGGATTGAGTAACCAATGGTGGCAGTGGGGTTATGGTATGGGCAGGCGTATGTTATGGACAACGAACACAGGTGCATTTTACTGATGGCATTTTGAATGCACAGAGATACTGTGACAAGATCCTCAGGCCCATTGATGTGCCATTCAATCAATTGAGCATGTTTGGGATGCTCTGGATCGGCATATACGACAGCGTGTTCCAGGTCCTGCCAATATCCAGCAAGTTTGCACAGCCATGGAAGAGGAGTGGACCAACATTCCACAGGCCACAATCAACAACTTGATCAACTCTATGCGAAGGAGATGTGTTGCACTGCGTGAGGCAAATGGTGGTCACACCAGATACTGACAGGTTTTCGAACCCCCCCCCGGACCCCCCAATACAGTAAAACTGCACATTTTAAAGTGGCCTTTTATTGTGGCCAGCCTAAGGCACACCTGTGCAATAATCTGCTGTCTAATCAGCATCTTGATATGTCACACCTGTGAGGTGGATGGATTATCTCGGCAAAGGAGAAGTGCTCACTAACACAGATTTAGACAGATTTGTGAACAATATTTGAGAGATATAGGCCTTTTGTGTACATAGAAAAAGTCTTAGATCTTTGAGTTCAGCACATGAAAAATGGGGGCAAAAATAAAAGTGTTGCGTTTATAATTTTGTTCAGTATAATGTGTATATGTATATGATTGTATATTCATATACACATATACTGTATATAGTATATGATTGGAATTGCAGGTGTTCTGTCACTTTTGACTGCGAAAACCACACGTGTGACTCCCAAATGAGGAGGAGTGGAGGGTTAAACATATTTAAAATATATATTATTAATTTATTTGTCTGTTACACTTAAATGTAGAAAAATACAGCTCATCTGTTAAAGTTAATTAATTGTGAATTCTGGGATTGGTGTCAGAAATTATATCGAATCTGATGTGGTCATGTAGGGCCGAATAAAAAATGGCTTATTCAGAAAGTTTTATTGAATCATCAGACAGCTGATGTTTCATTAGTTTTTCTTTTCACCAGGAGTTTTTATGACTTTCTTGTGACATTTGTCATGCGCTCTTTAAACACTGATGACATCATTTTCCTTTCAGTGTAAGAGATGCTTGTCTGTTCTTCATTTTATTCTCAATAACTCACTCAAAACACACAGGAATATTCTTTTCTGTTTCACTTTTCATTTATAACCACAAGTTTTATACAGTTTAAATAATTATACCGTGAAGGTTGAATAAGTCAAAATAGGTATTGCATGAAACAAATAAGGCTTTAATGTCTATATAATAATTATAATGTCTTTCCAATTCATAAATTCAAAACTATTCCTGATGTATACACCAGCGGATTCTTATATGTTCTTTTTCTATATTAATTTTGACACGATTTTAAGCATAGTTAGCTAAATTTTAACTTTCAGGCCACTTTGAAAATGTATTTGGAGTCAAGTCAAGTCATCTTCATTTATATAGCGCTTTTAACAATGCAGATTGTTTATAGCTTTATGGCAGCTCTAGAATAAAGTTATTTTCCAGCTAAAGTTAGTTTTAATTGATTCACTTCCGTCGCAACGATCATTAGTTATTAACTTAACACGACACCCGTTTAACAGAAAACTCTTAAGTTCTCTCTATGCAAACTTTAAAAACGCGAACCTGTGAGAACACTGATGGCGTGCACATGCGTATTAAGAGTTCATTCTATAGGTATGCGCGTTTGAATATATGTCCTTAAAAAAACAACCCTCAACAAACTACTTGTCTGGCCTTAAAATTTATTACACAGAATTTTATCGCTTCGGCGTAGCCATGTGAACCAGAATTATCCCGACAACCATTATCTGTACAGAGGTAAATTGAAGGAGGCCTTCACAGGGGAGAGACTAGTTTAAACTTCAGGACTGCGTTATCGTCAAAGGCGCAGGTCCTTCATCAGATCTGGATACGGCCTGGATCCGGCGGACTGCGGTAAACCTCGGGATAAACAGAGAGATTAATATTAGCGTATTCCATTCTTCTTATGATGTAACGAGTACATCAGGATTTATGGGAAGTGTTCCCGGTTCCGGCTGACATAATCTATGCAGCCTAACATTGAATTATAGAAGTCTATAGTGTGTTATGTGAATGCTAGGTCAAGGAGATGTGTCTTTAAACTAGCTTAGAACTGATATAGTGTGTCTGCTTCCCGGGCAATGTTAGGAAGACTGTTCCAAAGTTTTGGTGCTAAATAGGAAAAGGATCTAACGCCAGCAGTCGATTTTGATATTCTAGGTATTATCAACTGGCTGGAATTTTGAGATCATACGTTAAGAGCTCGCTCAAGTACTCGGGAGCTAAACCATTTAGTGCTTTGTAAGTAATCAGCAATATTTAAAAATGTATACGATGTTTAATAGGGAGCCAATGCAGTGTTGACAGAACTGGGCTAATATGGTCATGCTTCCTGGTTCTGGTAAGAACTCAAGCATTTTGGACCAGCTGTAGTTTGTTTATTATGCGTGCAACCACCCAGTAGAGCATTACAATAATCTAGCCTTGATGTCATGAACGCATGAACTAATTGTTCCGCATTTGTCAATGAGAGCATATGACATAATTTAGATATATTTTTAGGATGGAAAAATGTGGTTTTACAGATACTATTCACGTGGCTTTCAAATGAAAGATTGCTAACAAAGAGCCAACCAGGTTCCTAACCGACGACGAAGACTTGACAGAGCAGTGTAGTGTTACAAATGTATTAAATGTTTAATTTAGGTTCCAATACAATAGTATATAAACTGAGAAAGTTTATTAGTGTGAATTTTGTAACTAAGGTAAATGATGTCACAAACCTGCCTGTTCCTGTCTGTCCTGATCTCTCTATTGTAAGTTAAATGAGTCAGATTACTGAGACTCTCACCCTTTGTCTTTAATGGCTCTCGGAGCCCCTGTCCCAGTCATTGAATAGTTAGGCTGATTGGATTAGCATCTATGCATATGAGTGCTGATGAGATCAGGGCTGGGGAAATTCCGGTAACGGGCTGACTCCTGTACTTCATTTACATGCTTTGTTTAGATTGTCTCCACCTCTATGTAACTCCTCCCCCTTTAAATGTATAAACTACAGTCTGTATTTTGCCTTAGTTAGACTTGGATGAAAGACACTAGAGCGATGCACCAGCGACTTCTCAATAAAGAATCCTGTTGAAAGGTATCCCAACGTCTCCTGGTCTTCGCTTCTGAGTTTTCTACACTTTAGAAGAAAAAAGTTCACAACAGCAGCCATCAAGTGTTAGACATTATTATAGGTTATTACGTCCAATAATTAGAATCTCTGTTTTTTTGTTTTTTTTCCAGAATTAAGTAGTAGGAAATGACTAGTCATCCAATTTTTTATATCAGCTATGCATTCTGTTAATTTTGTGAATTGGTAAGTTTCGTCAGGGCATGAGGAAATATAGAGCTGGGTATCGTCGGCATAACAGTGAAAGCTAATTCCATGCTTCCTAATGATATCTCCTAATGGTAGCATGTACAGAGTGAACTGCAGCGGTCCTAGTACTGAGCCTTGGTACGCCATAATGAACTTGTGATCGATTAGACATCTCTTCATTTACTGCGACAAACTGATTACGGTCTGATAAGTATAATTTAAACCATGCTAATGCAATTCCACTAATGCCAACATAGTTTTCAAGTCTATTTAAAAGAATGTTTTCGTCAGTATCAAAGTATCAAATGCAGTACTAAGATCGAGTAACACCAATAGTGAGATACAACCACGATCGAATGACAATAGCAAATCATTTGTGACTCTAATGAGAGTTTTTTCAGTACTATGGCAAGGTATAAATCTGGACTGGAAATCCTCGCAGATATCATTTCTTGTCTAAAAAGGAACATAGGAACAAATAGTAGATTTATTTGATTTAATGAGTTTAGAAAATTCTTCCTCTCCTATAGCAATGAATGAATCTAATGTTCTAACTATAATGCACTTACTGATGCGATGCTGTAGTAGACGGTTGCATAGTTATAATTTTCTCACTGATATTATCAATTTTCTCCCTGATATTATCAATCTTATAAGTGAAGAAGGCCATAAAATCATTACTGCTGTGCTGCTTGGAAACTTACTTAAGTTTCTGTCGCAATATCGAGTTCTTCTAAGCTATCTAGGATGCTGAGATGATGAAACTGATGAGGAAGATTATTAATAAAGCAATCTTTAGTGGCAGAAGTTATAGTTCTAACATATTTATGACACGGAGTCGGCTTTGCAGCCTTGGCTAAATGAAGTTTACACAAGACTAGATAATGATCTGAGATGTCATCGCTCTGCTGCAGAATTTCAACAGCATCAACATTGATTCCATATGATAATATTAGATCTAGAGTATGATTACGACAATGAGAAGGTCCTGACACGTGTTGTCTGACTCCAATAGAGTTCAGAATGTCTTTAAATGCCAATCCCAATGCATCTTTTTCATTATCTACATGTATATTAAAATCACCAACAATTAGGACTTTATCTGTAGCCAGTACTAACTCTGATAGAAAGTCTGTATTCTTTGTTAAAGTTAAAGTTCTTTGATCAAATCTTTATGGTGCCCTGGTGGCCTGTATACAGTAGCCAGCACAAATCTCAAACGTGATTTATCATTTACACTATATACCGGTATTGTTACATTAAGCACCAACACTTCAAAAGACTTATATTTGAAACTAGACTTCTCAGTAATTTTTGAAAATATTACTATAAATTACAGCAACACCTCCCCCTTTGCATTTCAGACGTGGTTCATGTTTATAACAGTAATCTTGGGGAGTTGACTCATTTAAAGTAATGTAATCGTTTGGTTTTAGCCAAGTTTCTGTCACACACAGCACATCTAGGTTATCTGTAATCATATCATTAACAATAAGTGCTTTTGAAGTAAGGGATCGAATATTCAGCAACCCAAGCTTTATCATTTGTTCATTTGTATTAAATCTGTTTTTTATTTGTTGAACATCAATTACATTTTTAACCTTAGATGGGTTTGGAAGTTTTTTGTATTTCCTAATTCTGGGAACAGACGCAGTCTCTATATCATGATATCTAGGTGAAAGAGCTTCTATGTGATGGGATTTATCTGACCTTGGTGACGTGAGACAGCTGGCAGACAAGGCGGTTCATTCATGTGAACATGAATGAACATTAAACTATAATAAATGTTATTGTTCTTACTAATACTATTATTATATTTGTTTAGAATTTGTTTAGAGCTCTTTCTTAACATGAAGTGTTTTATGATCAGCTGGCCATCATTGTGACCACATGAATGTTTTTATTGACAGTAAGTACCAGCAGACTTGAGTCAGCATTGCGGCAGGAGAAAGGAAGTCATGAGGAACAGATGCTGTATATTTCATGATTTGCTGAGTATCAGAGACTGGGCAGTACACTAATGGAGACATAATGATAAAAACAAACAAAATGATGTTTAACCTGCACACTGCAAATAAGAACAGATCACTCCCAACAACACAGAGGACTAGGTAGAGCTGGTAACCAGAGAAACTTGGAATAATTTTGTATTAAACACTGGAGTAAAGGCAAGAAAGTTGTTGTTCTCTTGAAGGTGTATGCAGGTTACATCCATAGGCCAGTAGGTGGCAACAAGTGTCTTCATGAGTAAGTCACTGAAGCCCCTTTCACACAGAGATTCCGGAAAATACACGGATAAAGTGACCCGGGATTTGACCCGGGTTCGTTTGATTTTGGTTCATTCACACTGCCAGTGATTTTCTGGAATCAGAGAGTGCGTTCACACACAACCCGTAAAAATCCCGTAAAGACACGTGACATCGATGTGACTTGTAATCTCAGCAGCGTCTTAAATTTGCTTATGAGCTGCGATCTCTCTCTCGTGAAACCACGCTTCTGCTTTTTTTTTCTGATTCGACCATAAACTTGCGCTTTACGTACCATTTCACAGCTGGCGAAGGATCCCGGTGTTGTGCCGAATTTCGACCCCCGCCAAATTATTACCCCCCTAGCATTGGTAGGTTTAGGATTAGTTGTGGGGGAGGGTTTAAGATTAGGGGTGGGGTTAATATTAGGCAATCAGGTATTGACTTCAACGAGGGGGGTAATAATTTGGCAGGGGGTCGAAATTCGGCACAACACCGGGACTGAACACAGCAATAGGTCCCCAACCCGGAATCGATCCCGGATAAATTCCGGGTCGAGTTTGCGTTCACACAGAGAGCGTTCTGGCAATTTGCCGGGTTCAAAGCGCTGTGTGAAAGGGACTTGATTCATTCATTCAACCAGTTTCCATCAAAATCACTTATTGCTTCAGAAACAAAACAAGTGTCTTTATGAGTGAGTCCAGATATCATCCATGAAAAGTGTGCGATTTCAGACTCAGCCACTCACTTTGAGTGAGTCATTAAATCATTCAACCAACCAATCCATGTAGAACACTGATTCATTCAAAATTAATCTCTGCTGTTGCTACGAGAAGCACAAATGATAATTCAGCAGTCTCTTGCTTGTGATATTGCTTAATTATGATACAGATACGGCTGTCTTTGTCATTTCAAAACCTACAGATATATGCATTTATATATATATATATAGTTTATTTCCAAGTGTAAATTTTGTAATATTGTGTAGCCTATTCAATTTCACAATGTCAAATATTGAAATTTCTGCACATTTTCCTTGCAGCTTCTGTAAAATATTTAATTTAAGCTTAAGATTTAAAAATATATGTTTACATTGAATCAAGTCCATATTATCAGATTAGTAAAACACAGTTTGTCTTCTCTTAGTGTTCTGCTGCTCTTTCATGGAATTCTAACATCATCTCATTCCTGTTGAGTTTTTGTGTCCGCTGCAGAGCCAATCGAGGACGGTTGGGTAGGGGGTAAGGGTAAGTCAAAGTCAAAATGTGTAATTTATGAATACTGAGGGGTCAAATGACTTAGTGAAAATAAATGTTTTAATTTGTTTAAATTAAATTGTTTAAAAATATACATTACTTTTCACTTTTTCAATTTAGTCTCCAAACAAAATCATATGCCTCCAAACAAAATCATATGCCATCATATGTGCAGCATTTTTAATTAAAATAGAAATAATTTGAAGAGGAATTATCATTGAAGTGTCTGGTTTAATGGAACAATCCATTGTCTTTCATCCATGAAGTGAACAAATGATCAAATGTATATGTGTGATAATACTTAATGTATCATCATGTGTGAGGAAAACACATGCCCGACATTATAATGATTATCTAATAAGCTGCTTCAGAATGAACAGAGAGGGATGGGTTGGAGGTACACCAGAAGATTCACTTAATAAATGTGCAATTTAAACAAGGAAATATGGTACTATCCTGTAATTTCCAGATGTGTCTACAGATTAATCTCATGTTTTATTTTCATGACGACGAAATACGTATGTACGGAAGCCCTGAACCGCAACTTAAAAAAAAAAAATCCGTAAAAAATAAAAATATTTTTTTTAAAAATCGTTAAAAAAAAATCCGTAAAAAAAATCTAGCATTTCGAGATTAAAGTCGAAACATTTCGAGATTAAAGTCGAAACATTTCGAGATTAAAGTCGAAACATTTCGAGATTAAAGTCGAAACATTTCGAGATTAAAGTCGAAACATTAGGCTACGAGAATACATTCTTCGTTGAATTTACGAGTATGCTTCGTTGTTTCACATTGCCACGTAACGGTGGGTATGGAGCTAATAATATGACAAAATGATTTGAATTTGAATTGTGTAAATTTGATTTATTTGCAAGTGTAATCTAACTAAATTGAATTTTAGGTGGTTTTTGTTCTGAATTCTTATACTGAAAATATTCAGTTTTAAAAAAATACAGATTCAAGTTTTCAAGATGAAGAAATTCGGAACCTCAAATTCAGTTTTCTAAAATTCAATCTCAAAAATTCAAACTCAAAAAGAAAAATTCAGATCTTACAGAAAGTAGGTCACAGGTCATCCACAGGGAAGAGTAGATGATCTCAGAAAAGTCGAACAAAGCATTTTGGCCAATTAGGGACTGCAGAAGTTTTCTAGCACGAACGTGGTGGTGGATCAAGAGGTTACCACTCTCTGAATCTCCTCAGTGATTCTTAAACATGAATGATTTTCTGTTTATATGTTAGGTTAGCGTTCTCAGCACGTGAGACATTTGTCTAATTGGTCTTTGGTGTTTGTTTTAAAGTATATTTGGTGTAAAATCTATTAGAACGCCACCGTGTCAACTACACAGACAGGACGCGAGCGGCGCGACGCAACACAGTGCTTGAAGCGACTGTTGCAAAGAGCTGGGACGGGACTAGGTCAGAAATAGGATGGGGAATCCATGTGCTGTTGGGGATTTCACGGATCGCGGCGCACCGCTCGTCGCCGGTCTAGAGTGTACATGTAAGCATAAGGTAGCCTATACGAGAGGGTGTGCTGTATCGTGAATACGACGAATACTTTACCCTACAGAGTCAGTCATCAGTCAGTCGAGGAGACTTTAATATTGAAAGGACAATTGCATTATGCAGGCTTATTGTAAAACATTTAATGCCTAATTCACCCACCGAACTGCAACAATTGTTACAGACCGTCGTGTTCAACATTATTTCCCTGCGAGCTGAACAGATATCTAGCTAAAAGCAGTGGGCCGTTAAACCAATAATGAACGAGATAAAAAATGATTCTGCTTAAACTGTGTTTACAGGACAGTTAAAGACCTCATTTCCCTTAGCTGTGTGTGTACGGCTTTTTTGTAACAGCGCGCGGCGCCGCGTCCGAGGATGAACGACTTCAAGCCGAATCTGCTCGAGAATGTAGGCTACGTCTCACCGCACCGCCACCCAGTATCCGCGTCTAAAGTTTTTTTTGTTAAGGTTTTGTTTACTGTGTGCGATTTATTTAAAACAAAGCACGTTCATTGCAAGGTTGTTGTTTTTTTGTTAAGGACATGTTTACTGTGTGTGATTCATTTAATGGAAAGCACATTCACCTCTTGTCTTGCTGTTAATTTTAAATAAATGTAGATCAAGTTGTTAGTGTCTGCTAGTTTATTCAAACTAAGTTGTCCTATACCAGACGAACGTCGCAACGCATACACCCCCAACGTTTGTTTTATGAATGTAGTTAGATAGATTGATGATGTCTGAGTGACAGGATAATTACAAATCAAATTTCCTGAGAAGGATTAATAAAGTATATATGTATATCTATCCATCCATTATTGCTGCAACTCGATTATAGACCTTAAACGGAGCCGGATGTGCATGTAAACACAATTAAACAACTGAAGTAAAGCGGTTTCATTAAAGTCAAAGTAAAGTTGTAAGGTCAGCCAGGCACTTGTTGTCATTGCTGATGTCTGACAGTAGCCTACAGCTGGTCCCAGTCAGGAAATGCCAGGTTTTTCGTGTATTTTTTTTATTGTGTTAAGGTAGTTTGTGAGAAAATAAAACCCTGTTATATAAATGAATTTGTGCATGCACGGTTATGTTGAAATTAGGCTACTTAAAAAGTTGTATATGCATTGATCATTCATGATTCCGCCTCCATAGGCAGCATCCTGTTTAGCAGATTTTTTTTTTAAAGAAAACATGATAGCCTAAAGGAAATTCTAAACTGAAAGGTTTCTTTTTTTTTCCTTCAAGACATTTATTCATTTTTGTATCTCAGTATTTATTTTTCCTTGGTGCAACATGCAAACCGTACCTGAACAGAGCTTTCTTCTGTGTATACATTTGGGTGCTGTAAAATACTAATTTATCTTATTGAATATTAATTTATGTGACATTTGCTCTCACAACTATCCCTAGCCTGTATTTTGTACATCGCTGCTTTATTTAGGTGACCAACTCTTGAAGTCTGTGTGCTAAAGCTATAGCCTATGCGATGCACTGGACAGCGCGGAGAGAACTGCATAAGCTGTAGTGAAGCAAAAAGCAGAATCGATTCAAGGGTAGATAGACACTTTGAACAATAAAGCCAGAGATGAAGAGTATTTTTTATTGCCAACTAAAAGATTTAAAAACGATTTTTATAAATGTAAGAATTAAATGAGTCAATAAAATCAGTTTGACACTATAGTCAGTTTAACCAAAGGCATCTTGCGCTGCATCGGTGGCATAGAAGCAGCATAATTCTGAAGTTGCTTTTAATTAATGCTGCTGCTGTGAGAGTTTTTTCTCCCCTGTTTTACTCCCCTTGGTTGGTAAGAACAAAAGTGGATGTTCAGATGACAATGACATCCGTTCAATGACATTTTCTGGTGAACAGTTGCAGTTCTGGCTCCTCTGTCTCAATATACTGTACAACGACATGTACATTCACATCACACGTTAACACAGCGGTAGAGTTACGCTCACGTGACACTGCAGTTTTTCGCAGTAATGAACGTTTATAATTTGCTTGTGTAAAATGCATAACATTGCATTAACACACTCAAGCACCTAGAAACGGACCTGGCTAATCGCGCCAGGTCTAGACATTGGTGAAAGTTACCTGATTGTTACGGATGGCCAAATTTACATGACATATTTTAGATTAGCATATAGTCTGCAATAGATACAGTGCCAAACGGAAGAGAAGAGGATAAAACGGGATAAAGACAGAGGTAATGTAATGAATGAACAGTTTATCTAAATGCATAGTAGTAGTAATATATAATTTAATGGCAGTTATTTTTACCTTAAGCTTAATGCTAACAGTTGTTCTGAGTTCTCCAGAGGCCCCGGACAGTGTGATTTGTAACAATCACAATCAGTTTTTTTAGACGTATTCATTATCACTTTTATTAATTAATGTTTTACTCTACAGTTGTGCAGTTTTGAGGGGGATATATGGCATTTTTTTTTATTTGCCAAAATTATTAATGATATTTATATAGGCTACAGGTTTATTAAAAGTAGCAACGTTTTATGTAAAATTAACATTAAAGAAGACATTTCGCAGTTTCATTCATGGTGAAAACATGAAACGTGCCATAGTTTAGTGGAAGATTGCTGCCATCAACTGCGAAACAAACACTGCTAGCGCTCAATGAATAGTTTGTGCATGAATGACATTTGGACGATGACATCACTGTTTTATCCAGAGCGGCTATATATACTGAACAAAATTATAAACGCAACAAAACCGTAAAGCTGTTAATCTGCCTTGAAATAAATCATCTATATTGTAAAAAGCGCTATAAAAATAAATAGGACTTGACGCTAGATGTAATAGTCTTGCTATTTGTGTTTAGGCTGTAATGTGTGTGTGTGTGTGTGTATATATATATATATATATATATATAGGATAAATAATCAACACAATGACAGGGTGAAATCGGCTGTGATGCATGGGGCACCAGGTAAAATCTTGCCTAGGGCAGCAAATTGGCCAGGGCCGACCCTCTTCGCCGTAAACCCTTGCTGGAGACATGTTCAGTGCATCATTCCGTATCCAATCATTTGGCCGGATCCCGCGATTTCCTCACATATAAAGCTGGATAACTCCATCTAGTCTTCATTCATTCATAAAGATAGATCGCCATCCAGTAACGTCATAAAACAAAAGGTAATGCCATAGAATAGATTATAGCACCTGCATAATTTCCTTTTGTTGAAAGCCCAGATAAAAGTAAAAAGCTATGTCCGAGGCAGTTCGACTTCACGAACGCATTTTTATACACAGACACACACAAAGTTTGAGTAATGAATTGGAAACACTCGCTCTGCGCCAGTGGACGCGCACCGTTATGCCTGTGTGGCAATGTGAAACAGCGAAGCACACTCGTAAATTCAATGAAGACTGTATTCTCGTAGCCTAATGTTTCGATTTAATCTCGAAATGTTTCAACTTTAATCTCGAAATGCTAGATATTTTTTTACGGATTTTTTTTTATGGATTTTTTTTTTAAGTTGCAGTTCAGGGCTTCCGTACTATGCATATAGTCTATGTAAATGATAAAGATACCTATAGTAGCTGAATAAAGTTGTAATATAAAATAAATGTAATAATAAATACAATGAATAATTATAAAATAGATTTATAAAAAGGCTTGATCGTAAAACAATGATAGAACAATTCATGTGGACAAATATTGCATCCTGAAGTCTGTTCTGCTACACAACTACAAAGAAATTAGCCTACTTATTAATGGAGGACTCAATTCCTTTTCAATAAAGGAACAGTCAAGCTGGCATGAAACGAAAATTCAGTGTCGTAAATTCATGTTAAAGATCTTATCATGAACAATTTATCCATGTATAGATTCCTTTTCTTTCTTTTTGACCTCGCAATGTTTAATCAAAATTACATAACTCCATCTTCTAGTGAAAACAAACTTATCCGATAACGTATACCAGACATCTCCAATTTGTTAATCTACTTAAACAGCATCCCTCCACAAACGACGGCAAGCTCACATTATTTTTTGAGTGCAACGGCCATACTTTCAACAATGAAAGAACCAAGTGCCCGTTACATTCGGATACATGACGATATGAAATTAAATATTTGTTGCTACTTTCATTCCATCACTACGTCTGTAATACAGGGGAGTCAGAATAACCACTTGCAGCAACAAACCTACATTATGAATATTATTACAACTTGAAGTCATTGGTTTCACTACCTCAATCTGTATTTGTCAGCTTAACCTAGTTGGTAGATCAGGAATTCTGGGTAGGAGGCAGCATTTTTTGCAGGTGTCTACCAAGAAATCCAAATGAGTGCATTAGGGAGTCAAAAAAGAAAAGGCCTCAGCCTGTGTCTGATGCCACAGCCCTCTCAAGAGGCCAAGGATTACAAAAGCTGCAGTTGACCAAGTTTCAGAATTTAAAACATCTGAATACATCAGAAAATGTAAACCTTTTATTACTAAAATAACACTCAAGGTGTCATTTCCTTCACAATCTTATATTTCGAGTTTATTATGTCCCAAAAAAAAAAATCATTTCCCAAATAGAAAAAAAAAACACGTTTTACATAGCAAAAACTGTTTAGTATTTACATTGTGAAGAAAAAAACAAAAACGATCATCGGTTTGTCAGGACCCGTCTTGTGAGAGGCTTTCTATTACGGTTCAATTCGGTCACAAAAGGGAAGCACTTCATTTCAGATAACCTTTACATTAGGGACTTAGAGAACAAACATTTTAATCGCTAACAGGTGCATACATACTGGTATGCCAAAGTTGGATATAAATATTCAAACCCCAGAGATAACTAGTAATAACAGTTTGCTGATGGACACCATTAGAAACTTTTGAACCAAAAAGCAGATCTTTCAAAATTAAAATAAGGCCTTTGGAGTTTTTGGAAATGGTGGATTGAGGTAAATTGGCCATTTAGCTGTCTAAAATTGACAGCTTATTCACCTACTAAGATTTAATTTGTTCTTGTAAATTAAATTATTCCTAAAATCAATCTCCCAATAGGACAGGCTTGGAAATGCAATAAAATGAGACAAGAATAGAACACTGGAAATTCAGTACCACTTTGAGTTAAATGTACTACACCAAAACCAATATTTTAAACTATTGCGTATTGTTTTCAATAGGAAGGAGACTGTATGAAGTTACTAACCAGCTAAAGTTCTGATCACCTGGTGAATCTGTCAACCTCGCACTGATTGGATAAAAGGAATTTAAACTGAAGCCACGGGTTTAATCGGTCAACAAAAGGGGCATATTTGGATTATAATCTGCTAATGTCAAAAACAATTGGTCTTTGAATACCCCCTCTGATGTGCTTGCCTAGTCATTTCTCACATTCAATATTTGAACAACTCAACTAACCTTTTAAATGCTGCACTCTGCACAGTTAGGTCACTTTTGAAGTTAAATAAGACAAAGTCCGATATCTACTAAACATGCCTCTCTTTCTCAGTGAATGACAATGTGTGCATATGTACAATAAAAACAAGATCATTCTGAGAGATTTGAATCAAATGACTGGGCAAAAAGGAAAATCACTAGAAAAACATGAATAAAAATAGAAAATTGAAAGTCTTGTGATGGTTCTGGACATTCTGAGTTGGAGTCTGTTGGCTCAGTCCTGGAACAAAGGATGGTCAAAGGTGAAAGTGTCATATCTTCTCCTGAATGAAAGGGTGCTGCAGGGCCTGGTTGATGCTGATGCGTTTAGCAGGGTCCAGCATCAGAGTCCCATCCAACAGATCCTTCAGCTGCATGACCTTCTTCCTTTGATCCTCAGGTAACCTCTGACCGCCGATCATGTCCGCAAGTAGGTCTTTAGTGGGGTTAATAGTGCTCATCACAGTTACCTTCTCCTGAAAGATTAAAAGAAAGTGCAAGAGAAAGAAGGGTAAGAAACAGGAAGCAGATGTGTGCGGTGATATAGTTTATCAAGAGTAAATTAACTTAGAAAAATAAATACATGTGAGATTGAGAACATACCCTTTCAGTCACTTTGTCTACCTCGATGTACAGGAAGTTCAAGTTCTGGTCAAAATGTTGGTCTTTAAACAGGCCTTTACGAATCATCTACTCACAAATGAAAAATAAAACACCATGTAAGAGACTTAAATACAATAGATACAATTTTCCTTTTACTCACTTTATTAAAGGTATACAGAACTTTTGTTCAAAATTAATTAAAATATTGAAACCTGTTATAATTGTTTATATTTTAGACCTGTCGGGATGGTTTTCACTGGAAACTGTGTTCATCACTCGCCCGTCTCCTCGTATCCGTAAATAGAAAAAAGTTGCTCTGGCTATTTTGATAGGTTAGTTGTTACAAGGAGCGAGAAAGGATGAAATGGAGCAGCTAAATCTCGAACCTCCAGGGAAACACTCGTAAAACATTTATATTTATAACGGAACAGAGAACGTGACAAAGCTCGTAATAAAACGAGAATCAAGATTGGCTCGGCTTTTCAGAGATGGCGAGAACTGAGGGATTTGAAAAGTTGTAAAAGCATTTTTGAGATGACGTTCTCTCAACAAACAGGCGAGTAAGGTATTTTATTGAACAGATAAACTACCATATGAAGCTCATTGTAAAACACTATTTTGAAGGGTCATTTCACTATGCTTGTTGTAGCGCTGTGCTGGGATTTATTTTCAAGGAAGTACCGCATATAAATTATTTCCCCACCAGAGTTTTTAAAAAACATTGATGCAAACCAGAACGAACAGAGCCTCTGTTTTCAAACAAACAAATTTCATCTAGCTGTATGCATTGTTTTTTTTATTAACACTTGAATGTGGGAAAGTTTATTTAAAAAAATTAGCAACATTTAGAACAAAAAGCTGAGAACAATCTCGAAATTTTTGTCGAAGACTACATTTGGATTGGATTCAGAACAATTATCAAAACATAAATGGAGTCTAATTGCTTCCATCAACACCCCCTAAAGCTTGTACAGCCCTATACCCCTTCCTGGTAGGGGTGTCGAAATTAATCGTTTCTACGATGCATTGCGATGCAGACGAGGACGATTCGCTATCGGTTCAGTAATAAGACCATAAACGATTATAATGTACTGTTAGTAAACCTTTTTTCTTCTCAAGTGTAAGAAAACTCAGAAGCGCAGACCAGGAGACGTTGGGATATCTTTCAGCAATATTCTTTATTGAAAAATGAGCTGTAGGCAGCTGTAGTCCCAAACCAGTCTAACTCAGGCAAAATACAGTCTGTATTTTATACCTTGAAAGGGGGAGGAGTTACATAGAGGTCAAGACAATCTAAACAAAGCATGTAAATGAAGTACTGGAGTCAACTCTTCCTAATCTCAGCATAACAGTGTGAGATGGTAATCCACTCAGCCTGATTGTATACCTTCACATTATCAGAGACAAAAGCTAAGGTCAGACACCTGAATTGCTTGACTTAATCTTCCTAAATATTCAAAATGGTAAACACTTTGTGCACTTTCTCAGTTAAAATACTGTTATACTAAAATACTAAACTAAAACATTTAATAAATTTGTAATCCTTCAGTACTGACACTTTTCTGACGTCATTTGTCGCGGTAGCATACAAGGGCAGAGGGAGGTGAGACGCGGGTGCAAAAAAATTCAAAATGCTCCAACTACTTTAAAAGCCTATATCTGGGCACATTTCAGCTTTAATGAACAACCTGGTAAGCACGACCTGGAGAAGACACGCACTGTGCGCGCTCATGTCACGCGCGATGATGTAATCGAACCGTGAGACCAGTGTTGGTTCACACCCCTACTTCCCGAGTAGACATTTCATTCGGTAACATTAGGAAATTTCAATTTATAAGGTGTTTTATGTTTGATCGTGTAATTTTAAGTGCTTCTATCGCTTGTTTCTGCTTCCCATGTGTTTTGATCCGTCCTAGATTCTGTACCCTTTCAGAAGATGAGTAATAGTGCCTCAGTGAGATAACAGTGACAACATGGATTGGCGGAAAATTCCGTCAATGGAGGGGAAAGACTTAATTGGTATAGCTATAGTAATGTCTTCAGCTACTCAGCTTGAGATGCTTTCCATCTAAACTAGTTATATCTCTATGGCTAGTAGTGAATGTTTTATGAGCAGTAGGATTATCTCTTTCTTTTTTTATAGTTATGAAAAAGAACCCATGTGGATTCTTAGTGTAAATTCTCCTGTACCTTGTTTGGCATCTTGCCCTTTACATCCATGGCCAGTTTCAGCATGTGGTTGTTGGATCCACCAGGGAACAGGATCTTCCCTGCGTACAGCTCATACAGGGTACAGCCGACTGACCACATATCAATGCCATAATCATATGGTTTACCAATGACTAGGGAGGAAGAGAGAAGTTAGATCCAATTACTAGGTAGTTCCAATTACTATGGTTTATATGAGCTGCTGTAATCACACAATTACAGTGCAACTTACCAATTTCAGGTGCCCTATAGAATCTGCTGACTAGGTAAGGAGTGATTTCATTGTCGGCAACATGGGACGCAGAGCCGAAATCACAGAGTTTAAGAATTGTCTTTGACTCGTTCACCTGCAGACAGAGAGTTGAGTAAGTGAGAATGAATGAATGAATGAGGTCTTTGGAAACAGGGGCCATATAAATGATGCTAACCAGTATGTTGTCTGGTTTGATGTCAGCATGGAGGATGTTGCAGCGTTTCAGTAATTTGAGGGCCAGAAAGAGCTGCTGACTGTAGGAACGCACTGCCTTGATGTGTAGCCCTACGTCTTTACCATACTTTTTCAGCACTTCCCGCAGATTCATACTGTGAGACACAAATATGGCAAAAAACAGCAGAGAATAACTTAAGCATAATCTTTGAGATTATCAGTTAAGCATTACATGTTAGTGACCTTATCAACATGAATTTTTTTTAGGGATGTGCAAAAGTACTCGGACCAGGCAGCGACGATCAATCATGAAAAAGATGTTTTTTTTTTTTTTCTGATTGGCTATTGCAGCATTTTGGGTGGTTCCTGAGGTCTGATTGGTTAGGACAGCATGCAGTACAGGCCGGTGAAAAAGTTACACTACAGATTTGAAAGCGCACTCAGTAATGTCTTGGAATTACTTTGATAACAAAAATACAGTTAAGTGCAAGATGTGCAGCACCACCAATATATCATATGCATAACATTATGAGAACACTACTGTAATAGAATTATTTGTGCTTTAGGTGCCCGTTTTTCAGCGTTGTTACGGGACGAACGCATTCACAATGGAGGTTCACATTCAGACATGCATGGCCAAGTTCACATGAGCATTCACATCCTTTTGTGCAAATGCAAGTCATAATATTTTTAAGTTGTATGCATCAGATTGATTTCATTTAGGATGCATTTAGTTGAGTTTATTAAAACACTTCTGATACATTTTTTGCATATGAAATAGCTAGAATTACATGTGGAACTAGAGCTACACGATAATGGTTAAACTGATTCACGATTACTTTGCTCAATTATAATCATGATAATTAATCACGATTATTCTCATTTGAGGAATTACAGAGAAAGAGAAAAGACTTGTATATAAATTCCATAATTATCAAAAGTGGTAATATAATAAGCCTAACGGGCATTTCTTTATGGACCTACACTTCACCTAAAAGGCCTGTAGGTGGCAAGTCAATACAAAATGCATGGTTTTGATTGTGATGTGTCTTCACATTAGATCTTCTAAGCGACAATTCAGTTGCAAATGAGACAAACTACAGGTAGCTCATCAAATTCATACTGCAGTGCCCATCAACAAGTAGGCTATCGTTCTTTGAAGACTGTCAGTGGCTGTCGTTTTCAACTGATTCGCATCATGAAAACTGGTAAAACCTTAAACTCCAAAAGATAGAACAGTGAAACTCATTATTTCCAATAATTCCAAATTATTGATCATTTAATTCTGCAAACATAATCCCAAACAATAAAGAGGAGATCCATGTTTTGATTTTTTCCAAATAAATCGCTGAAGGTTGGATTGGCAGATTTAGTCACAGAAACAGCACAAGTGGCTTGTGAAGAAACAGACTGGCTGTATGACAATTTCATGTTAGCAGAATATCGCTATGGAGATTGCTAAACTCCAGTGCATGTTTGATTTCAGATCATCAGTGATTTTCCCTCAGTGTAGAATGAGCGTGTGCAGGGTTGCCAGATTGCACAGATTAAGTAAAACACCAGGCAGATCATGTAAAAGAAAAGCTCTTTTAGGGATTTAAGCTATTTATATCTGGCAACTACAAACATCAATACTAGTGTTGACGACGCAAATGTAAAAAAAAAAAAGTTTGATTTGTTTGATTGACTATTTGATTGACAGCTCCAGCACAGCGGTTTGATTGACAGCTCCAGCAATTGTAAGGGTGCGTTCTTTGTTTGCTTTCTATATATAATTTAAGCACAGTTTAAATAACAGATTATTTTCATCCTACTAAGAGAAACAATGTGAAATCGACCGTTAAGTCACTGGGTTGATTACTGGTGTACAGTTTACTCTTCAGCTTCACCTCATGCAGCTACTAATACTTTTAGATAATTTGATAATCTAGCAGTTATTTTTCTAGTCTTTTCATATTTTGATAGACATATTTGCATGTAATATTTCTATTTGTCAACAAATTTTTGCACCAGTGTTTTAAATAAAAGTGTAATTATCGCCATGATAGACACGCACACAAGCCTCACCAGAATACTTTTTTTTTTTTTTTTATCTATCAGTACTGAAATTAAAATAAAAAAAATGGACAAATGCCCATCCCTAATATTAATATTGGTTATGTAATATTATCAGAATCTTTTAGAACAATTAGGCTGATAAAGAAAAAAGATATCAAGGATGATTTTAGCCCCAATTCAAATACTCTTAGTTAGCATCATTTTTTGTTCCATTTCAAGATTTAAAAGTACCAAACATTTCCTTATGTCACATCAAGAATGTAAAATTTTAGATGCATTTAAGAATTTACACAGCCTTTCAAAAGTTTGGGGTCGGTAAGATCAAATGTTTATCAAAGTCTCTTGTGCTCACCAAGACAGCATTTATTTGATAAAATAAATAAAACCGAAAAGTTATTTTATGCAAATTTTTAACAATTTGATACATTTTAAAATGTAATTTATTCCTGTGAAGCCAAAACTGAATTTTCAGCAGCCATTACTCCAGTCTTCAGTGTCACATGATATTTCAGAAATAATTTTAATATGGTGATTTGGTGACTCAAGAAACATTTTTATTATTAATGGTAAAAGTGAAAATTGCTCTGCTTAATATTTCTGTGGAAACCGATATTCTTTTATTTCTTTTTTAGAATTCGTTGATGAATAGAAAGTTCAAATTTAAAATACAAATCAATTAATATACTGCATCCTTACCAGTTTTCTAATGTGATGTAATGAGGAGGCTCACACAGATATTTGTTCCACAACACTCTCCCATACACACATACGGAATATGAAGTACCTGAGAGGTTCAAACACCAAACAGAGATGCTGTTTGTGGTAAAAGTGTCTGAAGAGACGCAAACAATGAAATTTATCGTCAGGATCTGCATCATTCAGCTTCTTCAGAAACTCAAGTTCCTTCAGTCCCGTCTTCTGCCTGCAATCAGACAACAAATTAAACTATTGAATACAAACCGTTTTCTGAGCCAGGACTACACTGACTGAACTAAACAAAAAAGTACATATACTTAACATTTAGGTTAAAATTAAAGCTTTTAAGTGATACAATTTTTTTAAATTAGATTAACCTAAAACAGATTAACCTGACATCGCTAGCTTCTGTTATTGTTAACTTAGCACAACACGCTAGTAACTCGTTAGCCTGTTAACGCGCCAGGATTAATACAGGTTTGCAAGGACCCACAAAATTATGCCGTTTACGCTTATGCGCTTTAGGAACGGCAGAAATAGCGGTTTCCTCGGTAACGGCTGTACACAAAAGCAGCGCTCATAAACGCTGCTTTATCAGAAAAGATAGATGAATTAAATGAAAATAACATCGAAACTTTAAGACAGTCAGTTCACTTCAAAGATACATTCATATAAAACACCCGCGGCACGTTTTGACTTTGAAACGTGCAATGCTCATGTTTATTCAACAATGTCAAAACCTTGCGGAAAATCTATATATGGCGGGCAGTTTTGATATTGTGAACCAATGTATGGGAAACACTGTAATATAATTTGAGAGCTATCAATTATAGTTCAACCCATCCATCTTCACCGTCACACGCTTAGTAACACATCCAGCTGTGCCCTCACCACAGTGTCACCAAACGCTGTTTAAGTAACATACCCCTGTATTGCGGTATATTAAAAATTCATATCATAACAAAAATAAACACCGGTATTGGGTATTAACCGGTATACCGCCCTGCACTAAATGATACTCTAAATATTAAACTAAAACCACCAGTAAGTGGTGGCAAGTCCTTGTCTTAAGTGAGTCATTCATTCAAACTGATTCTTTCATATGGCTGATTTATTTAGGAACAAAGAAAGTGACCATCTTCATGAATGGGTCACTGAATCAATGGTTCACTCAAAGAAAAAGAAAAAAAAACCCCACATGAATTCATTCAGGAATGAAACACCCTGCTGTGTTACTTGGAAAAGCACAACAGTTCTACTGTGACTTTATTTGGAAGCATTTTCATGGGCGAAATTTAGCAAAAACACATTTTAGACAATACTGTTACACAATATTAACTTACTTGGGGCAGCACTCTAGCCCTTGTTGTTTTGCTAAACTATATAAACATGTATATATAAATATAATAAAATGAATGTTAATAAATAAATAAATAAATATTTTTTTTGCCCTTATATCTTAAATTTTAGTGGTATTTTTTTATGCATTCTAATAGACTTCATCATCAAGTCAGTCATTGCCCTGCATCATGTTTGTAACTAAACTGGATGCAATGGGCCGGGGAGGGGCAGGCTAAGGGGGTCAATTGACATGTTAAATCGACAATTCTAGTTAAAATATAAAAGAAAACAAAAGTAAAATCACAGAGATGGTCATTGTTTAGTAGTAGGATACTTACATGAGCTCATTGTTTCGGATGATCTTGACTGCCACCTCCTGGCCAGCCCGGGCAGTGTCTCTTGCTCTGACCACATTACTGAACACACCCTGTCCAGTGTACCCATACACCTCATACCGCTTTTCCAGTATCTCACCAATGTTCACACCTTAAAAGAGTTGTTTTTAATGATTCATTCTTGCATTTAAAATATATTTTCTTTGAAAAAGCAAAGCTTTAAAGGATTAAAAGGCTGTTTTAAATGGATTTAAAGACTTAAGGCTTACGGTAGTATCCTTCTGCATCAGTCCAGTTGTCCCTGAGGTTGGGGTTCTCCTTAAAGTCTTTTCCAATGCCTGCAGCCCTGAGTCTGGCACTCTGTGGATGGGAGAGACACAGAAGTCAGATCTCTCAAAGTAACCAACTGGTACTGGTTTAATCTAATGCCGGCAGAAAAAACAAACAAGTTTACGTCAAAATCTGCAGCAAACATGTCATCTGACTCAGTGAACATGTCAGGCGCCGAGGCCTTCTTTGGGTTGGCTCCTGCATAAAATACAATAAATAGTTAATGCATTAGCTTATAGATTCTTTGTGTCATTATGAGAAAGATCACCTAGATTAAAAATTATCCCTACAATCTGAAACATTTCCTGAAAACAGTTCAAGTAAGAACCCTGGTAATGTGCCAACTTCAGCCAAAGTACACCACCTTCTTTCTCCTGAGCGATGAGGTTGTGCTTGGCCTTGATGCTGGCCTCAAAAGTGTTAACATTCTCCCTCTCATATTCCTTCACGTCGGCCGCTACCCGTTCTAGGATGTCATCAGGGGAGGGTGAACGGCTGCGGGTGCTACTCTGAGGACTGCTGGGTTCTGACGCCATGGAGCCCATATTACTGTCCTCATTCACCGTTTTATATTTCTATATCAAAACAGAACAGTTTTATAATACAAAATTATATCTCAATAGAAGGAAGTTACTGTGTCTCAGGTTGACTGTTGTATTGTTACCTGAACGATTGCAAGCCGCTGTTGTCGTCGTTGCTCAATCAGAGCCTCTTCATCCTCTTCTTCTGCATCAAAATCTTCCATCCTAAACATTTACATTCAAGCAACTTTAATATTACCATGTAAACAAGATGACTCAATGACAGTGTAGAGCACTGCTGCACACTTCTGAGAAAATATAAGCTGGATTAAATAACCATATCTCAAAAAAGGTTGATATAATAAAGTCAATAAATTTCAATACTACAGAAAAAAAAATTGCTAATGAACATTCACTACAACTATTGTGTTGCCAAGGATGCATTTTAAATAGAAAAGCTATTTTAAATGAACAATATTACTGTTTTTTTCTTAATTTTATTCTATTTTTGTGAATTTTTAAATTAATTTATTTTTGTGTTTGCAAAGCTGAACTTTCAGCAGTCTTTAATGTCACATTATCCTTCAGAAATCATTCTAATATGCTTATTTGGTGCTCAAGAAACATTTTTATTATTAATGTTGAAAACGGTTGTGCTGTTTAAAAAGGACCATATGCTTTTTTTTACATTTTCTTTAATGTATAATGTTGCTGTTTGAGCATTAAAAAAGCCTGCAAGTTACAAAGCAATATGTCCACTCCAAAGGGAATTATTTTCTATATCAGTAAAAGGTATCAGTGAGAAGTCCCTAAAAATGCCTGGATTGTAGTCTGGACGTTTTCCTCCATGAATGTTCAATCACAATATTCCTCATTTAAATAATTCCCGCGCAAGGCACAAGCAAAAAAAATTGCATTAGTAGTAGTGTTATTCTATACCGTGTCTCTAAAACCGTGATACAAACTGAACCGTGAGTAATTTGAACATTTGCACCACTAGTTAATATGTACATAATAATAACAACTGTACATCATAAATATGTATTACAGGCCCCCACTAATTATTCTAGAAAAAAATTCATTCAACAAAGTTACTTATTTTTGATGGTCCAAATGTATACAGGTCCTTCTCAAAAAATTAGCATATTGTGATAGTTAATTATTTCCCATAATGTAATGATAAAAATTAAACTTTCATATATTTTAGATTCATTGCACACCAACTGAAACATTTCAGGTGTTTTATTGTTTTAATACTGATGATTTTGGCATACAGCTCATGAAAACCCAAAATTCCTATCTCAAAAAATTAGCATATCATGAAAAGGTTCTCTAAACGAGCTATTAACCCAATCATCTGAATCAACTAATTAACTCTAAACACCTGCAAAAGATTCCTGAGGCTTTTAAAAACTCCCAGCCTGTTTCATTACTCAAAACCGCAATCATGGGTAAGACTGCCGACCTGACTGCTGTCCAGAAGGCCATCATTGACACCCTCAAGCAAAGAGGGTAAGACACAAAAAAATTTCTGAACAAATAGGCTGTTCCCAGAGTGCTGTATCAAGGCACCTCAGTGGGAAGTCTGTGGGAAGGAAAAAGTGTGGCAAAAAAACGCTGCACAACGAGAAGAGGTGACCGGACCCTGAGGAAGATTGTGGAGAAGGACCGATTCCAGACCTTGGGGGACCTGCGGAAGCAGTGGACTGAGTCTGGAGTAGAAACATCCAGAGCCACCGTGCACAGGCGTGTGCAGGAAATGGGCTACAGAGAAGCAGCACTGGACTGTTGCTCAGTGGTTGCATGTCATTCAGAAATCAAGGTGCCAGAGTCTGGAGGAAGACTGGGGAGAAGGAAATGCCAAAATGCCTGAAGTCCAGTGTCAAGTACCCACAGTCAGTGATGGTCTGGGGTGCCATGTCAGCTGCTGGTGTTGGTCCACTGTTTTATCAAGGGCAAGGTCAATGCAGCTAGCTATCAGGAGATTTTGGAGCATTTCATACTTCCACCTGCTGAAAAGCTTTATGGAGATGACGATTTCATTTTTCAGCACGACCTGGCACCTGCTCACAGTGCCAAAACCACTGGTAAATGGTTTACTGACCATGGTATTACTGTGCTCAATTGGCCTGCCAACTCTCCTGACCTGAACCCCATAGAGAATCTGTGGGATATTGTGAAGAGAAAGTTGAGAGATGCAAGACCCAACACTCTGGATGAGCTTAAGGCTGCTATCGAAGCATCCTGGCCCGCCATAACACCTCAGCAGTGCCACAGGCTGATTGCGTCCATGCCACGCCGCATTGAAGCAGTCATTTCTGCAAAAGAATTCCCGACCAAGTATTGAGTGCATAACTGAACATAATTATTTGAAGGTTGACCTTTTTTTTTGTATTAAAAACACGTCTTTTATTGGTAGGATGAAATATGCTAATTTTTTGAGACAGGAATTTGGGGTTTTCATGAGCTGTATGCCAAAATCATCAGTATTAAAACAATAAAAGACCTGAAATATTTCAGTTGGTGTGCAATGAATCTAAAATATATGAAAGTTTAATTTTTATCATTACATTATGGAAAATAATGAACTATCACAATATGCTAATTTTTTGAGAAGGACCTGTACTCTACATGTTTGACCATTTATGAACTATCATTTACTATATGTTGTGTATGTGACTAATGTGCCCTACCATCACCATTCATATCTATGCAACCAATAAATAAATTACTACTAGAGCACAAAATTGTTTACAAGAGAACAAATTTCTTCATTGATCTAGTCAACTTAATTTTGCTCTCAAAATGCACCAGATTTGTAAGCGCGTCACATCTCTGCATATGCTCTGAGTTTATCAGATTTTTAAGGTAAATCAATTACAAACCAAGGCCAACACAGGAGAATACATCAATATCTTCCTAAATATACAAACTGTTCATTGCGATTTAAACTTTTTTTGAAACCCTCACTCTGAGTTTGCATGTTTTGATGTCCACATATTCTAGTTCAAGAAATTACAGTGGCTGTAGCATTTCTATCGTAAAGAAGTGGACCAATATTAAATATTAAGGGGACATTTGAATGAAATGTTGTTTGGTCAATAATAAACAAGGATCTGATCATTCTGTAAAGCGTGCCAACAACAATCAAGTCTGTTGGCGCCCTCTGCATATTGTTATAATACATAATGAACATAGGTTGATTGTTAATTATAATGTACTGTATATTACATTACGTATTTTAGCGGTGTTGTTAAAAAAAAAAACATATGATTAATTGCTTTTGACACTTTATTTGAATCCATTATAATGGTCTCGTTATTACATGCTTTTCAAGTAATTTTAAAGGCTATTGTTCGCCTTAGGTCTATTTTTATTACCACCCCAGGGTTTTTCCTAGCCTGGTCCCACCAGACTCTTTTACATTTAATTTGTACATAGAGTGTGTCACCGCTCCATTGACAAGCGTTAACTTCCTTGTAGGCGGGTACTCTATTGAAGTCTAAAACTATTGGATCTGCCCAGAGTCACTCTGGATCTGCCTTAACCAATCGCTAATAAGAGTGGAGACGACAACAACTATCGGCTTTGCATCCCTAGCCAACTCATTCACCACTAACGGAGCGAGCTGGAAAATCAAACTTTTCCCGAACCCCGTGGGGAGGAGGGCCACAACATCATGGCCACCAACAAAAAAAAGCAAAGATTGTTCTTGCTTCAGGTTTAACTTATTGATATTCAGCAGTGTTGCCAGAATGGACCGAATGGCTTCGCTCGCATATTTCTCCGCTGCCATTACCGAACAACAACTCAAAATAACGCACATCAACGTCATCGTTCTCAGCCACTCCCACTGTTCGCTGATTGCCCCTGTAAAAAATTGATCGGAGAAAACCAAAGACTACAGCACACAATCCCAGACTAGCACTGAAGGAAAATTAAAATTGAGCAGAAGTACGTAGGAGGGCGGAGCCAGGCAAGGTTTTTCCTCTATAGACAATTATGAGACGGCCGCCTCAGTCAAATTTCGTGCCGCCTCCGCCTCTCGACAAAACTCGGACAGACAGTCACGTGCTCATATACACTTTCTACTGTGATGGTTTTGTTGCAGTTCCCGCTTGTGTCCATTCTCAAACCGTATAATTTGCCGATAGTGCTGCAACAAGTAACAAACACATTCCATTCAATCGACGGTGGATGACAGATAAATCATTATAATGTGTGAGTGTAATAAAGACACGGAACTCTCATCACGGTAAAATGCAATGAACCTGTGTCACTCTTTTACTTTGTTTCAACAACGTAATTCTCCTCAGGGAAAACCAATCATGGAAAACATAAGGGCTCGACACTAACGCTTGTCCGGGACACGGGTGTTTTTTGCTTTAAGTGATATAAAATAAGAAATACAAATAAAAAATAACTAGGGAATCACCGAAAACGCGTTTTCAATTCAGATTCCGAGGTTTTTTCACGCCTGAAGTTGCGAGCTCATTAGCAAGGCTATTATTGGTCATCTGCGCTCCTGTAAGTGGCCTTAGCGTCCTGGTCAGCGTATATTTTTTATACCAATTGCTGTCAGATCACTAAACAATGTGTCAGTAATGGCTGGCTGGTAGAATATGTGAGCAAAACAATCTGTTAATGGGCCGTAAAGGCTGGTAGGATGTGCTTGTTTTGAATAGGTCAATCAAATAGGGCCTACCTTTATTTATTTTGTCTTTTCAGTACTTAGCCTGACTGGCTTATTTTTATTTATTTTTGACAAGAACAGTGGATAAAACCTGTCGAAAGCATACTGTTTGCGTTTAATCCAGGATCTGATTTTTAATTAAAAAAATAAATAAATTAAAGTCATGTTTTTCCTCTGAAAACATCATTGCCTGCCTATTGACACTGACTGATACACTGCCCTCTGGTACATAGGCAGAACTTATACAGCAAAGTCTTACTGAAGGCATTTAATGGTCAAAATATTAATAAATATTCAAATATTAATATTAATAACCAAACGAACTTCGAATATAATTTTTGGGCCAAAGTCAAAGCCCTAGTATGAACCGGTATACTGCCCAGCACTAGTTTGGTTGCTCAAGATTTATTCCGTTTTCCAACTGTACATTGGTTAGGAATGAAATGGCTAGAATTTATTCACACATCTACTATTGAATCCAACGTATCATCAACGCTCAGATTCGCTTCCATGGTGCTGTCAAGTACTGCTCTGCTTGCAGTCTGTGAGGTAAACTAAACGCTATTGGCTATTTGAAAAGGGGGAGGAGGTCATTCAAAATGTCCTGCCTTAGCTTCCTTTTTCAGTGGAAATTACGTCTACGCATCATACAAAGCTGCACGTTCCATGCGGTTCCAAGGCACTGCAGTGGGCCTTGAAGCGTCCGATTCCAGAATTGCAATTGGAATCCTACAACTATTTTTCATTTTGTTTTTTAATAAAATGATTCAAAGTTTTTTTTTGACATGCCTAGAAAATAATACCATTACTCACACTTCTTCAGAGGAGGAGTCTTGGTCTGCTTTCATACCCTCCGACAGACTGCCTTTGAACTTGTCTTCATCTCGGCCCCGCCTCTTCCTCCTCCTCTCACGATCTCTGGAAGTGGATCGTCGTAGTCTGGAACGGAAAAAGCGGTCCCTATCAGCAGACCTGCCAAAACAGAACAGTACATTATACAATTATCTTACAGCACTACCAGACTGGACTTCACTGACAAAAACTACAGTTCAAGATAGTATTTCTCACTGTGTCTCACCTGCGTCTTAGGGGCGATCGACTTCGCCTTCTGGGGGAGGATCGAGACTGTCGCCGTGGTGAAACAGACCTACGTCTGAGTGGTGAGCGGCTCACTCTGCGCCGAGCTGGACTTGTTTCCCGTGATCTCCCAAGTCCATCCACACGAGGACGCTTCCTAAGAGACATGAAACATTTGCCAGATCAGTTATTTTATAATAGGTCGTAAGCAGGAGTAATAAGCATACATATAAAACACCAAATCACCTTAAATATTAAAATCTTAAATGTCTATTATTCTGACCCTAGGTAAGTAAAAAAAAAAACTTCAAGATGTGTATAAATTTTACCTTAACCTCAGGATGTTTCAGTGTGGACTCTACCTTTTAATAGTGTACAAGAAATTTTAGAAACTACCAAGAACCAAACACTTTAGGTTCCCTCAATGGCACAATCTACTCAACAGGGAGAATCCCAGTGACTCACTTTGATATCAAACCAAAAAATAGCTCCGATCACGGTTCAACAGTGTGAGGGTTTCACCCACATTTGCAACTAAGAATACAGCACAAACTGTAAAATGCATTTAGGAGCATGAGTGCAAATAAATTCTTAAATATCTTAAAGCAGAGGTATTCAACCCTGCTCCTGAAGACCCACTGTCCTGAAAAGTTTATTTTCAACCTGCTTTAACACTATTGTATATGATTTTCCACACCTTCCTGAAGAGTATAATTAGCTGGTTCAGGTGTGTTTGATTAGGGTTGGAGATAAACTCTACAGGACAGTGGGTTGAAAACCTCAGTCTTAAACGGTATAACAAACATCTTAATTATAATTTTAAGAGGTCTCCAATTCAGGAATGTAAAAACAGCTATTCGACCGAATATGATTATTAAACTTCAAAAGGCAATCATTTAGGGTGCGTTCGCACTTAGTTCAGTTGTCTTGGTTCTTTTGGTCCCGACCAGTCTATAGCTTGGTTTCCGTGAAGCGAATCTTTTTAAACGTCGCAAAAAAACAAACAAATGTGAATTAGGTGCGTTTCCATCAAGTTGTTTGAGTGGACGATGGTGGTATTGTAACCTAGTAAAAAACAGTAAATAAAACAACCTTAGCGTAAACAGCCGATTGTCATGTGGGTTTAATGTTCGCTACGTCAGAATTTATTCATCTAATGCGTTTCCATCTTCATTTAAAGGGATGGTTCAGAGTAATTTCAACCTAGGGTCCTTTGCACCATGACCTCGAGCCAAACACCCCGCGCCTGGGGGGGGGTGTTTGGCTCGAGGTCATGGTGCAAAGGACCCTAGGTTGAAATTACTCCAAACCATCCTTTTAATCGCATTAACTCTTTTTCGCACAAATCAAAAACCACCTCAAGCAAGTGTAAAAACTTTTCCCCCAAAATCTGGCGTTTCCATCACTCTATTCTGATACGATACTTAAAAATGTGCATAAAAACAGGCTATTGTTCGTTTAGCATTTACACTGTCGTTTAAAAAAAAAAAAAAAAAATTGCATCAGAACGTTTTAAGGGCCTCATTCAGGGCTGTGAGCAAGCCTTCTCTGTGACGAACTATAATAAATCCAAAGATGATTCTGCGTCCGTGCAACCTCTGTGCTACAATACTATTGTAGCAGAGATTTTTCAAGTTTAAAGCATGTTTTCATAACGTAAAGCAGTAGAAAACTACATGGCCACTTCAAAGATGAAAATGACACACAAAAAAAGGAAAAGACAAAAGCAAAAATCGTTTATTTGCTTCTGTCTGTACGATTTTTGCATTTGTGGCGCGACCTGGATCTGTGGTTTGTCTCAATTGCAACGGAATTGCTTTTCATAAAATATCTTATGTGAAGACAAATTAGGTATCATAAAAAAACGTTGATTAGATTCATATGATTTATAACCGTGATTATCTGTTCAACCATTATCGTGCAGCCCTAGTACGACTGACTTTCTTCTGTGGAACACAAAAGATGTTCCCTTACAGAAGTTGAACCCTTACTGACATTCTATCAAAAGATCTTCTTTCGTATCCCACAGAAAAAAGTAATGCCTGGAACAACATGAGGGTGAGTAAATGATGACAAATTTTTTGGGGTAATCTTCCCCTTTATAGAAGGTGTGCTGATGCGTACCTGGAAGGGGAATCTCTCCGGCGCTCATTTGAGCGGCTTCGTGCTCTTCGAGGGACAGGTGATCTGTTCCTAGATGGTGAGTGGCTCAGTTTGGAGCTCCGGTCCACAGAACCTGAGGGGGGCTGCGGAGCGGAGTTGGACTGGCGGTCCCTGTGACGAGGGGAGGAACTGCGTCGGCGTTGAGGGGTAAGAGCTCGGCGTAGATGAGGCGACCGATTCTCTTTCCCAGAGGAGGTGTCCTTGGATGGAGACTTTCCGGGCCTCTTTTCTCTGTCAGTCTCTGATCGACCCACCCGGGCATCTTTAGAACGAGATCGTCTATCTTGCGACCGGCTCTTGCGCCCTCGTGAGCCTGATCTCTGCTTGACTTGTTCCCGCTTATCTTCTGTACGGGGAGGAGAACGTCGATCGGAATGTCCCTTCTGGTCTGGTTTTCTCTCTGCAGAGCATCTCCTCGTAGATGGGGACTGGGACCTTCTCCCGCGCTCCCTGGATTTGTCCCTGCTCCGGGAGCGTTTTTTCTCTTTGGACTTGCTATGCTCCTTAGCGGTCTCTTTCACACTTTTGGTCGTTCGTTCAATCTTAGCATCCCTCCCGCCTCTCTCTCGGGAACGACTGCGTCGTTTAGTGCTTGGTTTGTTGGTGTCTGTTGAGTCCCGTCTGGATCTACCACCCCTGCTAATCTGGTCTTTAGGTGAGCGGGTTCTGCCCCCGCTACCTCTTTGCCGTTGCTCCCCATTACGTGCCCTCTGGCCCTCTCCATCCTCTTCAGAGCCAGAATTGTAACCCTGTAGAATTAGGCCCATTCCTGACTGAACTTTCCCCTCCATCAGCTGGCTGTCCAGCTCGGCTTTAATCAGTGCTCTTTGTTTCTCCAGATCTTCAAGAAGCGCCTTGTCATCCAGGGCTGCATTGCCCAGTGAAGGGGAGCCATCCTCTGCCCTCCCCTTGATGGCCCCAGACGGCAAGGAGGATGGCTCCTCTTTGCGCCTGTGCTTCTTATGTTTATGTCTATGTTTTCGTTTGCGTTCCTTATCTTCCTCAGATGGATGTTTGTGTTTTTTGTGCTTGCTACGGTGCTTGTGTTTCTTTTTCTTGTGTTTGCTGCCGCTGCTGTGTTGTTTAGGACCGCTTTCTTGCTTCTCTCCATTCACCTCCGCTTCCTCCTCTTCATCCTCTCCAGACATGTCGCCATTTTCATCCTCATTCCCGCTCTTCTCTGGACTCTCCAACTCCTCTGACCTGAAAATATGAACAACACAAACACATTAACAGGCAGAATCAGTAAATCTTAAATGTAAAATATAACAAGGGTCATTTATGCAAGATTTCAAAATTTCCTTGTAATAGTCGTTTTAAACACAATGTTTCTTTAAATGCATTTTTTGTGTTGCACTTATTATATTTCGGTACAAAATAACATGCTGAGATTTTGTTATGTTTCGTCCAGGCAACACAGTGTTCTTCACAAGGACACACATGCTGAGCATATAACTCACCAACAAATGTATATAAGAATGTATAATGTAATAGGTATGTTAATGTTATTAGGGATAGGGACTGATGATAAATTATACTACTTTAATGGTTTAACTGACCGTAACTAACAAACGGAGAATGTTTAGCATATCAAGACTAACGTTACGGATAGGATACCTTACGAAATAAGCTAACCATATAAATACTTAACTTCAAAGGACGTGGTAGAGCTAGGTGGTAGGCTTTTAAAATTGAGAACTTTACAGAACCAACCGAAGTAATTTTAAACAAATTAATCTTGACAACTGGCTGCTTGAGAGAATTTAGCACTAGCATGCTAACACTAGCCGGATATGAAAACAGATATCAAAACCCTCATAGTTCACTATGAGAAAAACCCAACCCAAACAAAATCTGTCCCTTTTCCCTAAACACCCCCATCTGGACTCTAAAATGTGTTGTTGGTGGGGTTAAACTACGCACGTGCTCTTACCCGTTATTCAGCCCCTTGCTCTGTAAATCCATTTCCACTTCGGCCATTTTGTTTCAACAGCGGCCCGCTGCGTTATTCTTCAGCAGTGCGATTATGAGGAGGAACAGAGCGCAGAGGAGCGCTTGTGCTCTCTAGTGTTTGAATTAACAACTGCAGATAATTTATATAGATTTATAAGAGGAAATGTATTCCTGTAAAAATGGTACAAACAAAATAAATTACCCATTGCTTTACTAGGCTATTTAATTTTAAAATAGTCTTGCTGTGTTACAAGTACAAAGTACAATTATTCCATGTAGTATCAATTAATATGAGGCTACAAAAGATGCATTCATGACAATTATAATTATACAATTATTAACGAAATTTTATTCAAAATAGTGTAAAATGTATATCTCATGTTTATAGATCTGTTAGATATTTTGTTTGTTCTGACCCCTTGATGTCACAAGTGTTGCTGGCATTGTCCAAAAATAGTGTAACTTTATTTTGTTTTTCCCCCATGCACCTCGTTGATCATGTGAAGTTACACCAGAACAATTATTGCAGGTAAGACATGCAATAAATACTTTTTTATTTATGGAGCTGTAGTGTGCCAAATTTTCCTTTTTGTGACACTGCAGGATACAAACTAGCTTGCTCAATGTGTTTAGGCTACTGACATAACATATACCCTAATTTTAAAAGTCACTAAAAGTCACTAATGTCGTTGACACTAAATTATTTGGTGAGCTAGAAATAGCAGTTGCACTATGCAAAATAACATAACTTTCAGAACAACATGAATTGCTTCTGCAATGTCAGTCCAAGATTGTTTCGTTTGCATTTGCAGCTTGAATGAAAGATGTACATAAACCTGGATTTTTCATTTAAAAAAAAGCTTTCCTTAGTTTCCTCTGATCAAGAATCTCTTCAGAATGATACTTCATTGCTCTGCACATGGATGTTAGAACTGATGTGAAGCATTAACTCATGAGCTCATTGGCATAGAAAATAGTATTGCATTATAAACAGCCATATCAAATATTTAAGCACCATTTAGTAGCCTATCACCCACTAATATTGTGTTTTACTGTAGCCTAACTACTTTAAAACATGTATAGCAAATTGTGTCCTAGTAACATTACTTTAAGCATGAAGGCACATTTCGGAGACAAGTAAATGCAAGCATTTTTTTTTTTTTTTTAATAAAACCATACAAACATTTGTTGTAATCTGATATAAAATGAAAAATGAGACTTTTCTTCCCAGTCTAACGGTGCTAGGCACCACAGCTTTGATCTCTCTGTTTAATGAGAGGGCACAGGGATTCCTGCTTTGTAGAGTAGGATATACTAATTCTGACCCCTGATGCCACCTAAACAGATTACAGAATTAATATGTATTTACAAGCATGAAAAATAATAATAATTATTATTATTATTTAAAAAAAAAACAAAAAAACAAAGCAACCAAAATTGTTTATACATGTTACATTTCTCAATGCCCAACCAACAGAATATAATTTTAATGTTTCATGTAACATGTAATGTCATAGGACTCTTTCCATACACATTTTATTTTTGGCAGTGATTATTTTGTATGGAAAGGCATTATTAAGGCACATACCTTAGGCTCAAACCCTCTAGTCCTTTCATCTGGGAATGGGTCATACCACTTTTATGTTCAAAACACTAATACACAACTACAGAAAAAGTCCAAATAACTGTACAAAAACAAACAGAACCTAATTATCAGAGTACACATTTTAAAAAGCTGTACATATGCAGTTTAGAAACTGCAGGGTAGTTTTAATACTGCTGAAAAGTCTCTTAGCTCTTGTAGTGGAGCTTGATGTGTCTTGGGTGTTTATAAGTCTTAATTTCGCTAATTAAATCATAAATGGGCATACATGATATCTCACTATACGTGCACACAGCACACAACTGAGACAAAGAAACAAAGAAACAAATAAAATCACTGATATTTAGATCAATTTAAACATGAATTGACACTGATGCTTTCAACACCCTTTGGCCACAAATGTAAAAAAAAAATTGAGCAATACGTATGTTGAGATTGACTAAAATGACCACAATGTTTTTTCCACAATTGTCACATAACGCACTGCCTTACGTCAGCACCAGTCATTTACAATATGATCAAAATTATGATATTTACAATATATAAAAAAACATTTTTACATTTATTTACAAAGATACAATTAATATAATCAAAATACTGAGTTATCAGCTCTCAGTTAGCATTCTGCTCCACACTTATACAACAAAATGGTCCCTCTTACTTGCCATGTTGGGAAAAAATTGATCAAAACAACATTTGGTACTTAAGAAATCACTGAAACATCATTGATTTAAGACACTTAAAAAGACAATTAGAATAATCAAAATATGACACTTGTCTGTATTCAACACTGTTTTTTAAGTATGCATTGCACTCTAAAATAAAGGTACACAATACATGAGTTAACCTACTCAGTTTAGTGGACACTGAGTGCCCTTGATAAGAAAAATAGCATGCACTTGTAGCAACAGTGTACAAAAAAAAACCATATAGCAACAACAACACATAGAATACTTTTTCAATGTGATGGAAAGTGTCTCCTGTCATCATTATATGTATAAAAGAAAAAATAGCCTCTATATATGTATCTATATGGTTTTATTGGTCATTGCCTCTAGGACGATGAGACAACTTTAAAGTAGATTGTAAACTCTTTGCCAACATCGCCTATTAAACTATTTTAATGAGTATAAAGTAATTACTTTTTTTCTCATACCACATTTAAACATTACATGCATATGTCTGTTCTATCTATAACATAGTTATTTTTTGGAGGAGGAGTTCACAGACTACTGCATAATAGCCAGAAATTTACTCTCTTCTGCGAGGGTGGTAAGGAGGGAGCTCATGTCACCTATAGCCATGTTGTTAGTGCCTGGATGCATGCTGTGAAATGTAGCAGAAACACGAGGAGTAGTCAGTCGAGAGGAAGTCCGAGACAGACCCTGGAGAAAACTAGGACTGATTATGTCAGACACCATACTACCCTGCTCAAAGCCATCCTCAAGGATGGAACAATTATCTAAACCCATATTATCTAGGACACCTGGGCTTCCTTCTACCGTGCTGGTAACCTGATCAACCCCAGGAGACACAAGAGTCTCAGAAAGTGTTTCTGTCTCTTCAGTCAATGACTCCATTAGACATGACTGTGCTATGTTGTGAGAAGATGAAGTTTTGAACTCTGTTGTGTCAAAACGCTCAGCAATAAATACCGGCTGTTGTTGCTGAAAGGAAGAGCAAGTGCTAGTTTGAAGGTGATCTTCTGCCTCAAGCTTCAACCCTGAAACCTGATTTTTAAGAGAGCAATTGGTGCCATTTCCATTTCTTAAGCTTTGCTGCAGGCATGAATGTGCATTTTGACTGTTGTTTAGATGCTGAGTGGAGTAGAACTGTGGGTGATATAAGCCTCTACGGCCACTGTTGACAGGTGGGTGGGTCATAGGAGGCTGGGGTTGGTGAGGCAGTAGTGTTACCGGGGACAAGCTGCAGTTTGCTTGTCTTTGCAACAAAAGGTTACCGCTGATTTGATGTGTTGTGTGATTTTTCTGGAGGTGAGTTTGGGATATAGTTGTCTGCTGGGTACAGCTGGGGCGGATGGGGCCTAAATAGATATGAGAGAAGTCTGGTCGACCAAAGTTATTGTGCCTTGATTCCAGTTGGGTTGTTGAGGAAGACTCAATCTTAATGCCTGGATTAATCTTGGACTGCTGTTGGGCTGGTTTTGCAATTTGTTGATGCTGCTCTGGATGTCTGCACCTGTAGCTCATACCTGTCATGTGTTGAACACTGTCTCCATGAATACTTAAGTGTTGATCTATGAAATCTGTTTGCAGTTGTTGCTGCACAATCATGTTTCCAAATCGACTAAAGGGGTTGCTCACAGAACCACTCTGGTCTGACCATCTTTCGCACCTCTGAGATTGCTGCCTGGGTGGAGTAAAATCAGCACTACCAGAGCTCACTTCATTCCACTGGATAGGCATTACATCTTTACTAGTGTCTTCCCCTTCAGCCTCTTCCTGTTGCTGTTGTGGGCTGAGGAAGTTCTGGCCATCTGCAATACCCTGGTCAAAACTGGATCTATGGGGACTGGAATCACTGCTATGGTTGTGAGCCGATTCCTGATCTTGAGAATGGAGATACTGTACCAAATCATCCGGTAGGATGACTTCATTGACATGTAACAAAAGACCATCCTGGTCCATAGCCAATTCCTCAAGTGCTGATTGCTCCATGATGCTTGGAGGGCATGGAGAATGTAGACTCTTCTGAAAGCTACCTACTTGGCAGGTGTAGTTCTGCAGACTTAGACTGTGATCTTCTCCATCTGAGTAATGATTACTAGCAAGATGGGGTAATGAATTCATGTTGTTTAGACTGCTAAAACGCTGTACCTGTGGCAAGCCGAAAGCACTAGGATCCCGTGGGCGCACAGGGTCACTAGCTCTTCGATCGCTATTCCCTGGACCTTCACCAGGGTACAGTCCTCTCCGTTGATACACTGCTTGACTGCCTTGTAAGTTGTGCATACCATCACTACACCGACGTGGCCTGACCAGTGGTGGTAGTGTAAGCTGGCCTGTGTTCTGTCCTTCTCCCATCAAAGTCAGGCGAGTCTTTTGACTCATTTGCTCCATGTTGGGCAAGGGTGTGGGAGGAGGCCCACCTGTAGCAGCTGCATATTTGGCCTTCAGGTGATAGTGTTGAGCTGGAGTGAGGTTCAAACCACCTCTTTCTCCCATCCCAGTTCCTCCGATACCTCCACTTCCACCACCCCAGCTTCCACCATACATAATCCCAATTGAACTTCCTCCTCCACCTCCACACTGGCTGGCTTCACTGGAGCGTCGGGAGGCATCAGTGGAGATAGGGTCATACGAATCAGTGGCACTGAGATTGTGGATACGCCGATGATGGCTGTGCTCAGACTGCGAGGCCTGGCTAGATCGGCGGCTGGAGAAGCAGGGGGAGATGCCAGAGGAGCGACGGCTGCTGCTTAGGTAGGCTGAGCTGGTGTTGCTACCACTGCTGTCCCGCCGTTCATGCAGCAAACTCAAAACTGTCAGCTCTGTGTTGGATGGCTCAGGACGTGGAGAAAGCTGGGGCACCCCTACAGAACTACTCTTACCAAGGCATGAACCTAATAATAAGAGATGCTCTTGTTAGGAGAGGTTGAATGTTATCATTATTATGCCATTATAGTCATATTTAGACATGAATGGGTAAGTTCACCCAAAAAGAAAACTTCTGTCATCATGTACTCACCCTCACATCATTCCAAACCTTCAAAATATCTTATTTTATGTTCCGCAGAGGAAGAACAAGTCATGAACATGACATAAGGGTGATGACAGAAGTTTTATTTTTGGCTAAATTAATCCTTTAAGTTTAAAAGATTAGAAGAACACCTGGTGGTCTGCACTTAAATTTGTAGAGTTTGGTATGTTGAAAAAGCTCTGAAAGTAAGACTTACCCTTTCCTGTGAGGGCAGGCAGGGCCTGGCCTTTGGGGGGTGGTGTTGGGGACAGATGTCCTAGCCTAGGCACAGCTCCATTCACCTGCCTTAACCTCTCCATCTTAACATTCTCCATCCAGCGTAGGGGCCGTCCTACACTTCGGCGTGTCTGCAAAGCTAGTGTTGCCGTCGTGGCTGTTGCAGTGGATACTGTAGAGTCCATAATGGGGGCATCCTCCTCCTCTCCCTCTCCTTCCTCCTCCTCTTCCTCCTCTTCTTTTTCCTGGTTCTCAAGCACTGCCACCTCCCCCAAAAGCCCAATGTTGTTTACAGCAAGCTGGACTCCACGGCCGATATGGGGGCCGCTGGTGGACTGGTCACTGCTGCATGAAGACTGACTGCCAGGGCTTGGCTGAGACGTCTAAGGGAGGAAGAAAGAAGAGAATATATTTAAAAAAAAATATGACAAAGATGTAACAATCCTGATATTTTGGCACATTTTCTACAGGTGAAACAGAAGAATGCAATGAACAAATGAATGAGCCATTTATATAGCACTTTCATATGTACTACTGTACACCCAAAGCGCTTTACAATCATGTCGGGATCTTGAAGCAATGAGGAGAATGAAATGCAATATTTAGAAAATTTCTCGCACTCAGCCATATAACAAGACCTATTAGAGCAGATGTCTTCACCCCTGCCCCTGGAGACCACTGTCCTGCAAAGTTTATTTCCAACCTGCTTCAACACACATGCCATTTTCCATAAAACCTAAATTATCTAGTTCATCTGGTGTGTTTATCTAAACTCTCCAGGACAGTGGGTCTCCTGGAGCAGGGTTGAAGACTTATGTAAGAGTATATGGTTAATGTGAGCAATAATTCTACACAATTTCTTAATCAGATTACATAAAACTCTTTTTGAATCACTTTCATCTCTACGTGAGCATGGAATGTAAACTAAAGTGAATCACAGACGTGTGAGAAACAGGTTCCCTCATGCTCACCAGCTGCCAATATCAGAACTAAATGACCAACAGCGGGAGTAGAGGTAAGCTTGTTTGCCCCATTTTCAGAAAAATGGGCACATGAACAATGGTCTCCCTGTAGAGCTGTTGGGTACTAATTAGGTTGTTTTTGTGTGTGTTGCAAATGGATAATGGCTGCTAAAGAATTGGCTGTCTTGTTAGTAGTGGTGTAAGAAAGCTTGTATTTTTCTTTGCGATTTGCGATTGCGATCATGCTTGTAAATGAGAGCTGAACAAAGATCCAGAACACAATGAAACCATAAGTGCAGTCACAGCTCACTGATTTAAAACAGCAACAGAGTTCCATAGCCAAAAACATAAACAGTTACTAGAGGTAGCTTTGTCATGCAAGCTGATTTAATACTCATGTGACCATAGGCAACAATATTATGACAACAAAGTATGCACCATGCTTTAAACAAATAAACAAACAAACATTTATTTTTACATTCAGCGTTAAAATGTGTAAGAGATGACATCATGCTGTTGACCGATGACTGAATGAATAGCCAAAATTGATCCAGATGGCCCAGACTTCAAAGGATAGAATGAGTAATAAAAAGAGAAAAGATCAGACCTATAATAACATCACCATTCTCACCTGATCACCCACTGTCCTTATTAAGAGAGGAAAAGTAATGCATGTAGAAGTGGACAAAAAAGATATTCAGTTATTTATTTGCACATGCAAGGCAAAATGTAGCTGGCTGCAAGCAAGCGGAGCAGCTATGAAACCAGGAATGGAAGCGGTAAAGACATCAGTTATGGAGTAAACATTTGTAAGACAAAGGCCGCATACACACTGCAGTTAAATTTGGTTGTCACTTCACCTCTTTAATGCTTAACCCCGTTCTGTATACGCACACAGTTCTGAAATTTACGGGAGTGACAACTGCATTCTACAACCGAATTAACTCCCGAAAAAATGCAGGTAGTGACAACATTTCTACGCAGTGTGTACGTAACTGAACAAATAGTTTAATGACATATTTAAATGCACATCAGATATATTTCTCTCTTCTGTATGCGCTCTGCAAGAAAATCAAAAAGAAAGAGGTACTAGGCTTGACTCATTCATGTTGCCAGATCTTGCTAAACAATAGCAGACATGAATAAGCCTATCAAAAACCAAAATAAATCCAAATACTTTATATTGGAAACAAGGCCTCTGTAGAGGGTGTTTTAGTTAAAATTTCAAAACATAACGATTCTTTGGTTACTGTAATATTACTTTGTTCAAATATAGTGGATACAAACATGTGAGACGCCAGAACATTACTATGGTTACCACGGTGTTAATCATCACAGGAGTGTGTTCTGTAGACACACAGAACGATAATTTAGGGGACTCACTCCTGTATTTAAATACGGGAATACTCCTGAAACTTTCTAGTTTGTACATGGTCAAAAGGACATAAAAGGTTAGATTTCAGTTTATTATTTTTGGACGTGAAACTTTAGCATAAGTATAGCAAAAATATTTTTTGTTTACATGGAAGGAAGCTTACCATGGGCTTTTCTGTTTTGATTGACTTGACTTGTAGACATTCATCCTGTTTCGAGGTAGCATGGTTATACTCCCTTTGGTCCGTTATCGCTCCGAGAGGCAGTTGTCCTGGTGACCGGCTTTGTCCATTACCCCCAGGTTCTCGTGGCTGAGGTGGGGGTCGTGGGTATGTATCCCCACGCTGTTTCTTGGTGACGTGGGCTTCAGGACCATGTACAGTCTTAACATGTTTCCGTAAAGAGCTGGGGTCAGTGTATCGCTTAGTGCAACCAGGGATTTTACAGACATAGGGTTTCTAAGATAAGTAAAGAGAGAGGGAGCATCGGCATTATATAGAAATATTCAACTTAAAACAACTTAAAGTAAACATGAATGGTATAGTCACAACCCATTCTACTTCAGAGATGTGATGTATTTTGAGTTAAAAGAATATTCAGTGAGAAAATTATGTAGGGTGGTCGTGATCGCTATATGAAAGGAAATTGGATAGGCTGAAAAATAAAATGTCATGGTGATGTCAGCAAAAATGTAAAGTTGTTTCAGAGGTGGATCAATAGGTACATTTTTCACCATGAGATCAGGAACATATAAGTAAATAGGGTCAATTTTGATTTCATGTTGACAATAATTTATACTTGTCCAAACCTGACAGTGTTAGAAGCAGGCATTTTGCTTGGTACATCCATGTGTGTGAATTTACCTCATTGGAGTGTGTGCGATTCTGGTGTTTGGCTCGGTCGGACGCATTGGAAAATGCTTTGTTGCAACCTTCATGTTCACACACATATGGCTTCTCTCCTGTGTGTGACCGCAAATGTGTCTTCAGATTCTCTAGTCTGGAGTAGGCCTTTGAACAGCCTTCAAACTGACAGAGAAAAGGACACACAGTTGCATTCATTTGTTCTGCAAGGCTTTTGCAGCAGGTAGGTTCGTAGACAAAGCTTTTTCAGATCAAAAGCTGTTCTACCTATTGAAATGAGTGTCTAAAAACAAAACAATACCAAATGTATTTAATGTAATTCTCACCGTGCATTTATGAGGCTTCTCTCCTGTATGTCTGCGCATGTGCACCACCAGCATGTACTGGGCCTTAAAGGGTTTTTGCTCTCTTGAACATTCCTCCCAGCGACACACAAACTCCTTCTTTTCTCCATGGATATGGTCATTATTTATGTGCTGTGAGAGGAAGAGAAGGTCAAAGTTCATGTTAATGAATAATATGATATATAGTATGAAACATTTACGACACTATATGCTCCAGTAAAAGAAAAATCCTTATGTCTACTTTAACAAGAGTTGTATATTTAAAAATATGAGTTTACATCTATTAATGTTTTACATGTTAGATTGAATGTACTTATTAATATTAACATCTACTTTGTATGCAATGCAATGACATTGTTGTGCCACTAGAGGGCTTCAGGATCACACAATTGAGGCTTCAGTAACTGCTCATCAATTGCTTAACCACTGCAAGCACAGAGTATACAGTATACATTTTACTCAAAACAATAAATATCTATGTAAAATCTTCTAGAAGAGATTCTTCATCATAAAACTGGGGGTTACACTATGGAGGATGTCTGAGATTATGGTGTCTCATTCTCTAGTGGTCAACAGCAGCAGTCTTTAAGGGAACTTTTAGAGAAGTTTGCAGTACTATCTGGATCAACATTGAAACGCAAGTTGAACATCAAAAGAAGCTACTCAGACATCTACACGAGTTTGTCTTTTATTTGTCTTTTGTCAGGCTTTATGTGCAATTTGTATGGAAGCCTATTTCTGCACACTTGTGTTTGTAAATCCTAACATTTTATGACATAAAAAGTCATAATTATGGCATAAAATTTCAAAATTATGACATAGTAAGTACAAGATTAAAAGTAAGAATTATGAGATAAACCTCAATTATGAGACGAGTCAAAATATTAACTTTGACGTTATCAAGATTTACTAAAGCGTGATTTCTTTCTTATGTGGCATAAATGGGCTTCTATAGAAATGTATGATCTGTTAGCCCTGAACACTTAATTTCAATTACTTTAATTGTTACAATCAATTACTTTAATTGAAAAACAATGCTATATTTGTTTTGTATGTTTGTAGAAAGTAATTGTTAAAAATCTCTTTATGTTTATTTGTAATCTAAAGTCATCCAGACTCTATGATTTTCTTTCTTTAATTTTTTTTCTCTTTAATTTTTTTACAAACTCCCTGCTTCACCTTGCAATTCTCTCTCTCTCTCTCTCTCTCTCTCTCTCTCTCTCTCTCTCTCTCTCTCTCTCTCTCATGTTCAATCTGTTGTGAATGATCATGATTTGTGAGTCTCAGACTCTCAGTGTCCGATTTAAATGGGATTTCAAATAAACCCCTGTCACCTCCCATCACTATAGGCCTATAGCCTATAGTTGACAAGTGCTGACAGTTGTGCTGCTGTGGCAACTTTTGAATCTAAGGTTTTGGAAGGGGTGGAGTGGGGGATGTGTTTGGGGGTGAAAGATATTGAAAGTTTAGTGAAAGCATTTCTAATGCCAGAGCTTTCCAACTGCAGCCCATCATCTTCATTCGCCCCTCTTGTTGATACTGTCACCCCTGTCTTAACCAAACCAATTACTTCCTCTCACTCGCTGTCATTTGCCCCTTCTCTCTCCTACAATCCATCAAATCCCTGTTGCGTTTCTTCTATCTTTCTCTCAACATGCTGCCTCCACCTCATTTTCTCTATGTAACCCCTTTTTTATTTGTCTGGCCATCTCTGTCATGCACACACATGCAGCAAGGGAGTTGTGAAGGGCTGAAGGTTTCAGAGGAAAACACACACTTTCACGTAAACCGCTGAGCGAATGAGGTCAACATCTGGCATCCACACAAAGACAACAGTGTGCAGCACTTATGAATGCTTTTCCTTCCCGAAGCCATTTGATTTAAAAGGAACAGACACAATATCCTGAACATAAGCATGTGGGATTAACACATTCCAAAGCAACTGAGCATCTCTGCAAGAGATAGAACGATCTCGTATGGGAAGAATACAGGGAAGAATATGCAAGAGAAAGACAGACAAGCCAAGAGTGAAAGACAAAACAGGAAAAGAAAGACAGCCTGAGTTGACTTCCCTTACATACAGAGTAGAAGAGGGGACAGACCAGACTGACAGCTGGAAGTCCAAGAAAAGGCAGAGTGAAATGGCTTCTAAAAAAGAGTGCGAGGTGGCAGCAGAGACAGCGAGCAGAGCTCATCCTTTATTCCTCTTCATGACACAAAGGCGGCCTGCATCACAGTCCTCCCCGTCACCTCGCTGCAGTTACAGACAAACTTTCACAGAGTTTGGTTGAGAAACATGCACATTTGTGTGTGAGCTGAGTGAGTGTATATGTGCACACTCAATATTTGCTCTTCTACATCACTAGACGTCAAAGTCGGACTGTCATTCAGATTTTTCTTTTCAACAAAGAGTTGACCTTCAATCTTCCTGTCTTGGTTTAGTTTATGTCAACTGATCACCATGAGAATCCCAGACCTTAATTGAGAATTACTGTGTAACAAATTTCAGTTCGTTTTAACATCTTCCATAAAACGCTGTGTATGGAACTGCTTACTGAAGATACAAACGCTTAGAGTGTTACCTGTTGAGGTACTTAAGTAGAAAGCAATGTTAGTCAGGGCATGATTTATTTTCGTCTCTAAAACGTGATTGGATTTTTGCGGGTGACAGACATCCTATCAGTAATCCCTCTTGTAGAGTCACGTGTTGTGAAGTTTGGCAATTAGTGCGATTTCTCTCCACTAGTGATCTGTGAGAGACAGTATCATTGTCTCAACTAATGGTTTGAAAGTTTTGTTTTCATGGCAAATACGTTTTTTTTGTCTTGCTCTTTGTTAAAGCAGTATTGCTATTGGTCAGTTATACGTACATCTTTAATTTACAGACCACTTGATTCAAATGTGCATGAATGTGTACTTCTTTTGTGGGGGTGGTAGGAGTGTTAAATAAATAAAAATTATGATTATGGCTGTCTTTTTTATCAATTCAGTTGTTTAATTTCTATAGGTTTTGTAACATTCTAAAAGCTCTTAATTTCCACAGATACTAGGTTAGTGGTAGGATTATTCACTAGGTTGCTTCAGAGTACAGAGTGCATAATGTACTGTAACAATGCAACAATAATAAAACAATGCATTGACATTTACTTTTTACTTTTGATACTTAAGTACTTTTAAAAGCAAGTACTTCTATACTTTTACTTAAGTAAACATTGGTCTTTACAACTTTTACTTGTAACGGAGTAAAATTTGACCATCTGTACTTTCACTCAAGTAAGGAAGTGTGTACTTGGTCCACCTTTGCTCTGTATCCATTTAAATGAGAGTTTCATGTACAGTATTTTTAAATCCCCTTACACAAGTGCCCATCAACGGGGTGTTTATTGTTGTTCAGGTCCGACGGCCCGGGCCAGTGTTGCTACCTTGTGGTCAAACTAATTTCAGACAGGACCACTCTGTTTGATTACGATTTTTGTAGAGGCTCTGAATGTTATTTGGCGGTAGGCTTCACTCTGAAGGGTTCAGCTTCTGAGTTGTCCACAAGCAAACCTGGCTGAGGTTTTAACCGTCTACCAAGTTAATTATTAACTCCTATGGTGGCTTGAGCCCTTTTTTAAACAGAGAAATAAAGAAAATTTGAATACTTTTATCCGATTCCATTGACCTGATTTACTTGACCAATGTTCTTTTTGGGGGGAAAGAACAACTGAAATGATTGAGGTGAAGTGATTTAGAAATGTAGAGCGGGTAAGACTTCATAATCACCCAGTTAGAAACACCTTGGAACATTTTGTCAGTCAATCAGAATCAAGAATGTAACAGTGCGGCCATATACAGGTCCTTCTCAAAAAATGAGCATATTGTGATAAAGTTCATTATTTTCCATAATGAAATGATAAAAATTAAACTTTCATATATTTTAGATTCATTGCACACCAACTGAAATATGTCAGGTCTTTTATTGTTTTAATACTAATGATTTTGGCATACAGCTCATGAAAACCCCAAATTCCTGTCTCAAAAAAAATAGCATATTTCATCCTACCAATAAAAGAAGTGTTTTTAATACAAAAAAAGTCAACCTTCAAATAATTATGTTCAGTTATGTACTCAATACTTGGTCGGGAATCCTTTTGCAGAAATGGCTGCTTCAATGTGGCGTGGAGGCAATAAGCCTGTGGCACTGCTGAGGTGTTATGGAGGCCCAAGATGCTTCGATAGCAGCCTTAAGCTGACTCGACCAGAGTGTTGGGTCTTGCTTCTCTCAACTTTCTCTTCACAATATCCCACAGATTCTCTATGGGGTTCAGGTCAGGAGAGTTGGCAGGCCAATTGAGCACAGTAATACCATGGTCAGTAAACCATTTACCAGTGGTTTTGGCACTGTGAGCAGGTGCCAGGTCGTGCTGAAAAATGAAATCGTCATCTCCATAAAGCTTTTTAGCAGGTGGAAGCATGAAGTGCTCCAAAATCTCCTGATAGCTAGCTGCATTGACTCTGCCCTTGATAAAACGCAGTGGACCAACACCAGCAGCTGACATGGCACCCCAGACCATCACTGACTGTGGGTACTTGACACTGGACTTCAGGCATTTTGGCATTTCCTTCTCCCCAGTCTTCCTCCAGACTCTGGCACCTTGATTTCCGAATGACATGCAACCACTGAGCAACAGTCCAGTGCTGCTTCTCTGTAGCCCAGGTCAGGCGCTTCTGCCGCTGTTTCTGGTTCAAAAGTGGCTTGACCTGGGGAATGCGGCACCTGAAGCCCATTTCCTGCACACGCCTGTGCACGGTGGCTCTGGATGTTTCTACTCCAGACTCAGTCCACTGCTTCCACAGGTCCCCCAAGGTCTGGAATCGGTCCTTCTCCACAATCTTCCTCAGGGTCCGGTCACCTCTTCTTGTTGCACAGCGTTTTTTTGCCACACTTTTTTCTTCCCACAGACTTCCCACTGAGGTGCCTTGATACAGCACTCTGGGAACAGCCTATTTGTTCAGAAATTTCTTTCTGTGTCTTACCCTCTTGCTTGAGGGTGTCAATGATGGCCTTCTGGACAGCAGTCAGGTCGGCAGTCTTACCCATGATTGCGGTTTTGAGTAATGAAACAGGCTGGGAGATTTTAAAAGCCTCAGGAATCTTTTGCAGGTGTTTAGAGTTAATTAGTTGATTCAGATGATTAGGTTAATAGCTCGTTTAGAGAACCTTTTCATGATATGCTAATTTTTTGAGATAGGAATTTTGGGTTTTCATGAGCTGTATGCCAAAATCATTAGTATTAAAACAATTAAAGACCTGAAATATTTCAGTTGGTGTGCAATGAATCTAAAATATATGAAAGTTTAATTTTTATCATTACATTATGGAAAATAATGAACTTTATCACAATATGCTAATTTTTTGAGAAGGACCTGTAATATGAATAAATCACAACAGTCCTTAGTTGCCCTCTTAGCTTTTAAAGGGTGTGAATTAAAATTTACTACTCAATCACCTACTAATGTCTTCAGCCCACTGTCCATTAGTAGACTTAGTTTGTTAGTGATGTAAATACAGAATTAAGTAATGCAAGCAGACTGTACAATTTCCTAAAACAAGAGTGACAAGATTCCCACGTCTATAAGCTCACAGGAAATTTTACTATTTATTTGAATATTTGTGGGAAAATCTGAGAAAAATATGCTGGGAGTTGATTTTCTTTTTTTCCTTTTTCTTTTTAGCTGAAAGTCTTCAAATCCTTGAAAGACGTATGAAAGATTTATGCTAAATTTGTAGAAATCACTGATTCCAAACAATTCTAAGCATAGCTAAAAACCCTTACCATGAGAAGATTCCCTCGGATTAATGAATATTTGTTGATTTATTTGCTGACGACTTGATTTAAATCTATTCTTTTCATTAATTCATCCTCCCTTTTATTCCTCGCTCCAAGTGGGATTCCCTGTGGCATGCGATCTGTCTGCCGGCCCTGTCGCTCGATAACACAGAAAGAGCAGCAGAGAGAGATTGCAACACATCCCTGAATGCTGGTACACTCGCTTGTACAAATGAGCTTAATGCTGTCGAGCGTGATGCATGACCTGGCCAGTGGCCACGCTGATAAAAGGATGGCAGAGGAAGCGAGGGAAGTGTTTTGGGGGGTGACACTAATGCCCTAATGGCCTGATGTAATGGCAATGGTTATTGAGCGGATGATGGCGTTGTTGTAAGTGAACGCGGCTGCAGCCAAGGGAAATAGACTAACAGGTGCTGATGCTACACGTGCAGCTTTGAGGAGAGATCTATTCATCTTCGGCCTGCCATGGTACAGGACAACAGCAACCACTGGGACTCCCAGACTCAGAGGAAGGAACAATATGCTTACTTTTATTTGTTTGCCGCATGCAAATACAAACAAATGCACCCTGGGGCATAGCTCCAGATATATATATATATATAAATATATTTTGCTTTCTTACATTACTATAGAGCAAAATGGCCTGTGTGAAGTAGAATATTTTCAGATTACTGCTTTCCATCAAAGCGCACACGTGCATTAGGGATGTGTAAAGGCAAGAATCTGGTGATACAATCCTCGCCGCAATACAAGGTTTACGATACAATATATTACAATACTACTTATTTTTTAGGGAGGGGATCACATTTTAGAAAAACTGTCATAAAGAATACATTTTCATAAAACCTGAACAAAAATGTTTATTTTATTTCATCAAAACAGTGGGATCTACATTTGCATTTATCAGTCCCTGTAACATCCAACATCATAGCACAACTTGTTGTGCAATATGAGTGAAGGAAAAGTCAACCAGAATTCACCCCTTATATATATCCTACTTTAAAGACTCAAAGTATACCAGTTTTATTTTCTCAAGTAGTTATCAGCAGAAAGTGAATAGTCCATGCATGACTGTAACATCCAACAACAGATATAACTGGTGTGACGTCATGTCAAAATAACTGCTTTATATCGAGTTGTAATTCTAATTGAAAGTGACACTGACTGTTTTTTTCATGATTTATACTGTAAAGCTGCTTGCTTTAATGCCATCTATTGTGTAAAGTGCTATATAATATACATAAATTGACCTGAGTGTCGAATTGCAGCGCTCGTGGAAACATATCCACATTGCTATGATCATATACTTTCTTACTGCTGTTTCCTAACCACTGTCACAGCACAGCACATATTTACGTATTCAGCTAAACGTTGCCCCAGCAGAGTGGATGGCACCGAGATGTTAAGTGTGCTCTTAGATTCGATGTGTTCCCTGAGTATTTAGTTTTGGCATGGCTTATTTTGCAAAAAAATTGACTTTTGTCAATCTCCTTAGTGCCAGAAGCCAAAATAAGTCCACGCTTCTTCAGCTCTGTACACCGCGGTGGGAGCTGGTATAATTCTTTCTTCTTCCATTGATGGTAACCATATATGTCCATATATTCCACATTTAATTAATAATAATAATTCATTACATTTATATAGCGCTTTTCTCTACACTCAAAAGTGCTTTACATAGAAGGGGGGAATCTCCTCCACCACCACCAATGTGCAGCATCCACCTGGATGATGCAACGGCAGCCATATTGCGCCAGAATCCCAACCACACACCAGCTTACTGGTGGAGAGGAGACAGAGTGATGGAGCCAATTTGTATATATTTATGCATGGGGATGATTAGGAGGCTATGATGGACAGAGGCCACAGGGGCAAATTTGGCCAGGATGCCGGGGTTACACCCCTACTCTTTCGAAAGACATCTTGGGATTTTTTGTGACCACAGAGAGTCAGGGGCTCGGTTTAACGTCTCATCCGAAGGACTGTGCTCTTTGACAGTATAGTGTCCCCATCACTATACTGGGGCGTTAGGACCCACACAGACCAAAGGGTGAGCGCCCCCTGCTGACCTCACTAACACCTCTTCCAGCCTGGTTTTTGCCATTTGATCGCTTCAGACGTTGATGCGCCATCCTGGAATGGTTAACATGACACTGTTCATCACTCACACTGACAAATCAATAGATTTTCATCAAAATAAAATCCAGAGTTATAAATTACAGATGAAATGGGATAACCTTTTAGAGGTGAGAATATGCTGGTTTGTAACTCAATATACAAATAACTCAATATGCAATGTCCATATGCAGAATTATCACATTAATGATAAACAACATGCGGTAAAATCATCTGCTAATGTCTACTGCAGATATCGATATTCATACATGTGAATAACTAGGTCACAGATACATAGTCAAATTGCTCTTGAGTGGTCACCAACCGGATTTGACCGTTCCAATATGGCGGTAGGCTTACGTATAAAGCCCATAGAAACTGAGTCTAATGAGGCATCTATGTATATATATATATATATGGTAGAAACTAGTGTGCTGGATTTGCCAATGCTAACGTAAGCATACAAAGTAGTGTACAAAGGAATTTACTTAAAAACTATACATTACTCTTTCCCCGCCATTGACTGAATTATCCGGCTATCCATGTTTTCACTGTTATATGGTAGGGGTGCTATTACGCATCTTCTAGTACAAAATCTCTGGATCAAAACACAGGTGAAGAAGAAGCAGAAACAAGTGATAGAAGATTGCCTATGGAAATGTAAAATAACGGGACCATTAAACGTTAAACAGCATATAAATCAAAACTGCCTAATGTTACCGAATAAAATTTCGAACCCATGAAGAAGAAATTACTGAAGCTTTGGGGATTGTTGATGGACGTGATCTACTCCATCTATGTTTTGATTATCATTCTGAATCCGATGCGGATAGTATTTGACAAAAATTCAATTTTCTCAGCTTTTAGTTTAAAATGTTGCTTTTTTTTTTTTTTAAGAAACTTACCCACATTCAAGTGTTGATTAAAAAAGGATACATGAAGCTAGAATAAAATGTTTTTAAAATGGAAAGAGTTTAAGAACAGTTATATTTCAAGTATAAAACATTTATACCTAAATAGGAACAAAGCTTAAATAGGTATAAAACTACTAAACTAGTAGTTTACTGAGAGTACTTCAGTGTACTTTCATAAACTAAAAAAAGTACAAGTATTAAAATAAACTACTAGTATACTTATAAGTTCACTTGTAGTATAGATGAAGTACAAATGAAAAAAACGTAGTTGTGATCTACTTTTACACTTATAGTACACTAAAGTTTTACACTTAAACGTATACTTTTATAAACTAAAAAGTGGACCAATTTAGTCCCAAGCAGTAAATAGTACATAGTACTATTGAAATAGTACACTTACAAGTTTACTACTAGAACATTGATATTATAAAGTACACTTGAAGTATACTTTTTTGTCGTAAGGGACAGTTTACATTCAGAGATACTGTAACAACACTGCCATATTGCAGTTGGAGTTAAACCTCAAAACAAAGCCACTGCCACAAATCTTGAATCTAAACAGATAATTAAATATTGATACAGCGTTTTTGAGAATTGTGTATCAATATTTTCTTACAAGCCTAACGTGCATGAGTGCCCTAATTTGCAGCTCTCTTAAATTCATCTGTATTGAATTCTTATCTAGTTACTTTTTCTAGGCCGTGGCCTAAAATGCAGCCACACATGAAAAGTGCCTGTTTACACGGCAATTTCACAAAGCTTCGGAATCCGCAGCAGCATTTAGCGTTATCATACATACTAATAAATCATGCTTCTTTTTTCACGTCAGTTGCTAAAGCACAATGAAAAAAGGAGGAAAAGCTGACAAGAGGCATAAAAAGATGGAGAGCAATAGTAATGTGTGCGGGGGGAGTCAATTGGCATGTGTAATTCAGCGCAGCTTTTCATCTTCGCATAAGATACTCCAAACAGATAAGGTGTCTAATCCTCTGCCTGATCAAAAAAAATCTACATTTTGCCAATTAAAGGGTCCTTGCCAGCAGCCAGATAGGGGTCCGCCTTCCCACTCAGCCCAAGTTTATCTCCCCCAGCACAGGGAGGAGCACAGAGCAGCTTAAAAGTGCTAGTCTTACCATATACACACAAGGACATAGACCACCCCACAGCGCCACCATCAGTCAAAACCACCTTGAGGGTGGAGGGAGAGATGGAATCAGAGAGAAAGAGGATCTAAAATGAACTCTTAGTAAAACAGCCAAATGAGAGTACAAATGGACTCGAAAATGTAAAATGGCTAAATAATACACTTTTGGTATTTGGTATGAGTTAATAATTAAAAATAGTGGGTTACTACAACAAATCAAATATCAATTTAGCACATTATGTAAATAAATTAGGACACTATATGATTCAGTTGTTGGATACAGCCGAGGAGGTCAAGACTTCTGAGGTGGGACAGGTCAAAATCACCATTTTAATGGGGTTATAGATATTTCATGTCTCCTTTATCACTGGGCATCCTTGTTTACCAGCAAACCCACACGCATCAGCTAACTTTAAAGAGCCCTTATGAACTAGAGTACCCCTATTGTGTGAGATGCAAAGAGAAAGACAGAGAGAACTGAGGTAACCTGTATTGGGGGTAATAAGGGCCAGAGTGTTTTTTTTTTTTCGGGGATAAGTAAAAAAAATAATAATAATGAAATAAATCAGTACAATTTGACACTCGATTGGTATATGCTGACTGTGTAGAGTAGATAAGTGCGCTAAGTTGCAGAGATTTGATGTTTATCTTATTGAGAGCGCTAAGCTGTGCTGATAAAAAAGCGCAGCAATGTGTCATGGTGTGAGCATGTTTTACATCACTGATGTGCTGGCGGTTTTTATATTGTTAACATTGTTCTAAAATATCTCATTGGCTCAGTGGTTTTGTTTCTATGCTAATGTATCTTACTTTTCCCCCCACAAATCACAGTCTAATTTTAGGTTGGGATATAGTTTTTCTGTTGTACTTTTTTTTTCTTTTTTTTTAGCTTAGTAAATCTACAGTATATAAACATTTATTTAATAAAACACTTGTTTTCCCGAAGTGTAAACAGAAAATGTGATCAGAACGGAATGTTTGGAATCTTTTTTTTTTTTTTTTCACCAAACAATCTTATGGAGGTCGTGGGATATGGGGGAGGGGTCTTATATCTCTTTGATATATGGAAATACACCCCCCACCACCACCACTCTTTGTTGGATGAGATTCACTGTGGTCCACACACTGCTCTCATCCTATTACTGAGAAAAGAGCGATAAGAAGCCTCATCCCTTGCTCAGTTGAATTAGAGGGGAGAGAATGAATTAGAGTGTAGGCAAATATTTTTATTAGCATGTGGCTATGGCAAAATAAAACACAATAATTGAAAAAAGGCAAAAGAATTGGAAAACAAGTATATTTTTTTGGAGAACCACAGTGATTTGAGGAAAATCAGATGTTGATTTAAGAAACTATTTCATTTTAAAAATATGCTAATGGTGGAAAGTAAGAGTTAGAATAGAATAAAACTCACTTTTTCATAAAATAATACTCATTGGGTTGTTAATATAAGATTTAATCTATCCTACAATGTGATAATACTAAAACTAGGCTATTTAAAAAATAAAAAAAATATTATCATTATTATATATACACATTGTATATATGCATTTATATATGTTTTAATTATCTGATATAAATGAGGACTACATATTTATACTTTTTAAAACATAATCTGTCATACCTCAGGAACATTAGCAAAAAAGCTAAATGAAGACTGTGAAAATTGTGAAAATGTGTCATTGTTACAATGTAACTTATATATTTAAATACTGAGTAATTTTAATTAACTGCATGCTCTTACTATATGGCTAGGGTTAGGATCGGGTTTGGTTTAGGGTTAGCTACATGTAATTATGCATAATTCATAATTATTACATGTAATTTATCTACCACTCAATTACTAAATTAAAAATTTTGGTTTCAAATTTTTTCTAAAACGTATAAAAAATGTGTGATATATATAGCGAACAATGTGCACATCCCTCTCTCAAATACACAGTCAAGAAATTGTCAAGATCTTTAAGGTTTGAGCGCAGGCCTTCAAATGTGGGAGGCAGGCCATTCCAACTGGAGGCTTTCAATTATAGATAGGGGTTTGCATGGCCGCCATGGATTGCCATGTCAGAGTAAGAATAGACAGCCATGGAGAACTGGAAATCTTTCTATCAGATGTGTGCCTTTGGGGTTGGTGTGTGTTTCTTTGAATGTGTGTGTTTGTGTGGATGATAGGAGACAAGAGCGGTTAAAAGAATGGCTGTGTGTGTGTGTTGTCCAGAAAGAAGTGGTTAAGGGAGACAGAGTGGTGTATTTTCAACAGGAAGTGGGCTTTCATGTCCCTTCACTCTATGCCCAAGCTTGGGAGTGGCTGTGACAAATGGTATGTCTGAAGCGAAATATAGGCTTTCAAGGTGTGAATGTGTGTCTTTTCCACCTATTTAAGACCCTTATCATAAATGATTCTATTAAGAGACTGAACATTTTCATAGATGAAACATATTTTGTCCACTCACGTGCACAAGCTGCTCTTGGGTGTCGAACTCCCTGCAGCAACCTTCCCAGTGGCAATTGGTCTCATACACTACCTCCGGCTCCTGCTTGCCCTCCTCTTTATCGCCCTCCTCTTTTACCAGAGTCATTCCATCCATTTGCTCCTGCACAAACGCATGCAGCAAATTGGTGAGGGCATTTGGGTCAATAATGAAAACACATTTGAAAACACATACAAATATTACGCTAATGTGTATTCCTGCAGCATGATGTGAAGGAAATTACTCCATTCAAAGAAAAAATTATATGTGTGGCCTGGTATATGAGAGTTATTCAACAGTGCAGTTGAGACTGTGTATGATAAATTATGTTATTTGGAGTACATGACAGCTAGATTAGCTTATTTGTAATCATAAACACTATGCTAAATTTAATAAAAATGCATCTGCTTTTTGGAATACCTCTTGAGAAACATTTAGCTGTATGCCTTTACAGGGGTGTTATTCTTTTTATCAAGGGGTAAATGCCCTGGAAAAAGCACTTTGCTTCATAGGTGCCACAAATTATGCAGAAATGAAGATTGTTTATAAGTTCTAGAAGTGTTAGGTTTGGAAATGGAAACCAGGTTTTGTAAATTCAGAAGCCTGCAGTGAAATGTAGGTAAATACAGTACATTTGATTTAGCTCTGTTTGGACCACAAAGTAAGAGAAAATAAATGAGAAAAACAAAAACAGAGGTATTTTTACTCCATTCAGCAGTCGCCCAACCATGTGTCAGTAAAATGTGTCATCTAATTTTTCTTTCATTTTTCCATTCAGTTAAGCATCTGATTAAACAAAAAACAATTTCCTTCTGAAGCTGTGGAGATCAATGGGGCTTATCGCATCTGAAGCAGTGCCACAACAGGCGACCAAATCAAACACACAAATAAATAGCTTTACAGTATGTAGCATAATTGCTCCCAAAGCTCTTGCTGTGTGTGCATGTGTGGGAACTTTTTTGTGTGTGTGTGTATTTTTAGCCCAATGTTTATGCATATGTACTTGTGTGAAGATGCATACCTGCATGCTAACAGCTCCGGGGCTGGGTGGCTCCTCATCTGGTTTGAGTTTAGAGCGTTTGTGGTGCATGGGATCACCTGTGCTGCTCACAGCCGACTCACTGGTGGGTTTAATCTAGAAATAAATATTTTTTAAAAACACATACAAATAAGTGACCACATAAACAGTATAATCATCATCATCAATAAAGGTCCAAATTTATTTTGGAGGCTGAATGATTACCATATTCATGTTCACATTCATGAGATGGTACTCCAAGGTAAAAAACACAGTATTACCATGGTCCATCAAAGGATAAAATTGTGCCCTTGTGAAAAAAGTACACTTTAGTTTACTTTGTACGTAAATATTATACCTATAGAATACCTATACTTAAGAGTGAACTGAACAGTTTATAGACACTTAACTGTCAGGTTGTGTGCAGACATAAGAAGACGAGGAAAGCAGAAGGCTCCAATTCAAAGTGTTTACTTACAATCATAATTCAACAGATACAAAATGGCAGGATACACACATGTAACATACACTGTAAAAAATAATTCAGGGGCTTAGTAAATATCACAGTAATAATTAACTTTATTAACTTAATAAAATCTCTGAATATCATTTACTTGATTGTTTGAGTTGAACATACCAAAATAATTGACTAAAAATCCAAGTTAATTTTGTCTAGAATTTACAGTTATATACGTTTTTTTTTCACGAAAATAAGACCAACCAATTATTTATTTTAAATAAACAATATATTTGTGAATTTTCTATCAAAATATTTGAGAATGGAGAATTAAACAGATCTGTTTCAAGAAGCACAAAAATAAGTTAATTCAAGTCAATATTATTAATATATTTAACACACTTAAGAAATTGAGTAAGTTTACTCAATTAAAACAATGCACCCCTCCCCACCCTCTGACGTGACGACAGCTCAACGGTTGAATGAGCATGGGCTATTTGAACAGTTCTCCTCTTTTCTTCTCAGTGTCGCAGAATTGGTGCATTTCCTCTGTGAAATTCAGGTTTGTGTATGTTTTATTTTATCTATAAAATCATTACTGTGCTTTGAATCATTTTATTTAATGCAAAACAACATACAGAGGTGTAATGTGACACCTAAACAAGAGTCCTGTCTTTTCGCGTGATTGAAACGCCTTGAATAAAACACACGACTTTATTCCCAATGATAATGAATCTAATTAATTTGGATGATAAAATGTCCTCAGAACTGTGCACTGTTTGTTTATTGGCAGGTTATGGAGTCAGTCGTGGCGCAGCGACTTTCGGCAATGAGTGAAACGCAGGATTGGGGTCTGAAGTTAGAAGTTCACCCGCAGAGCGCGAGTCAATCTCCGTCATGAGAACCAGTGCTGATACGGTGGATATTGGATAACAAATAGACCTGTTGATTACTCTTGAATTAGGCTACCTGAATGTTTAAATGTTTCATTTTTACTTCTAAAATGTTTGTTAAATGTGTTTAAATGTAGGCAATATTGTATGTTAAAACAGTGTAAAATATGCTGTATTGCTGTACTCATCAACAATAAAGGCCAATGTCATGTATACTGGTGGTTGTACGGAATACTATTTAACCAAGGTTTAGAGGAAATAAAAAAGTTAATATTACTCATAAATAAAACAACTAATATTACTCATAAATAGTTTTTTAAACGTTTAAATGTTAAATTATTTCTACTCAATTTTATTTGTTAATGTACCAGATGCAGTTACTCAGATTTACTTAATTTTTTAATTGCATTTACTTAATTCATACAGAAAATGTAATTGATTTCACAGCTTTAAAATTTACTCAATTTTTATTTTTATTTTTTAAGTTTAAAAATGTTTCACCAAAAAATTTGAGTAAATCTTGGATAAACTTTTTAGAGTGTAGACGAGAACGGACAAGGACTGACCGAACAGAGGGAACTAAATAAACACAAACCAGGTGACACCGATGACAATGATTAACAAGACAGAGGTGATGAAAATAAACTAAAGATGGTAGACATGGCAACGGATGAGTGGTGGGAAAACAAAAGACGTGACTAACAAGGCTGAACAGAAACAACAGTTACAGTAACCCCCCCCCCCCTTCTATTATTTTTTATATACAGTACATATTATTATACTATATAAAATTAAAAAAAAAAACTTTTTAAATTTGAAGCACACTAAAAGTGCTCATTCAATAATATTAACTACACTTCTTTTTCACAAGGGACTAGCATGGAACATAATTGAAGTAAAAACTACTGTATTGCTACAATCTACAAAGTTTAACTCTGATTTACTGATTTACTCCATTTTTTTGGTGAAACATTTTTACACTCAAAAAAATTGAGTAAATTTTAAACCTTTGAAATCAATGAAATATACTGTATGAATTGACTAAATGCAAGTAAAAAAATTAAGTAAATCTGAGTAACTACATCTGGTACATTAACAAATAAAATTGAGTAGAAATAATTTAACATTTAAACATTTAAAAACCAATATTTATGAGTAATGTTAGCTATTTTTATTTATGAGTAATATTTACTTTTTTATTTCCTCTAAACCTTTGTAAAATAGTATTCCATACTACCACCAGTATGTATGACATTGGCCTTTATTGTTGATGAGTACAGCAATACAGCATATTTTACACTGTTTTAACATACAATATTGCCTACATTTAAACACATTTAACAATCATTTTAGAAGTAAAAATGAAACATTTAAACATTCAGGTAGCCTAATTCAAGATTTATCAACAGATCTGTTTGTTATCCAATATCCACCGTATCAGCGCTGGTTCTCATGACGGAGATTGACTCGCGCTCTGCGGGTGAACTGCTAACTTCAGATCGCGTTTCACTCATTGCCGAAAGATACTGCGACACGACTGACTCCATAACCTGCCAATAAACAAACAGTGCACAGTTCTGAGGACATTTTATCATCCACATTAATTATATTCATTATCATTAGGAATAAAGTCGTGTGTTTCACAAGGAGTTTCAATCAAGTGAAAAGACAGGAGCGACTCTTGTTTAGGTGTCACATTACACCTCTGTATGTTGTTTTGCATTGAATAAAATGATTTAAAGCACAATAATGATTTTATAGATAAAATAAAACATACACAAACCTGAATTTCACAGAGAAAATGCACCAATTCTGCAACACTGAGAAGAAAAGAGGAGAACTGTTCTTCTGGAGACTGAAGAGTTCAAACAGCCCGCGCTCACTCAACCGTTAAGTCGTCACATCAGAGGGTGGGGAGGGGTGCATTGTTTTAATTGAGTATACTTAATTTCTTAAGTGTGTTAAATATATCAATAATATTGACTTGAATTAAGTAATGTTTGTGGTTCTAGAAACAGATCTGTTTAATTATCCATTCTCAAATATTTCGATAGAAAATTCACAAATATATTAAGTTTATTTAAAACAGATAATTGGTTGGTCAAATAATAAATTCTTTTAGTGAAAAAAAAAACGTATATATAACTGTAAATTCTTGACAAAATTAACTGTTGGATTTTTAGTCAATTATTTTGGTATGTTCAACTCAAACAATCAAGTAAATGATATTCAGAGATTTTATTAAGTTAATAAAGTTAATTATTAGTCTACTGTGATATTTACTAAGACCCTGAATTATTTTTTAGTGTGTATAGTACAATATATATATATATATATATATACAGCATATTACCACTGTATTTTAGAGAATACCACAGTACTGCGATGGTAGATCAAAAAAGCTTGATATTAACATTGTACTATTCTAAAAAAAAAAAGGATCTTCTTTGTTAGTGTAATAATATGCATGCATATAACAAATCCACTTTGTTAAACAAAACCCCCACAAAAACAAACACCATTAACATGTTGAAACAGACATTATTCTCAATTTCTCCCTGAACAGCAATATCCCCTCCTCTGACTCTATCCGCTCATTCACTGCCTCTCTCTCTATCATTTTCTGCCAGAGGAAGTCCCTTGCGACTGACCAGAGCCAGTAAAAAAGAAGTACTCGGTGGGAGAGAAAAAAAGTAACATTCCCTGGATGAGAGAGCATGATTCCTTGGCTCTGACGGAAGGTTTATCCTGCTAGACTCCATAGCAGAGCGTTTAACTGCTTTCAGCTTCCTTTGCTCTTAAATCACATAAGAAATACAGGAGACGTGTGAAAATACTCATTGACGTTATTGTGACTCTTTAATTAGCATGTACAAAATTGGAAGATATTACTCAAAATCAAGCCAAAAAGTAATTGTTTTGCATTGAGTATTGAAAATAGAGCAGATTAATCTGACATTTTGGTAAAGGCATAGGGATTCAGTCAAGGGTTAAACCAAATATATTTACTAAGATGTTCAAAACCCTTTTTGGAATGCAAAATAATTTATTACTAGAGTGACCAGTGCATTAACTTGCCGAAAACACCAGTTCAAACCTTGCAAATCATTCAAGTTTTTAATGATATTAGGGTGAGTAAATGATGACAGCATATTTGTTTTTGGATGAACTATCCCTTTTATGCTCAAGTATTCATGTTTATGAATTTATGAATACATTTTAAAGACAATCTTAGGAATACATATTGCATATGAAGTGTTTAAAACTAAAATAAAAAAAAAGTTCCTTTAGAGCTTAAAAATTCAATAAAAAAACAATAATCTGCTATTTCTCTGTCTGTCACTTTGAGCAATGCTCACACCTTCTCTCTTTTTCCATTAATTGTTCTTTTACAACCACATGGTGAGACAAATGTCCCATGATGCCCTTCTATTAAAGAGGCTGGTGCTGTCTGTGGTCAGGCGGGGGAAATGGATGAGACTGAGTTGGGACGGATTAGTGGGTCTGTAATGGCTTGAAAGGAGAGACTGGCATTGGGACAATCTCTGGAAACACTAAGAGTGAACTTACTGAAGTACCACAAAAAAAATAAAAAAAAATAAAAAAAAATAACAGGGATCGATACAAAGATGGATAAAACCAACAAGATGCACTCTGCGGATTTTAATCGAGCGAACACGCCGAATATAAATGGTGCACACTTGGGTGAAAAAAGGAAAGAAGAAAAACAATTTTACGCTCATCCTTCAAAGGGAAGGTTTGAGAATGTATCTGTGCCTGATTAATGGTAGAGGTGGCGGGATTTTTGCTGTTAACAAGATAGGTGTTATTTCTCAAAGGTACCGTCCAGGCAAGCTCACCAGCTCTCCACATCGAGACACAACATAGAGACTACGTGCACACAAGGGAAAAACTCCCATGAGGCCTGTCTGCAGCCACACTTTCTCAGCTGTTTATATATGCTGCCGTGTTGGTGGTGCATGTTTTCATGAGCCACACACAATAACAAATAGCGCTGGCTCTTGTGATGATAAGCACTGAATAAATGTAAGCCTTGAGGGGAAAATCACTGTGTGATCTAAACAAATTCTGTTGCTGTTTACACCCAAAAGCAATCATGTTAAATGATTTAAAAATGCATTGTGTTGCTTAAACTCGAGAAAGAAAAAAAATCTTGCTTCATCTAATTTTAGTTCTCCCAGCTTTGCATGTGTATTCTAACTGACTTGTGAAGGTGGTTAACACATGCTCCAACAAAACCGAGATGTGGTGCTCATATGGGAAACACCAGTTCAAATCCAGCTTGTGTTAAACTGTCTCTACTCCATCATCTCTTGCCATCTCTCGATCTTTTCTATCAATATCAATATTATATTGAAATTAATTCATACAGTTTTGAAACCTTACCTGTGAGTCATTTGAGGCTGTGGAACGTTCTGTAGGTGCCAGGCTGGAGGGGGGGATGCCAGGAACAGGTCTCTGGGTGGCAAAGGCAGGAGCTGGGTGCACGAGGGGCGGACTGTGTCCGAACGCAGAACCTACGATACCCGGTTGCCGACTGATCAGCTGCTGATGCATTTGTAGTGCTACAGGCGTCGGAGGATATGCAAAACTCAATGCAGGGCTGAAAGACAAATAGAGGAAAAAAACAACAGCTTATAAGAAAGATTCAACCATGAGAAAGTTACCGTTGCAAATGAGTGAAATGGTGTGTATGTGGTACATTACAAATTTTCTTTAAAATTTGCCATTGATTAAATATCATTAATTAAATATTGTTTATAATATAGATTTTTACCAAGGCTAAATTTTTGTGCTTAATCAAAAATACAGTAAAAACCTTAATACTGTGAAATATTACAATTTAAAGTGACTGTTTTATTATTTGAATCTATTTTAACAAGTCATTATTCATGTGGTTACATTTTCAGCAGCCATCACTCCAGTGTTCTGTCACATGATCCTTCAGAAATCATTCTAATAAGCTGATTTGGTGCTTGAGAAACAGTCCTGCTGCTTAATATTTTTTTAAGGATTCTTTGATGGAGAAAGTTCAAAAGAACTGCATTTACTTGAAATAATGGACATATTTATATATTATATTTTATATAATTTTTTACATATATGAAATGAAGTCTTTTACTGCCAATTTTGATCACTTTAATGCAGCCTTGCTGAATAAAATAATTAATTTCCACAAAAAAAAAAAACTTTTGAAAGGTAGTGTAGGTAATGTAATAATATTTTATAACATAAAATAATATTATCAATACAATACAATTATTAATATTAATAATTACCATTAGCCCAAACATTACAAATATAATTGACTACACTGTTAATCTTAATTAATTAACAAATATATTACTAAACAACAATAATTATAAACCCTTTAAAGAAAGGTTCCAATATAGTTCATGCAAAAATTATGAATCACCTGTAAAGCTGTATTTAAGCACACTATTGAACTTTCATATATCACCTCCTCCTCTATAGATGCCACAGTCTCTTTAATGACAAATCCCTGGTGCTCAATAACAGACATTCATAGGGGTTTCCATTCATCGTGGGACATGCTGGCCGCTCCATGCAAGCTCATACATCTACTGGTCTTATTAAAGGCAGAGAGGAAATCAATGTAGCTGGACGCTGCATGGCTGACGCAGCTGTCTCATCACTCATCGGGCCTGGACCCTCGCCTGCCATGTCTGTCTATTCATATCCACACGAGATATGACTGATTAGCTAACAAAAAACAAATTACTGATTAATCACTCTCAGTGTGGGAAAGAGGAACATTTCTGTCATCTTTTATTTCTCTGAGACCCCACCCAAACATAGGTAAAGTCACCAGGTAAAGTCATTTCCTAATAGTGCTGGATGGCAGATGTCAAACTGAGTGACACATAGCCAGGGATGCTAGCTGTGTCTCACACTATGTCTCTTTGGTAGATACATTGTTCAGTTTGATAGAGAAGTTACAAAAACTGAATGTGTTCAAATGTAAGAACTGATATTCTGACATGCTGCAAAATCTGTAAAAATCTCATCTCCGGTTTAACATCTGTTGTAGTACTCATTACATAATTGATTTGTATGTAACAATGCAGGATAGGTTACAATGAATTAATAAAATTGTCTAAGGAAATTAAATCTCAGAAAAATGTCACATGAAATGTCATTTCACATACACTCCAGGTCAAAGGTGTGGGTTAAGCAATTTTTTTAATTGATTTTTTTTTAAAGAAATTAACACGTATTCAGCAAGGACGCATTCAGCAAGGACGCATTCAAGTAATCAAAAGAGATACTATTCTGTCTATTGAACAAAAGATTTCTATTCCAAATAAATATTATTTTGGACTCGATCGCATAGCTAGGTAATTCACAGGTAAAAGTTCAGTCTAGATAGAACGACGAGACCAGACCCATATGTGTTTTGGGTGCTGGCTTTTATAGAGGAACTGATGATGCTGATAGTATAACTTAGATAATGCACTTATTTAAACAAAAAAATTAAGCTGACTATTTATGGCAGTAAGTCGGAATATGGGAGTATGTTGTGACGGGGGACAAATTTAGATATCCCAGCTTAAGGTAGCATTAGGTTGATCAGTATCTGAATATTGATTAGCCCCTATGTCAATAACAGTCTCACTGATGTCACAAACGCTTCATTATCCACTTAAAATCTGTCTGGACTCCTGCTATGAACTGACCGAACTAATTGAGCCCCATATAAGTGAGATCATTTGAAAAACATGAATTATTCAGCTGTTGAAACAGATTAAACGAGATTACATGGCAGAGGATGGTCAGTGAACACTTAAGAACAGCCCCCAGGTTGAAGCACTATTGAATTTCAACTAAGACATACTAAGTGGGTGAGTTTTATTCACTGCATCCACAACAGATTCTCTCTCTTTCCCATTAAAGCTTGTGTTACTGTCCTCAGCCCAGACTTCGCTTCCTTCCCTTGTCCCCCTCTTCATGACCCTTTCATTTGTCATTCCCCCTTCCTCTCCTCCTTTCCAGCATGAGCGATTGCGTAGCGGCAGTGTTAGGATAAAGCTCTCCTCAGCTGATGGAGAGAACATTAATCAGGTGATGCATATCAGACAGACGAGTGTGAGGGAGGAGGGGAGGAATATGTTCACACGCTTCCTCCTAATAGTGCTCTCTATGTTCCCTCGTTTATTTCGCAGTCCAGTGTTCATTCATCACTCCACTGCTGAGGATGTGCTGGAGTGTCCACTTTCAGCACGGGTCGCTTTTCCTGTCTATCTCTTTCTCAGAATCTCTTGCATTCTCTTGCCTCTTGTCTGTTCCAATATAAACCACTCTCTTTATTTTCATGCTTGTTACAGGGTCCAAGTTTGGAATGACATGAAGGTGAATAAATTAAGAATTTAGGGTAAACTATAATTTTAAAACCTGTCAAGTGAGAGACAAAGACTGGCTCATCTCAAAAGGTTGTGAGTGACACAATAATCTGTCCTGAAGGAAAAACTAAACAATTCCAATGACATATGATAAAATTATGTAAAATCCAGCTTTATGGCCAGTCAGAAATAATTCTACAATTTTAGTTAAGAATTTTTTTAAAATTTACTCTTGTATGTACCTGATAGTGCCGGCTGACAGGTGTCCGTAGGATCCACTGGTGGATGAGCTGGAGCGGGAATTATTAAGGATAGTGACTAGAGAGTTGGGCGAGGTGCGAATCATGGCCTGCAGGTCAAAACTGGGGTCAGACAGGCATGGGGAGCTGGGAAGGGGTCGTTTTCTGCTAGGCCGATTTGTGAACCTAGGACTGGGAAATCGAGAACCTGAGGGAGATAGACAGACAGAGAGAAAAAGAAAAAAACCATAGTAAGTAAAACCTGATTGTAACACAAATGGCAAAATGTATTCTATTTTAATTTTATTGTATTGTATTTTTTTATTTCAGAAGACCAGTTACCATCGAAGAGATATGGGAATTACCACCATTAACTGTCAGCCAGATATTTTATGGTCATGCCTGTCAAGCACAACTATATCCCTACTGACATAATTTCCAAAAATGTATCCCATTTTTATGAGGACAGCATATTGTTTTTGTGAACTAACCACACAGAGGGATTTACATATATTATTATTTTTTAATAATATGTCATTTATTCATCATAGATAATGCTTTCAGCAACGGATGCATTTCCTGCATTGCATGCATTTTGAACACACTGTAAAAACAAGTTCGACTACACTTTGCCCACTGCTTTTTGGCAGCATCACTGTGATATTGAATCATGTTTAATTGGGTTGAATAGTGTGTCAACACTGAATGGAATTGCACTAGTTGTTTTTGAAAAGCTTTCTCTAGAAAGCAGATCGAACGCAGACAGGCCCTCCACTCACACACAATGACTAGCACCTACAGATTAAGAAATGACTTTTGTTGTCTTTTCATTGGCAGATGTCACAAACAAGAAAGAAGGGAGGGAGAAGTGAAAGGAGGAGGGGAAGAGAGGGGTGCGGGGGTAATGGTGGTCTTTTGTTGTATGGAGTGACACAATGACTTTGTGACTCATATTTTGTTCTTTCAGTTGTTCTGTACTTTTTTTTAACAGAAAGCATGCAAACAAAACAAAATTACGCTCTCTCTCTCTGATTCTCTCCATCTCTTTCTACTTTGACACATACAGTGATTACAGGGTCTGTCATTCATATTTAAATCACAGTGTGTGTGTGTGTGTGTGTATTCCCACATTTTGAACATCTTTTTACATTGTTAGCATTCTGCTTAGAACTGTGATTTAAGCCTTTGAATGATTTTGGATATGTGGAGCACAACGTGAATAATATTTAATGAATTATGATAAATTATGATAATAAATAATGATTTAATTTGTTACATTTATATAGTACTTTTTCCTGGGTACTCAAAGTGGAAGGGAGAATCTCCTCAACCACCTCCATTGTGAAGCATCCACCTGGATGAGGCGACGGCAGCCATATTGCACCAGAACATCCACCTCAAACCAGCTTACTGGTGGAGAGGAGAAAGTGATGAAGCCAATCATTATATATGGGGATGATTGGGAGGCCATGATGGACAGAGGCCAATGGGCAAATTTGGACAGGATGCCGGGGTTAAACCCCAACTCTTTTTCGAAGGACATCCTGGGATCTTTTATGACCACAGAGAGTCAGGACCTCGGTTTAACTTCTCATCCGAAGGATGGTGCTTTTTGACAGTATGGTGTCCCCATCACTATACTGGGGCATTAAGACCCACACAGACCACAGAGTGAGCCGTATCCCCTAGTGGCCTCACTAACACCTCTTCCAGCAGCAACCTAGTTTTCCCAGGTCTCCCATCCAGGTACTGACCAGGCTCAAATACTGCTTAGGTTCCGTGGGCAAACAGTCTTGAGCTACAGGATGATAGACACATGCGCAAGCTTACACACCCATTCACATATTAATCCATATGTACATGAGCACAACCATTATACACACATATAATTCACAATCATATACAATACTATGTTCAGTCTATAAGGCTTTTTAAATTTAATTGGTCGTTAAGATGATCACCAGCTGGTCTAGGTTTTCACAGACTTATTATTATGATATTATATTGGCAGTACTGGTATATTACTGGCATGGGCCAGGTAAACAGCCTGATTAGTGGAACTATGATGGATAAACAATCAAAACCTGCATGATTGTGCCCAAAACACCTTTTCCTGGTCAATAAGATGAAAATAAGATATTCATGTAACCAGTCATACAGTTAACTGATCTGATCTATTTTTGGCATACGCTGGTTAAGGTAAAACGAGGCCTACAAGGGGGCCTCAGCAATATTTTAAGGCATCAAGATGACTTAAAATTATTTAAAATAAGATAAAAAAAGCTTTAAAATAACCTACTAAAAATGTATATTTAATTTACCCCCAAACTCCTGAAATTCTAAAAATGTAATTATTTTCATTTTAATTATAATTATTTTAGTTACTTAAAAATGGACACACCTAATTTCTGTAAATTGAAAAGAAAGGATTGAATATTGTTGTGGACAATGGGGGGCATTGGAGTCAATCATTTTGAGAACCACGATGTAATTATTTCATTATGTTTGAAAATGAGCCAATCCTTGACAATTCCTGTAGTATGAGTAAATATTACATGCTTGGTCAAAGATCTTTTATCAAAAAAAGTGTGATAATTCAACAATAATTATTGAAAAAAACAATAATTCTATCTACATCCTGCAGAGTGTCCAAATTGAGGTGTGTATAAGTAGAATCTAATCAACACTGGCTAATTAGCAGCTAACAGGTTAAACAATGCACGGCTTGAACACACATTCACAGTACAGGTTTCTTTCATTAGTCCGTACTTCTCTAAAAGTAATTACACTGATGTGAACTGAGCTCTAAACTACGACTATGCCATCCCATCCCCATTATTAACAAAAGCTTCTAGATAACACACTTCTCCTCATTCACTTCCCTTCTCAGAGTCTATATATCATAAAAGAGAGCTTTAAAGTGTTAATTTGGCTGGCGTGGAACACACATTGTTAAAATAGGATGAGTTATTACCAAGGGCTGATCACAGGCGATTTGAAGTTGGGGGGACGCGACATCTTCATTTGAAAACGGTGGCCCTAATTGTTTTGTTTCAGTCTATTAATCTTAAACAGTGCCACAGTAGAAAGGATTTCTCCGGTGATGAATAGTGGGACATTCCAATTCCCACCTAATAGCAATTAATTTTCTGATACCCATGCAATTTTGGCTAGTTTTAATTAGTTTGTGAGAAACAGGAGAGTGGGGAAGCTGACGGGCTAAATGCATTCTCATTAAAGACTAACGGGCCAGTCCACCTGACCTCTCTTCAGTCACCGTGCCTTTAATTTCCTATTTACTCTTCAAAATAACTCATTTGCATACGCTCTGTGCATACCCCATCCCCCCATACACACACTTATTTTTTTTCTCAGAAAAAAAAATAATTTTAGCAGTTTAATTATTTGGGAATGGTTTTGAAGGAAAGAAAGATGTATTATTTGTTCCACTTCCACCTAGTCTCTCGTTTGACCGGTTAGAAATAGTCTAAAACTATAGCCTAAATCTGCCCCTCTGATAGGTGGGAGAAAAGAGTATGCAAGTGGAAAACTTACTTTCCATAGCCTGTAGGTACTCCATGTGCAGGGCGTTGCTTGCAGCCCCTGTTGTGGATGCCACTGAGGGAATGATGTCAGCGTAGGGGCTGCGGTGACCTGCAAGCAGGGCCATCTGGTGGTAGTACTCTGCCGTGGTCAAACCAGTGTGGGGTGCTGAGGGGTCAAAAAGTGGAGTGGAGAGGACATAAAAACATCAGTCATTTGATGAATACAAAACCATTTAAAAGTGTGAGGTGAGTAAGACAAATAAATAAATAATATTGAATTACTTTCATGTGACACTAAGGAATGGATCACCATCACAGCAATAAATTACATTTTAAAATACAGGTATATCCAAATAGAAAACTGTTACTTTAAATGGTAAAAACATTTCACAATATTACTCTTTTTAATAAATAAATGCAATCTTGGCGTCAAAAACACTCCACCTTATTTACGATCATTAATTTCTAGAGCAATCCCCTCTATGAACCTTCGTTCAAGCAGGTATATCACCCTGGTGGCTACTAAAGCTCGTACTTCTTTTGGACGTCTCTCCTTCCAGTTCTCTGCTGCTAATGATTGGAATACACTCCAAAAATCTTTGAAACTTGAATCCATTGTCCCGTTAATCACTTTTAAATTATTGTTAGCAAATTTATTGTCGGACCATTGTACATGCTAACCTGATCTGTGTACTTGATCTACGGATCTGTATATTAATCTTCTTCTATGTTAATTGAGTACTCTGTCTTGTAATTATATGTGTAACTTATGTTTTTGTACCTCAACGCTTTTTGGCCAGGTCGCCATTGTAAATGAGAAAATGTTCTCAATGTGCTCACCTGGTTAAATAAAGGTTTTATTATTTTATTATTATTATTATTATTGGTGAGCATAACATAATTATATATATATATATATATATATATATATATGCAAATGCCTTGAATACCAGACTTGTTCTCAAACTTGTGCATAAATGGTTTAATGAATTATTTGACTTCAGAAGACATTGCAAGAGTCATATGGAACGGGTCCATGCAGTCCATTTAATTTATTCATCAATTATTAATTAGTACATTTTATCTACAAAACGGTTCTGCAAAAAATGATGTCATCGTCCAGCTCAGTTTAGTTCTCATACAACAGTGTCCGTAAAGTCAGATCAATAATTTTGCTGAATATTAATTTCCTTTACATCTGCACCCATAACTACCCCTAGCCTGCATATTTGGCACACTGCCAGTTCCCTACAAACAGTTATTCTCAATGCTGCGCTGAGAATAGTGCTATGGGAAAACATCTTTGTTTGACCGGTTGTGAAATATGTGTGGCAAACACGCCAAAAACTTTAAATAACCTCTGACGATAACATAATTGGAATGCGCGATCGTGAGAGGCTGTAAATAGACATGAAACAGTTGCATTTACAGGTTTTCTTTGTCTTCAGAGAACCGTATTGTGTGTGTGCTACACTTTCTATCTGTCCACTTTGTTAGGAGTTAGCGTTCCAGCTGTCAGTGTGAGAAATTTGTCATGATGTCGCAAACAATCAGAAGATGCATTCCTCCATGTTCATGGACCATCCCTGGTTATGATACGCATTAATTCTGCTTTGAGCGCTTGTGTTTGAGCATGGCAATGTGTGAGCACTGTGAGTTGTTTTCCATTAAAGTGCTTCTTGCTTGTCTCGCGAGTCGATCTGGCTGAGGAGCAGGAGACGGATCCTCCCATCCGCTGTTGAGGACGACAATTCTCAGAATGGGCTGAAGACATAGGTTCTCTTGTCAATAAAGAATCTAGTGGCTCGGATTTCGCGTTTGCCGAGGTAATGCACCGATTACGGGTCTGTTATATATATTTCATGCAAATACGCATACTCTTTTACTCTAAATATTTTACTTTTACTAATATTGCCACATAGAATCAATGTTAATGCCGTTGAAATTCTGCAGTAGATAGATGACATCTCAGATCATTATCTAGTCTTGTGTATACTCTATTTAGCCAAGGTTGCAAAGCCGACTCTGTTACAAATATGTTAGATATATCACTTCTGCCACTAAAGATTGCTTTATTAATAATATTCCTGATCAGTTTAATCTCCTCTGCATCTCAAATAGCTTAGAAGAACTCGATATTGGGACAGAAACTTTTGAGACTCTCTTTTCCAGCACTTTAGACACAGTTGGTCCTTTGCACTTAAAGAAGATTAAAGAAAATAGTCCAACGCCGTTGGTACAACGAGCACACTCAGGCCCTTAAGAGAGCAAACAGAAAAATGAAGCGAAACTGGAAGAAAACAAAACTAGTCGTTTTTCAAATTTCGTGGAGAGAGAGAGCACGATTGTGTACTGAAAAGCCTTAAAAACTGCTAGATCTGCTTATTTTTCGACTCTTTTAAAAGAAAACAAACACAACCCTAGGTATTTATTTGACACAGTGGCTAAATGAACAAGAAATAAAGCTTCTACTTCTGAAGTTTCCAAAGAGCATAGCAGTATTAAATTTATGAACTTCTTTACTTACAAGATTGATAATATTAGAGAGAAAATTATAACTATGCAATCATCTACTGCAGTATCGCATATGGGCTGTGTATCACCAACAATGTCACGATACGATACGCATCACGATACTAAAGCCACGATACGATATGTATCACGATATGGATCAATTTGGGATTTAAATTTCTTTTGAGCTGAGTTTAGCAGTAATATCTGTTTATTGAATAACCAGTGTTATAACAGTTGTGATAACTGAAAAACAATGTAATTTTTGTCATTAAAAAACCAATGAGTTAAATGAATAAAAAAAGCTTAGAATGGCTCTTCCTTCTGCTTTTAAAGTCTGCCTCAATAACTGAAATGACAATTATAGTGACACTGACGCATCTCTACACTACTCAATGACTAGACAAAACTTAAAAAATTCCATAAAAGCAAAAAACTTAACAACTTAAATTTAAATTAGTTTTCTCAAACTCTTTAACACCTAGTACTTAACAATTTGGTCCTAAGTGTTGGAATGTGCACCAAACAAAGTAATTTCTTCTGTTGAAATCATTTTAAATGATTACATTTTCAGATTTTTATGCAGAAACAATTGATTGACATGCTCACGGTTAAGCGAGTGACTAATATCTTGCTTAACTTCATCATACAACCGGGGAATTGCCGTTGCCAAAGTGAATTAATGTTTGCGGGAATTTCCCGCATTATAAGTGGGAGAGCTGCGGGAATGATTAAAGTTATGCGCAATACCCGCAATCCCGCGTCGAAATTCGAGCCCTGAATTGGCTACATTTAAAAGCACAACAGTATCAATACAGCAGCTGATACAAATACTGCATCGCCAGTAGTTCATGAAGATGTATCGTTGTATCGATATTCTGAGCACAGCCCTATCGCATCAGGCAGTTCATTGTAGTAGTGTCCCTGAGGAAAAATTCCATTCATTCATTGCAATAGGAGAAGAAGAATTGTCTAAACTCGTTTAATCATCTAAATCAACAACATGTATGTTAGACCCTATACCTACTAAGCTACTAAAATAAATGCTTCCAGAGGTCATAGATCCTCTTCTCATTCATCTTTGTCACTAGGATATGTAGCGAAAACATTAAAGCTGGCTATTATTAAACCTCTTATTAAAAAAACGCAATTGATCCTAGAGAATTAGTAAGTTTACAGGCCGATCTCAAATCTGCCCTTTTGTCAAAGATACTAGAAAAAGCAGTATCCTCATAACTATGTTCCTTTTTAGAAAGAAATGGTATCTGCAAGGATTTAGGATATAGATCGTACCATAGTACTGAGACTGCTCTCATTAGAGTTACAAATGATTTACTCTTATCATCCGACCGTGGTTGTATCTCTCTATTAGTGTTTTCTTGATCTTAGTGCTGCATTTGATACCATTGACCACAACATTCTTTTAAATAGACTCGAAAATTATGTTGGCATTAGTGTAATTGCATTAGCATGGTTTAAATCATACTTATCTGACCGGTATCAGTTTGTAGAAGTAAATGAATAAATGTCTTATCGATCACAAGTTCAGTATGGAGTACCACAAGGCTCAATACTAGGAACGTTGCTGTTCACTCTGTACATGCTACCGTTGGGAGATATCATTGGGAAGCATGGGATTACTTTTCACTGTTATGCCAATGATACTCAGCTATATATCTATTTGCGCCCAGATGAAACTTGCCAATTCAAGAAATTAACGGAATGCATATCTGATATAAAACTTTGGATGACTAGTAATTTCCTATTACTTAATTCTGGGGAAAAAAAAACTGAGTTTCTAATGATTGGACCAAAACCCTCTTCACGTACTAACCTAGAATACTAAAAATTCATGGCTGATCTGTCAAGTCTTCGTCGTCAGTTAGGAACCTGGGTGTGCTCTCTGATACCAATTTTTCATTTGAAAGCCATGTTTCTAGCAGGTGTAAAACCGCATTCTTCCATCTTAAAAATATACAGTCGTGCTCAGAATTAATGGTACCCCTGGTAAATATGATGAAAAATGGCTGTAAAAAATAATTCTGCATCATTTATCCTTTTGATATTTCATTCAAAAAATTGGCAAAAATCGAACCTTTCATTGAAGTAAAATAATTGAAAGTGGGGGGGAAATCACATTATGAAATAAACGTTTTTCTCCAAAACAAGTTGGCCACAATTATTGGTACCCCTAGAATTGTTTACCAGTAAAATATCTCTAAAGTATATTCCCATTCATATTTACCTTTTTTTTTGCGCACCAGGGTGACTAGGAACATGAAATTGTCCAGCCATGACTTCTTGTTTTACAGGAGTTTAAATATGAGGAAACACGAAGGCCTTAATCATCCATTACAATGAATAAAACCAAAGAATATAGTTCTGATGTGCATCAAAAGATTGTTGAGCATCACAAAATAGAAAGTGGCTGTAAGAAAATAGCTAAAGCATTGAAAATCCTCATTTTGACCATCAGGGCAATAATTAAGCACTTCCAATCAACTAAAGATGTTACAAATCTGCCAGGAAGTGGACGTGTGTCTATATTGTCTTAATGCATGGTGAGGCGGAAAGTTTGAGTGGCCAAAGATTCTTCAAGGATCACAGATGGAGAATTGCAGAGATTAGTTGAGTCTTGGGTTCAGAAAGCCTATTAAAAAAAATAATTAAACAACCCCTACATCACCACATGTTGTTTGGGAGGTTTTCAAGAAAAATCCTCCTTGCTCATCCAAAAACAAACCCCAGCAAATTCAGTTGTCAGACATGACTGGACCTTCAAACAGCACAGGGTTCTGTGGTCAGATGAAACTAACAAATAGCTTTTTGGCAGCAAACATGCAAGATGGGTTTGGTGCACACAAGGATAAAAAGTACCCCATGTGTACAATTTAATATACCATCTTTAATGTTGTGGTCATATTTTTCTGCTGGAGGTCCTGGACTTCTTGTTCAGATACATGCATGGCATCGTGGATTCTATCAAATACCAACAGATAAAAAAAATCTTAACCTGACAGCCTCTCCTAGAAATCGTATAATGGGCCGTGGTTGGATCTTCCATCAGGACAACGATCCAAAACAAACATCAAAATCAACACAAAAATGTGTTAAGTAGCACAAAATGAAGCTTCTACCATGACCGTCCCAGACCTGATGAGTGGAGTGAACTGAAGAGAAGAAGCACCAACATTTTTCATCATATTTACCAGGGGTACCATTAATTCTGAGCACGACTGTATCTAAATTACGACATACGTATGCTTTCAATGAAAATGCAGAACAGGTAGTTCATGCGTTCATGACCTCAAGGCTAGATAATTGTAATGCTCTTATGGGCTGTTGCCCTGCACGCATAATAAACAAACTACAGCTGGTCCAAAACTTAACAGCTAGAGTTCTTACTCTAACTCTAGAACCAGGAAGTATGACCATATTAGCCTGGTTCTGTCAACACTGTATTGGCTCCCTATTGAACATCGTATACATTTTAAAATATTACTGATAACTTACAAAGTATTAAATGGTTTAGCTCCCCAGTACTTGAGCGAGGTCTTAACACATTATAGTCCTTCACATCTATTGCGATCTCAAAACTCTGGCCAGTTAATAATACCTAGAATATCAAAATCGACTGCTGGTGGAGGATATTTAGCACCTACTAAACTCTGGAACAGTCTTCCTAACATTGTTCGAGAAGCAGACACAATCTGTCAGTTTAAATCTAGACTAAAAACACATCTCTTTAACCTGGCATACACGTAGAAAATTATACATTCCTATTATTAAAATCAGCTAAATGATTATGAGGCTGCATAAATTAGGTCAGCCAGAACCGGTAACACTTCCTATAACACCCGGTGTACTCGTTACATCATAAGAAGAATGGTATGTAAGCTAATGTTAGTCTTTCTGCTTATTCCGAGGTTTACTGTAATCAGCTGGATCCAGGCCGTATCCAGATCAGATGGTGGACCTGCGCCTAGACACAACCACAACGCATGATGTAGTCAGCAGGATCTGGGCCGTATACAGACCAGATGGAGGACCTGCACCTAGACACAACCACAACGCATCCCTGAAGTGTCAGCAGAGATTGTGTCAACTACACTCTCCCCTGTGAACGCCTCATTGTCACGACAGCCATCAACAATGACCCTTGACAAACCTGTCTCCATACCGGCTCCGATGTTTAACCAGATGGAACTGGATAATATTCTGATTGTTCCAAACCAATCTGACATCTGACCTATAATGCTGCCTGAATCATAATCATACACTGTTCGTTCATTGGCCAGAGGAGAACTGCCCCCCGTCTGAGCCTGGGTTCCCTCAAGTTTTTTTCTCCATTTTGCCATCTGATGGAGTTTTGGTTCCTTGCCACTGTCGCCTTTTTCCACCTTTATTGCCATTGGGTTGGCTTGCTTGGTTGGGGATTTAATATTCAACAATAATATTGACCTACCTGCATTGACACTATTATACAAGAACTGAACTAAGCTGGACAATGACTTCACGGTTTACTCCAGAGCGGCTATATATATATACTGTATATATCAATTAACTAAATTAATAACTTTTTTAAAACAAAAATGAAATATCACTGAACTTACTTAAGCTGGACTGTGATGCTATTATCTTCTGGAAACAAACTTTTTTGCATTATTTTCCTGTTATCTCTGTAAAGCTGCTTTGAAACAATATGTATTGTAAAAAGCGCTATATAAATAAATGTATAAATAAATAAACTTGACGACTTTTCACTTTCATTTATTCCATCTATTCACTCAAAATGCTGATTCATTCAGGAATACAAATCAAGTGGCTGTCTATATGGGTCATAGAATCACTCACTCAACAGATTGGTTCAAAGACTCAGATTCATTCAGGAATTAAACACCACTCTGCGTGCCTGTGTTAGCTTCACCAATCAGTGGTAAGGGACGTTTCATTCCCGCCTACACGTGGAAATCAAATATTTAAGTTGTTTACCAATTTTCTACCCCTGAATGTAAAAATTAAAGTTCTACATATGAAAAAGGCATTGTTTTTTATGTTTTTGTTTTCAATATTAAATAAATAAAAAAACGAATGAATGCAACATACACTGACCGGACTTCTTTTATGATACATTTATAGTGATTCGTTGTTATTACTGGATCTTGACAGGCCACATTCACTTTCATCATATGGAAAAATGTGATGCCCGGACATTCAGCTACATATATAGTTCAGTCATGAAACTCTGGAGGGCGCAGGTTGATAGGTCCTTTACATGCAATCTGCAAGCAATCACAACATTACCACATGCTGATTGGCCTCTGCGGATCCTGCTGCTAATGGGACTGCTTGCTATACATTTAAATACTCTGGTTCAGTGTTTACTGCAGGGTAGTCAGATTTACTCTGAAACTCTCCACCTCCCTGCCTACCACATGCCTAGATCTGTTATCGGATTTATGTATGTCTATTTATGCAGCATCAGCATGTCTTAAATGCTCACAGGAGCGTGTATGTGTATCTATTAGCAGTAGCAAGTTCATACTTGCTCTGCAGCAGCAGCAACAGCAGCAGTGTATCAGATTTAGTCTGCCAAGACCAAATATATTAACAAATTCATTAACATGCTAAAACTATTTTGAAAGTTGTCATGAATAAACCTCTTTTATGTTTCAAAGAAAATTAATGAGTTTGAATGGACATGAGGGTGACTAATTAACAAAATGTTAATTTTTTGACTAAAACAAAGGTGCCAGATTGTAGGGCTGTCACTTTATGTTCGAAAATCGATTGCACAATCGATTGGACCAACCAACACAAGTTTCGAAAACAAAAACAGGGAATTGATCTTTTTTTTATTATTTATCAAAAATGTGTTTTAGGTGGACAGATCAATACAGTACACAGAACTCGTAGGATGTTGGAAAATAGCAATGTCTTTTCTGTTAACCAAATGCTTTTTAATATTCGCTATTACTTGAATGCGCGTGAACAAGCCCGCCGTTATTTGTTGCGTAGTGACGTGTGTTCAAGTAAGCCAGAAATGCGCAGATTCTGCGCAATACGCTGTATTTAATATATCATGATGACTCATGAGTTGCATATTTGTGCTAAATCCGCGCAGATTTGGCTACACAAACTCCCCCAGAAACAGAAACACGCCAAATTGGCTCGTGATTTGACAGCGTTTCCCGCCAAAGTTATTTTTTACCCGCATTTGGCGGATTGGCAGGTGTTAATTTCAAACCCTGAATATTGCACTCCTGTTTTTCATTGTGCACGAAACCTCACGCCAATAAATCATCAGAAATATTGCTGACTTGTGCGCGTCTCAAGCGCACTCTTTACTTTCGTCCGAATGCCGGTTAGTTGATTTGCCTATATTTGGTTTTGAAAATGGAAACGTCTTTAGACATGGAAAATCGATTTTACAATCGATTCAATGAACACTTATGTCTCAAAAATCGAACAGGATTTTTTCACAAAAGTGACAGCTCTACCAGATTGTATATGCAAACCTTTAAACTGCTTTTATTTATTTCTCTCTTTTGTGTGTTCCCTCTATCTTTCTTCCAATTTTTAGCTACAGACTGATACAGGTCCTAGAAATTTAACCAAAAAATAAACTTTTGGCAACATGCTTAAAATAACACACAAACACACACATATACACACACACAAAAAGAAGGAGAATAAGAGAAAGACTGACACAGTGCTTCTCAATGCAAATACAAAATCAGTTTAGCTGCACAAAGTGTTGTGGCTAAATCCTGTCTTCCCCAGAAGAAATGAACAGAGCGGATGAAAAGATCTCGACTGACACCCGGACTGAATGCATGGAATATGCGTCTCTGATTGGTTGTGTGAATGTAAGAAGAAATTCCAAATTAATTTGATGTGGGTATTTTGTCTTAAGTAGTGAGGGAGGGGTTAGGGGGGCTTCCTTAATTGTCTCCGTTGTTCTGCTTTGCCTCGGCTCTCGCATTGAGCTGTAATGTGCCTCGTTTCCTCATTCACGTGCAGAAAGAGCTTTGCAGAATTTCTAAATTGGAGATGTTGGCACCGAATTACAGGACTGGCTGTGGGGAACGACTGGAGCGAGCGTGTTCTGCTTGTGGGATATCAGAGTGGCAGTTTTTAAGGATGAATATGCATCCTCAGTATGGTGCGCCACCAGAGCCAGGAGGCATTCTGCTGGTGGACCATGTAGGCATATGGGAGTGTACATGAAAATGTGTTTAAAACAGGGTTGGAAAGCAAGCAGAAAAAACAAAATGATAAAGTGAAAGAGCAAAAAAAACTAGCGCCTATGTTTAGTTATTCTCAGCCACCAACATGAATTGGAGGTTATATAAGAAACACAAAATATAATTAATGATTTTTATTTTAGAAATCATTTTGTCACTTTTTAAAATAACCAACTGCATGGTTTAATATGAAAAATAAACCATTTATCTATGTTCATGGAGGCTAAAAAGCACTTCCTGATGAACAGACCAGCATCATTTTTTTTTTGAAGACCTGCTAGTTGAAGTTGATTGATATGGGAAGTTTTTCTAGTTAAGATGCCAGGTGGGGACACAATGACAGCAGAATCCAAAACATATTTTCAAATCAATCAATCAATCAATGAATCAATCAATCAATGAATCAATCAATCAATCAATCAATCAATCAATCAATCAATAAATCTGACCTTTTTGTAGTCTGGGGTGAAAAGGCATTTTTTGGCAGATAAACAAATGGCTTTTCAGTTTTCACCCAAACCACAAAAGGTCACATCAAAACAAACAATTTAATTTAGCCCTTAATAACTATACATCTGGAAATGTGTCATTTCTTCCTTTGACACATATGGTACATAGCAAGACCTGGCTGACGTGAGATGGCACCGCAGTTCAATACAGCCGTGATTATCTGTGGCCTCAGAGAGGCCCCCTTTGGTATTTGAGCTTCAGGCTTCAATTAAAACTCCATGCCTGAGGAGAAGGCCAAGAGGCCAGCATACAGCAGAGACTCTTTAAAAACAGCAGGCTCTTGCTGACCCTGTAATGAATTTCCCAGTCCGCCTTCCCGCAAAAGAACAAAAATGGCTCCCTGAAGTCCTCTGGAGTCCATCCACTAAACCATTCCCACTTCTCATCCTTCCCTCTCTTCTCGTGCCCTCCGCCCTCAACCATGGCCTTGAACTTCACCCCCCTCTTAACTCAGGATGTGATCGCTAGTCTCTGCCTGACACGCTGAATGTTCCTGCAGAGGTTTTCTATAATGAGACAAAGCTCATAGAGAGTGACCCCATCCAAATGATCAAACTATGGTCTCCGCCTCCAGAGAGATGCTAACTCTAATTCTAAATAAGAATTATATGTTTGCCACATCCTAGACTTTACCAGATGGAACGACAGACAAACAGATAGATAGATAGAACGATAGCCAGAATGATAGAACGATAGATAGATAGATAGATAGAACGATAGATAGATAGAACGATAGATAGATAGATAGAACGATAGATAGATAGATAGAACGATAGATAGAACGATAGATAGATAGAACGATAGAAAGATAGATAGAACGATAGATAGATAGATAGATAGATAGATAGATAGATAGATAGATAGATAGATAGATAGATTGATTGATTGCTTGATTGATTTTTTTTTAAAGGCTTTTAGTGGGCCCAGAACAGGTCTATGAGGTACTCACCATCTGCGGGACTGAGGCCCCTTGCCGCAGAGATCATGGACAGAGAGGGGCTGCTGTGCAGTGAGCGGATGTAGTCCATGTAGGGGTTAATGTATGGATGTGGGGGGTTAAAGGGCGACTCCGCCCCCACTGAAGGGTTTCGGTGCGGTGAGATCCGGATAAGGGAGATATCAGAAAATGCTGGGCTGGCTGCCAATGCAGGAGGCCTGGAATCAGAGACGAAGAAAAGCATTTAAGCACCTTAGGAGTCTTTTTCAGATGGTGTATTCTTCCACCATTCAGCGGGGTGGGATGTTCCAAGTCTTTGGGTTTATTTTCAAAATGTCATGTTAACTGTGCATGTACAAACCAAAGCACATGCATACATTTAGAATGAAGCATAGAAGAAAACAGAGCTCAGCACAAGCCACAAAAGCTCGGCATGTGATCTATTCTTTCTGGATCCCTGCTCCAGGTCTAGCGTCTCCACAGAATAGTGTAGGAGCTTGAGCAGGAAATGAATGGTGACGCTATCTATCGGCCTCCATCTGCAGGGCCAAATCACAGAGTGAGCGGGAGGGAAAAAGCCCAAGCTAAATTCCAACTTCTCCCTCGCAGACATTTCCTAAGATCAAAGCCAGCTTTCAACACATCACATTTTAATCAGACAGAGACGGCCAGGAATTCTTACCGCTACCCACAATGCCTTGCCATATTTTCTTGAGATGGTGAGTGTCACTCAGTCTTCTGAGGATTTTGTTGTTGTCTTAAACAGCCCCTATTCAACCATTATTGTTTTAGTTTTCTTCAAGCAGGACTGTCAATGTAGGTTTGCATGACTTAGTATGAGGAAAACCAAATCAATTTAGTTTCTTCTGTATGAATTTAAGGAATAAGGGGATTTTAAGAAAGTATAAAATAAAATGAAGAAGATAATCTTCACTATTGCTGAAAAATCTGAAAATGCTTGGCCTAATTACTTCAAAATAATGATAACTGACTCTTGCAAACATACTTGATACACACAAACACACACACACACACACACACACACACACACACACACACACACACACACACACACACACACACACACACACACACACACACACACACACACACACACACACAAAAGTTCTGTAGAGAACTTTGATTTCAAGTGACCTCTCTGAAGGGCCAGATGGACCCAATTACAGTCTAAAGCTTCTACACTCTGAATTGACTCCTGTTGGCCTCAGGAGTCTACTTCACCAGCCACTAATGAAAGAGATTGGCCTGTATCTTAAAATGAAGAACTAAAGGAGAAACAAACAAAACTCTTTCTTAAAGTGTTTTCAAATCATTCATTTAAATTCGGAAGGATTTTAGCCAAGCTAAAAGTGAATGGAGATTATTCTGTATATAAGCAATACAGCATTGAATCTGATTTAATAGCTTCATTTCAAATAAGCAGTAAAAAAAAAAAAAAAAATCTTTGAATCTACATGGAATCAGCACCTACATCCAGTTTTGTTAAAGTTTATTAAAAACTAACACTATTACAAATAGTTTTCATTGATTGAAATTAAGCTGAATTAAATGAGAATTACATAAATGTTAGATAGCTAATTAGATTAGAAAGCTAAATAGACAAAAAGCACAACATTACTAAAACTTAAACTAAAACTAAAATGAAAACTGAAAATATTAAAATGATGGCTGTCAAAATTAACTTGTCAGCATGCGCAGATTTTTTTTCAGATTAACGCATTTAAAACGCAATTATGCTGCGTAGCATCCGTTTTTTCCATCATCCTTTAGCTAGCGTAACATTATATGATCACGCTCTTATTCATGCAAATGCTTTTAAACCATTATAGCACGACAGGACACAAAAAAGTGCGGCTCAGGGCTCTGTGCAGCACTGTCGTGCGTGCATCTGTGAATATCCTCTCTGTGTGACACACACGACTCATGCGCACCAGAAAGTCACTTCAGACTGCGTGCCGGCCACATTGAGTTTTCTTTTGTGCTTGAACAGACAAAAACACACAAAATTATGTATAATTTACAATTATTTCAACCCCATTTTTTTATATGCATGACCATAAGATACACATACACTATACACTGCTGGATACAAAAACATGACAAATGAACAAATATACACAAAAACAACAAAAACAAATACACTTAATTGTAAACTCACATTTTTTTTTATCCTTCCAGTTTAATAGTATTACTTCTTTTGCTAATATGGATAAGGTAAAGATAAATGTTTTTTGTTACTTTTGAAGTGCTAATATGAGAAAGATCTCCTAGCAGAATTACTGAAGGGGATTTATATATAACTTCTGACCAGATTTTCTTACAGTTCCAGAAGGAGTGGATATAATCATCTATACTATTTTAGTGTTGGCATGGCCCATAATAGACAATTTACTGATATATACTCAATATAGTGTTTTGTTTTGTAACATATTGAAAAGGATATTTTTAGGATGCATGTTTTGTAACATGCAAACATATCTTTGCAAAGTTCTAAAAGGTCTAGGTCAGTATATTCAGAATGAAGATCGTTATTCCATTTATTTGTAGGTAGAGAAATTATGGAATCATTGGAGGCTAGGATATTATATGTCCGTGATAATAATTTGATAAAATATTTAAAATTTTATAAAATAATTAAATATGCAAATTGTTCAAAAAGTTCATGATTACTATAAACAAAGGTATTGATATTAAGCTTATATAAGCTTCATTTAATTGTATGTAATTGTAGCGTGTGTGTTCTGGAATATTGTATTTTTATTGTAATCGTTCAAAAGTCATAAAAAGTCATTTTGTAAAACATCTCCTTAGTTTAATATTCTTTTCTGTTTCATTTTTAGGAAGAGAAAATATTTTTTGTTCATAGTAAACATACTGTTGTTCCATAATGGTGTCCAAGGAAGAGGTGAGATGAAAAATACTGTTAGCTTTCCACCACGCAAATAATGTCGTATATAGTAAGATATTTAAAACAATTATGTTTCTTAATGTTGTTGTCAATCAAAGGGATATTTATATTTTTGTATTTCTTGAATACTGTTCTATATCTTTCCAAGCTAAAACTAAATCACTATACCAATATTTAATGTATTCTAACTGTATTGCTAAGAAATAGTAGTATAAATGTGGTGCATTTAACCCTCCGAGAGGTTTGGGTTTCTGTAAGGTTGTGAGTTTGATTCTTGGTTTTCGTCCTCACTGCTCTTGACTGAATTACTTTTGTAGAAATTAATCTATATTTAATTTATAATGCAGTGAAGAGTGCAGTGTTTGATAACTTTATTCAATTTCTGCATATTTCCTACCTAGTAGATCAGATATTTTAAATATACTGTATTTATTGTTTCTACATCAATTTGGAGATTAAATGTGAAATTATTATAATATAAAAATTCAATAAAAACTTTAATGTTAGGTGCAATTTTTTGCAATTAATTACAGAAAAATGAGTAATTAATTAGTGTAATGTGTAATTAATTGATTGACATCACTAATAAAAAAAAAGCTAAATAATATCAACATATATTAATACAACTACAATAGTATACAAATAATTATGGTCTACATCTTGCTAATTTCAAGTTTTACTAATTATCTGCAAATTCTCTGTTTGTTTAGTAAAACCATAATTTAAGCAAACTAAACCTGTAAACCAGTAAATAAATACTGATGTTAATAACTAGTAACACTTTAATTCAATAGTCCACTTTAGATATTCTAACTACATGTCAACTCATAAAAGTATTATAAAAGTATATAAAAGTAAAAGTCATTAAAGTATTAGTAGACTGTCTGTTTAATATCTGCTAACACTTTATTTTGATAGTCCCCCAATAGACATTCTTCTGATTATTTTGCAAGTACATGTCAAGTCATTAGAGTATTAGACCTAACAAAGACTATAATCTAATGAGCATTAGTTGACATGTAGTTGCAAAATATTTTAGTAGCAATAGGATTTTACGATTATAAAGTCACACTATTAATCTAGTCTATTAATCTCTGAATGTCACATGACTTTGCAGTACTTTTTAGGATGAAAGATTGTGCCAGTTTTGAGTTTCACCAGATCCGTTCAGGTTCACATATTAACGAAGATGTGTTTCGCTTTTGGAATGTCTGAGTCAACTTCTTGCCATGTTTTCTCATAGGCACTACGGGCCATTTTGCACGTCTTCAATCACAAGACATGTTTATACTTCCTGCCCTAACACACACTCCCATACCCATGCTACAGCATACTGGTAGCAGGGGTGTGTTCACGCATGCAAATGTGAGTGACAGCACCCTCAGGGTGTGTGTCTTTATAATGTGGAAACATCAGCAAACTACAAAAGAGAAAAAAACATACTCATGCCTTATCATTGTAATGAAGGAGTATGGCCCCTATCACCCAAATTAAACAAACACGTACACACATACACACACGTACACGTACACACACACACACACACACACACACACACACACACACACACACACACACACACACACACACACACACACACACACACACACACACACACACACACACACACACACACACTTTCATGATGAATCTTTTATGACAATCGTGACAAAATAACCTACAATGATTATTTATCTCCAATCATGACACTTTACTACAAAATCAATATTTGCAATAGTAGCTTTCACACTGCTAAAAAAAAAACAATCACCCTTAGCACTGGCAAAAACAAACCTGACATGAACTGCCCTGAATTTACACCCCCTCAGACCTATGTATTGATTGCTGCCATTGCATTACCTTTAGTGGTACACACTTATTCTTAACTTGTTTAAGAAGGTACCGGAAGACAAACGGCCACTTGTTTCTTATTTTACAAATATACAGTATAACCAGAAACAATGCAAGGTTATAAACATACACTTTTGTTCAAAGGTAGAGGGTTTGATAAGAAATCAGGTTTTATAATATTTTTTGTATGTCCATGTCAACACCATTGCTGTCAGGGCTGACAACTTTTGAGTTTAGCTTGGATTGAGGATTATGAAAAGGAGGGGGGGGGGGGCTTAAAAAAAACTTGCATGATTGTCAAACCATTTGGTATCTAAACAGAATTTTATTAAGTTTAGTGATGACATGTTACAGTTCACATGGTACAATGACTGGTAGGCTACTGTTTTTATTATAGCTTGACACAAATTTCTTGATTTCAATTCAATTCAATTCTTGTGATTGAATCAAGGATCTGAGAGCTGAGAATTTGTTTCATACCAAAAGTAACCTACTCTGTCTTGTCTGTCAGTGTTGGTTCGCAATTTTTCTCTGCGTGAGAAAATAGATGTGTGGGGTGAGAGTGTGTGAAACATGTCAATTGAGTTTCACACTCAATGCGTGAGAGTTGGCAGCCCTGGCTGAGTATTTTCTCCTTATAACTTCAGTGAACAAAGACAGTCTCAAAATAAAAACACCTCGAAATCGCTGGTGTTTCTTACGTTACAAACTACCTTTTAACCAATCACGTCAACGTGTCGGCGGCCTTTAGCATATCATTAACATCGAACTAGCAGGGGAGTCTCAAGAGAAGCCAGGTTATCCCGATATATTTAATATATGAAATATATATACGATCATATGAAAAAATATGAAATATGAATTTCCCGGGATATGAAAAATCGGGTAGATTTAGCAATATGCCGGGCGTATGATGTATATTACGATGTTATGATGAACAAAATGCCTTACTCCACTGACGTTCTGAGTTGTTCAACGCGTTTGTAAGGATGCTGAATTTTAGAAGGCAGCTGACTGACTCTGACATATGGAATGGAAACATTTGTGTAACATTACCAAAACATTATTAACTGTTTAATAACATAGTCAAGTAAAAGGCTAACCACATTAATTACCATTATGTGTCCGACGTTGTAAAGAGCGATACCACTGTGCAGTGATACCATCTCTGAGATGTGTGAATAAGTGGAGGCAGGGCTAATTTGCTTATTCTTGGATCTGAGTATACTAAATGGGTATAGTTTTCAAGGTTGTAGTTACATTCAAGTTATTTTAAGGCATGAAGAATTTTTTTCAAAGGATAAAAAACATTTGAAATTGTATTAAAGTTCCCCTGTAGCTGTAGTCAATAATGTTTTCCCTTAAAACTCATCTTTGATCACCAAAATTGCATATTTAAATGTTTTTTCCCATATGATTAATATACTTTTAAATGGCAAAACTCATAATTTAGCATGACAGAGGTCTTTTTGACATGTAGATAAAGATGCATTCGACCTCTTGAATAGTTATATCATGAACAGGCAGAGGGAGAGAGAGAGGTATAGAGAGGGCTCCACATATGGAAACCATTTCCTGATCTCTGTCTCTCATTCTCTCCTTCTGCACGTTGTCATGTGTTCATTCTCCTCGTTCTCCTCATGAGGCTGTGCTTGCAGCTCAAATTAACAAATTTGGACTGACGTGCTTGTGTTATTCTTCAACAGGAAATGGAGTCAGGCCATGTTAATATTCTGGCAGCAGAGCTTAACAACGTTGTGACTTTTGCAGTTTAAACCAAACTGGTGTAACAGCTCCCTGCTATGATGAGAGCAGCCGGTCTGCAAATATATACTTGTGGTGAGAGTAAAATAAATATTAGCTTGCATTAGCTTACATTGTTTGAGACACAAGCAAATGTGTGTCTGATTCAAAAAGAAGGCACACTAAACTTTGTTCCTCTCAGACTGTCTAAACATAATCTGAGCTTAATTAGTGATAATGTTCAAGGTCACAAGTGCCAATAAATAAATAAATAAATTACTGTTTATATATAACGGTAGAATATAACATTTTTAAATATTAACAAACATTTTTTTTGTAAAGTTACATGCTATGATGTAATACTTAACAGAGGTTTGTTCTAAGTATGAGCAATAAAATAATATATAATGATCGTTCTTAACAGCTAGGTCATAAAATAAGTAATGATCACAAGAAAATTAATAAAAATGGACAGTTAGTGTCTTTTATTTCTCAAAGTTGACAGGAAGTCTGAATTGAGCAGGTCCCTGACTGATGTGAGAGAGAATGAGATCCCAGAGTTTTCTGACTAGAGTACAAGTTCTTCTTGGAGCACAATGCCAGAAACTCCGGCACAGCAGTGAGAGAACGAGATGAGACAGAGGATAGGGGATAAAAAGAGTGGGCATAGGAGAGCAAGGGGTATAGGAGAGTGGTGAAAGAGAGGAGAGGACAGGAGAACGATGAGGGGAAACGGGAGATGGCCCCTGACAGCGGAAACAGCGGCTCTTTAATGTTTCTCTTTTCACAGAGATCAAAGAACAGAGACACAGACAGAGAGAGAGAGAGAGAGAGAGAGAGAGAGAGAGAGAGAGAGAGAGAGAGAGAGAGAGAGAGAGAGAGAGAGAGAGAGAGAGACTTGGAGAGAGAGAGACAGAAAAGCTTAGAAAGTGTAAAAGCTAACCCGAGAAGAAGAAATAAATAGCGAGAGGGGTCAAGGAAAGCTCAGGGTGTGAGAAATGACGTATTATTTGCACGCTGGAGAGATAACATGACATACATTAAGGAATTTTGATGATAGAGCACAGAACAAAAAAAAAGCATGTATGCATATGCTTGTGCCAGCTATTAGGAGATATACCGCAAGGCAGTGTGTGTTTGAGTGGATACTGAAACCTTATGTCAGTATGTGTGTAAATATTAATGGACTATTGAACCATTTGGCCAAAAGTGTTGCCTTTAGAAAACGCCTTTACATTTCAGTGTCAAATAAATATTTAGCTCCATCCAGAACACTAGATTAAAGGGATTAGTTCACCTAAAAATGAGAAATCTGTCATCATTTACTCACTCTCAAGGTTTAAAACCTTTATGACATTCTTTATTTCTTCTGCAGAACACACACACACACACACACACACACACACACACACACACACACACACACACACACACACACACACACACACAAAAATAGTTTAAAGAATGTTGGTAACCAAACTGTTTTGGTTACCATTGACAAAATGGTATTGTAAAAAAATTGGTTACCATATGGACAAAAAAGAAAAGGAAAAAAAAAGAAAAAAATCACGTTCAGAAGAAAGAATGTCACAAAGGTTTTCAACAACATAAGGGTGAGTAAACAACATTTTTGGAAAAATTTACTTATGCTTTAAAATCCTTTACTTATCCAGCCCGTAACTTTTTGGGTTAAGAATTATCCAAAATGAATTTTGTGTTCAAAACTATCTGCTTGCCTTAGCTCGATTCAAAACGGTAAGCTTGTAATAATGTTTTTAATTCCGGTGGTACTGGTGGATTTCCGCGGGAAATTCGAGCATATCTTTGCGTCATTACATCACATCTGGACACATAAAGGTGTCCCGGCTAGTAGGCTATATTGCATTTGAGGATGTTGGAGGTGGAGATTTATAGCCTTTTCTCACAGCACTTTATATAATTTAACTTATTAATTTGATGGCGTATACAGAAAGGTTCAAACGACAATCATCAGTGACAACTGGAGATTCACCCGTTGTAAACCACAGCCTTGTGGCCTTTAAACCACAAAAGACTTTGGACTTCTATAGAAAAAAGAGACTGCAACCGGGCCCATCCGAAAACAAGGATAAATATCTGAAGGGCATTAAAAGTAGTCACACAATGCTTTAGGGCTGGGACGGTTACCGCATTACCGCAATACCGCAGTCACGTCACCCCTACCGCGGGTCTGAGCTCGTCACCGTCATCACCGCAAAAAAAAAAAAAAAAAAGAAAAGTACCAGCACATGTGCACGTTTTGTCTAATTACATGGATTCATTGATTCTAAAGACTTGGATTGAGTCAAGTGTCATTGTGTCTAACATGGATTCAAGGTTTTCTAAACAAAACTCATCATCATCATCAAAAGATGGAGCAAATCCGACCTTTCGCGAGTTGGGGAGCGGAATGTTTCATGACACATAATAACATTCCATTCGTATTGACTATTAGGTCTGTATGCGAGAATAGCCTACCTGTGTAATGTCTCTTGTAGCTTATAATTTGAATTCTATTTTGCTAAAGCATTAAAATACAGGCGCATGACTCATGAGAAAGCCCCAAAAGCAGGACCTCAGTTTAATTGCACGTGCTTATACACGATTCTCTCACGTGGTTGAGCTGCGCAGCCAGGTAGGTAGATAAATAATCGTTTTTTAAATAAGAGTCGATCTGAAATGTGTTCTTTTTTAAATCAAGTGACCAAAGTGCTCGTTGCCACGGATACAGTGTTCTATTGTGACTCACGCGCAGTCTTCGGACGCGTGCTTCAATCCGTTGCGGAGAGACTCTCTATTCGTTACGGTAAAATCATGAAACATAATGCACAAAAAAACGTGTCCCTGCTTGATGTACAACCACTAATAAACAATCGGTTTTGATGAGGGGGAAAAAAACTATAATAGTGCGGATTAGAATCAGAACCTCTGACACGCTTGGCAAAAGTTCTGCCACTGAACCATTAAAATACATTGGGTTACAAGTCGGATCTATGTATTTATTCAAGTAAAAAATTCTCGCCACTAACAACATGTATTAGATCTCATTAAACAACAAATTAAACACAATCTACTATTGTATACTATGCACCACCCCCCAAGTTTTGTGATCCGTCTCGCCACTATAGCTCTGATCACTTTGAGGGGGGGGATACATTTATCCCCACCGGGGATAAAAATAATTAAGCAGAGGCAGGGATACATTGACCAGAAAGGGGGAAATCCCACGCATCCCCCCAGTTGTCACAGTTATCGTCTACACCATTCTGTCTTCGTCATCTTCACTACACTACCCAGCATCCTCTTGTCTCCACACCTGAACTCACTCCCTCAATCATCCACCTGTTCATCGTTATCATCATCTGTGTCACCTGTCTTCACCTTGTTATGTTTGATTTGTACTTGTATTTAGTGCCTTCAGTTCTGTCTGTCCTTTGTCGGTTGTTAACGTTAGTTAGAGTGTGTTTCCCTGCCTGTATGTACCTTTTTGATTTATATTGAGAATAAAACTCGTATTGGAACCTTCAGCCTTACTCATCTTCATCTGCCTGAACACACCCGTGACACCGGCAAATCGCACCCTGTGTGAGCTTGTGTGCACGTGGGATGTATTGCGCGCGCTGCGTGCGCGGGCGGGATGGTGCTAATAGCGGTTTACCGCAATACCGCGGGAATTTCTTGCTTTTCAACTGCGGTAAGAAAAAATCCATACCGCCCCAGCCCTAATGCTGATGTTGTTAACATTAACAATTTGAGAACAAAGTATAATTTGCACGGTTTGACGTGATATGATAAGCAATCGTGATATTTAATCAGCACGATTTACTGCAATGCTTTTTTTTCACTTAGTTGGTCAGAACAAAAGTGGATGTTACTTACTTGTTCAGATGACATTTTTCAGTGAAAATATTTATGTTGGTCACACCAACATGTGATTCTGAATGACAGTATCCACACCAGCACGGTGACTGACAGCTGCACATTCTCCTCAAAACATTGGATTCATCCACTCTGTGCCGTGCCGAGGCACAACCCACGTAAAGTTGATAATTCCACAAAAAAAATGCAGTTGCAGATTTCGTACAGAGATAGCGATAAACAGGAAAAACTACGGACTGCAGCTTTAATATTTACTGTACAGTAGTGTGTTTTTTAAATAGTATGTGAATCAGAACACATTAATAATAATAGCAATATTAAAATAAATGCTAGTATGTTATTCTGAATAACAATAGCTTACAATTTACTATTTCCGCAATAGTAGCAGTGTTGTTCTTAATGCAGCCAACCTTTTTCAAGCAGATTTCATAGACACTCCCCTTGTCTTCCATTGGTTGGACAAAAAGATACTCCTGCTCCGAACACATGCCATTATTTTGATATCTTCATTGGGCCACAGTGTTTGCAGTTTTCAAGGAAATCAACATACAAAGGACTGCATATTAAGTTGAAGGAGAAAGCATTTTTGCATCAAATAAATACATACTTCAAATGAAAAACATCTAACTTGCAATTATTTATGGCAAAAAACATATGATTGCAAAATAATTTGAGCATAAAATGGCATTGCTCAAGTCTTTGATAATGACAAAAAGAACATCTAAGCTTTAACCAAGCCTGGAGAGGATGGCTTTTATGGGAGGTGAGAGGATTTCTGAACAAAAGGGGAGGAATAGTGTCCTCCCTTATTTGTGAATTTATGTTCTTTTCACACCCACAGTCAATGAGAGACAGAGAAGAGGTTGAGATGAAAAGGATGAGAGGGAGAACGGGGTGGAGAAAAATGTTAAATTTAATGAACAGCGCCTCCCTTTAGGACCACCAGGGACCGCCTCACTTTCCCCAAGAGAAACATAAAAACTGTCCTCGTCTGTGGCCTTGCGAGAGAGAGAGAGAGAGAGAGAGAGAGAGAGAGAGAGAGAGAGAGAGATACAAATGGCTAGAAAGATTAAGTATGGCTTTGTAGTTTATCTCTAATTTCCTATTAAAGGCATGTGTGAACTTTTCATTTTTGGGTTCATCTTGAGACAAAATACCCCTATACTGCATTTATGCTCACTGCTACCCACATGTCCACACACACACACACTCGGTTTTGCTATCTTAGTGGGGACTCTCCATAGGCGTAATGGTTTTTGTACTGTAAACTGCATTTTTACTTTTTCCAAAAAATATAATTTGGTATATTTATATATTTACTAAATATATTTCCTCCATTTCCCTTGTGGGGACCACTGTAGGTGTACACCCACAATGTATAGGTGACCTTAGGTTTTACTATCCTTGTGGGGAAGCACAGACACGCACGCACGCACGCACGCACACACACACAATCCCTTACAATATTTTAAAGTTTAGATGTTTGCATAATAAAAAATAAATAAATATACATTTTATAAAAAAAAAAAATCTAAATTTGTTTTTTAAGCTTATTTCTAAAGTGTGTGTGAGAGCCAAAACTACCAGGCATGTAGTGTAAACCACAATTTGCAAAGTTTATGTTCCAGCTGAACTTTAAAAGAGCTCATTACACTATCTCTTCAGCTCTGTTTGTTTCTGTAGCACAACTGTGACTAAACAGTAACTTCTATTAAGGAAATGTTTATGTTACAGGGCTCTGCAAAGCAAAGCTCCCTGCAAGATGTTTGGAACATTTCTCTGGCATAATTAAATGCCATTTTAACCATCAGAATAAGGACATTACAAATAACAAGTCTGTACAGGAAGTCCAAACAAAAACCAAAAAATCAGTGTCAAATGTGCTATGATGAAGCTAGCTATTTTGAAGCTATCTATTTTGAAGCTAGCTGGCCTTTCAAATGTGAAACAGTAAACAAATAACCAGTTATAAAAAAATAAATAAAAAAAAACAGCTGTCTTTAAAGTGTCTGCTGCATCTTTTTGTTTTAAGGGACATATGGTGCATTAAAAAGTAATCACTACTCAAAAGTTCCAACCCTTGAGAGGAATAAAATTGTTTACAGTTCAATAGCACTGCTTGAGAAGGGCATTCGGGAGAAGTTTAACTTATTTACGTTATCTGTGTGAGCATATGTGGGGTTAACCTCTCACTCCAGCGCTGTCCTGCTCCTCTGTGCCTCGGGCAAGAGAAAACAGAAGGCCAGAAGAGAAGTTGTTCATTGTTTTTTAACACAATGAAAAGAAAGAAAGAGAATACATAATTTCCTTTTCTCAAAGCAGCTCTTGTCTTCAGACTCGGGCAAAGAAACAGCACCAGGACCCAAACACAAAGACAAGGCAACTCTGGACAGTGTCAATATGGTACAGCATGTAACCACCTTGAGGAGTTAACACTGGCTAAATCCTTTCCTCACCTCCAGTATCACCATCTCTCCTTGTGCCTGTCCAGCCTGTGTGCATCTGGTGTGTTTGAGGGATTTCAGACTGTAAAATAAGATTTCAGTTGAGGACTCCATGTGGCTTGGAAAAAAATTACCACAGGATGCAGAGACAAAAAAAATTTGCTCCCAAAAGTCTCTGCCATATTTTTTTTGTAAAACGCAGACAGGCAGGCTTTTGGTAGGGTGTGGGCCGCAATAGCCTTCTTTAGTCACACCAGTAGATCCATCTTGTTCAACTAATAAAATGTCAAGAATGGTGTGTTGATATTTAATCATGAGTGAACGTTCGGGAGGGACTCAAACTGTGTGTGTGTGTATGTGTGTGTGTGTGTGTGTGTGTGTGTGTGTGTGTGTGTGTGTGTGTGTGTGTCGCAGTAGCAGAGAACATCACATGCACACTCTATAATAAATGTGCATGCATACAAACACACTCATGTTCAGCTTTAACTTAACATTAAAAAAGAAAATCACAAAAATATATATATTTATTTAAATCTCAATTGTTTTCTTTTTAACTATGAGATTTAATTGAGACTGTTTTAAAACACCTGCTTCTTGGATTTTTCCTCCTAAGACAAAAAAAAAAAAAAGTCAAGATACTAATGCCTGTAATATTTGTATTTCATTTTTATTTCTCCTGAAGCATGAGAGGAAAAATATTTGAGATTCCGATGAAGAACATTTTTCATCTGGGAAGACATTTTTCTGGAAATTCACAAAATTGTATAATTTCTTTGGTGTTTCTTATTAAAGCCAAAATTGTGACAAAGAGGTCTCTTTAAACATATTACTAATTGTTTGAATATGTGATTGCATATGAGAAATAATTTTTTACAGAGAAGGAAAGTGTGATGAACGTGTTTGCACGCATCCAACTGTGATGTGGATGACCTCACAGACAGACAGTTGGTCCTCCTTGAAAAGGGAGAAAAGGTTTTGGTAAGGGTTGAAAAATACAAATCTACCTCGTAAATAATTAATGATTTTGACAACACAAAAACAAACCCCTTTAACATCAGTGGAGAAAACTTATATTTGAGTGCTATTATAAAAATAAAAATAAATCGGAGAAATTAAGTGACAGCAGTTGTAGAAGAAATGAATTTAGTGTCTAGCCGCCTCATTCCAGACAACCAAATGTTTTAGCAGCTCCATGTGCTAAGGTCGTAAAATACCTCACTGGTATTACATACATTTACACAAATCTTTAAGAGAGCAAGCTGGCACAAGAGCGAGGGAGGCGGAGAGTGTTTGGGACACAGAGAGAGTGGGATAGGTTTCTGTCTGAGAGCAGGTATAGGATTTATTGCTGTGTTCTGAAAAGCTGGTTGAACACTGTAACTGCCTCTCTGAGCGAGAGACCAGGGCCTGCTGCTCAGAAGTCCTTAATGGAAACTGCACATTTTTAGCCTGCTCCCCTCCGCAGGGGCCAAACGCCACAGCACATAGATATACGGCAGACTTTTCCACATTAACTCATCCACTAATGAAATACTGTTCACCAGAGTGCAATCAGTTATACTAACACTGGAATCCGAATTTATACATTTATTTCTATACATGACGAGAGAAGATTTATTGAGTAGTGCAATTCAGTTCTAAATTTCTGTGTATATAAAAAAGAATGACTTAATTAAAAAATCTATTTATAATTGTCATATTCATCAGCAGAATCTGTGATGAAAAACTGGATAGATGAATTCATAAATTAACTTGACAATCAGTTGTGTGTGAGCGAGTGAAAGAGTGTGTGAGAGGGGGCGTGTCTTCTCAATCCAATTAAAAAAGGATGTGGCCCATTGAGTGACACTGAATGACTGACAGTCGCCCTCCTTAAACTGCCTGAATTTGATTACATGGATTTAGCCTGTCAAGATCTGCAGTATTTTTTTTTAAATGCGTTCTTTACCATTTAAATTATATACCCTTGAAATATCTATAGTTGTTGGTTACTGTAGAAAAAAAGACAAGTATTTGTTAACAACTGATGTTGACAAAAATTTATATTTAAAAAATGAAAAATAAAATTAAGCAAAATTTCAGTTACTACGTTTTAGATATGACATTTAAAAAAAGAATAATATAATAAAAAGGTGTTTAAGAATGAGAATACTACTTCCTTTTTTGCTTTAAATACAGTATAAATAATTAGTATTTAACCCGTTTAAAATTGTCACACATTAACAAATCCATATGCGTCTATTCATACAAAATGAAAAGGATTCTTGGAAGATTGAAGGCCTCAGAAAACAGCCTCGCACTCTTTTTTTCTCTATCCTCTCATTTGCTCATCTGTTACTTGTAAGTAATGCTTGAATAGCCCTATAATACCCACCTCATACTGGCTTAAAGCTATAAAAAAAGGGGTTGGCAATGCATTTAAGTGATGAAACCAATGTATTACCAAGCAGTGAAAAAAGATATTACATCAGTCTGCTCTCATTTCTCCTAAGGAATTTATCTAACTTCTTTCCAAATCCTGAAATTGCTTGAGAAAAAAAGAGGGGAGATATTTTGTCCATTCTTGAGCATCTCCACAAAGTGCCATGCAACTTTCTTTGCATTCCCCCCCTCTCTCTCTCTCGCTCTCCCTTTCTTCTCTCGTGAAAATTGAAGAGGCTTAATGTCAAATACGGCTAAAGCCAGCCTTTCCATATCATACCATGCAGTGTGAAAATTACTAGGGCGATGATAAGACGCCCAGATAGCAAAAGAGAAGAGAGAGGAGAAAAAAGAGGGAGGCATACAGAGAAAGGAGGTAAAAGACGACAGAAGGGAAGTGACTCCACTCAATTATACTGCAAAATTGGTATGAGTGAATATTTTTCATTCAGGTGACTGATGATATCTACTGAGCAGCAATGCAGATAAATAAAGGAGCTTTCTGTCAAGTATAAACATCATTAATCATGAGGCCAGCCACCGCCTGACTGCCTGTCCTCACACCGCAGCACAGGAGCGAGGAATTAAAGAGAAAATGAGGGGGTCGGATGAGAGTATAAGAGAGGAGAAAGCTAAGCTTTTAAATCTGGAAAGGGGGAGGCATGAAGGGGACCGTTCTTTTGACTTAGTCTCTATGTTGGGATATTAGAAAAGACATTCTAATGTCAAGATTACAGCACTTTATGGACTTTCTTTTCCAATATTTGAGTATTATGAAATTTTACAGGATTCTATTTACTGCGCAAGATTATCAGGAATACCTATTATTTTATACAACATTTACTATTACCCTGATAAAGAGAAGAAGATATGACATTAAATAAGGCCAAATGCCCTGAAGACTCTCCATATAATGGTTCAAATATAATTACAGTTTAAAATAACTGTTTTTTTAGTTTAATTTATTTGAAAATGTAATTTATTCATGTGATGGCAAATATCAATTATTTTACTTCTATCTTCAGTGTCACATGACCTTTTAGAAATCATTCTAAAACATTGATTTGGTGCTCAAGAAACATTTCTTCTTATTATTTTGAAACAATTGTTTTGCTTAATATTTTTGTGAAAACTGTGATGCATTTTTTTTCAGGATTCTTTGATGAATAGAAATGTTTTAAATGAACAACATTTATTTGAAATGAAAATCATTTGTAATAATGCTAAAGCATTTACTGTTTTTATATCAAATGTATGCAACCATAGCTGAGTAGGAGTAAATATCGGCCTTGTAAATGTATATTTATAAAAACATAGAGAGTATGAAGAAAGAGCACACATGTTTACGTCTGCAGGGGGCTGTTGAGATAAAAGACTGTTCTTTATGCTAAACATAGCATCGCCACTCAGATTGGGCAGCCTGACAACAGTTTATGTAAATATCACAATTCAAAGCACTCGTCACACACATACACACAAACATTGCAAGCATGCACCAAAATTTAATGCTGTGTTTTGCTTTCTAAAATAAGCTTGAGATGGGCAGCAGTATTATCACAATAAACACAAATGGTCATCTTATTTTGTTATTTTGCTTAACTTGCAGTACTTTGAAAACCCCCTAACAAAAAATGTCTTCAGCCAACTGCAAAAATCTGGGTTACCACTCTTAAAGTGATAAAAAGATAGCAAGGGGAGAATACAAATATTACAGCCTATGCATAAACATTCCCCTTTAGTACTGCAAATCATCTGAGCCACTCTGAAAACAAAGAAATCTCTTGGTTTAGCCAACAGCCTGAACAGTTTACTTTTGCCCACAAAAACACATTCCAGCACAGCGGCCATCAAATTTGTTCAGTTACATCTCATTGGCTACCTGGGGAAAGACTAAAATGACTGCAGCTATTAATTTGACCCCAATTAGTGACTGGAAATGAACAGTTAAGGTGTTTGTAATTTCCCCTAATTGCTTGATAGGCTGAATTCATTGATTACTGATTGAAGAGAACACAAAGGGCAGACTGTGGATAACGAAATTATGCACTTTAACACATTTGAGGAGTTTTGATTCACCAAGCACTTTTTATTTTATTTTTTATCTGAAAGCCATTTTTTCCTTTACTTCAGTTCTTGTAAGCTGCTGTGCTGCTGATCCAAGCCAGTAAGTCTATTAAGTATGTGAGGAGTGTGTCTGGTAATGTGTGTTATTTTATTGCTTGCTCCGAGCACAAGAGGTTCTAACTCTTGAGTAAACTCTGGTGTTGGGCAATTGACTTGTGACGAATGCCTCCGTTTGTCTAAAGCAGTCACCAAGGAGACCGAATCGTGTCACTCGGGCTTTGTGAGTGTCTTTTGTTTGGCTGAGAAAGTAACACTCATGCAAAAGAGAAACTGAGTCAGTGAGTGAACGCTTACTATTAAGCACCAGACATAATGAGCAAGTCAGCAAGATGCATTCACAAACAGACACCCTGCAGAGTGTCTCTTTAGCATTTATTGCATTTGTTTAAGGAGATGTGATCTGTTTAACCTGGGATGGAAAGAGCCAAGCTGTCAGGGCTTCCAAAAGGTCATGAGAGTCATGTGATTCAATGATTGAAATGATTTTTAATGTATAAATTGTTCCAAAAAGGAGAATATTTCTAAAAGCTCAAAATATTTTTAGACATTTCAATATAATTTCTATATTTATACAGCTATTGTTTTGCAAAAACAAAGATTCAGAGATGTGGCCTGGTGAGTAGTTCATGTGGTCCGATAAAATCGAATAAAACAGAACTCAACATACAGTACCACTCCGTTGGAACTTTGGCACAATGGCTGACTTCCTGTATGAATGTCTGACTTCCTGTGTAAGTCAAATAAACCAAAACAGCCACATTAGTCGACACAACCCCCGCCATTTAATATTGAATACCACACCGGTGCCCTCTCCCATATGAATTCATAACCCACACGATTATCCTCTGCAGTAATTGCACTTTTCCATGGCCTAATAAGACTGCCGCGGGAGAGAGGGAGAAAACACAAAGGACAGTTAATTTGTGATTTCCTCTGCTCATTCTGAGGCAAATTAAGTGTCAAACTGCTAATATGAAGCATATTTCATTTTATGAGCTTTTAATTTAATTCCGTCCCCTCATATCACAGCCATTAGTGTCGTTTAGCGAGCTACGCTAGCAGCTTCCACTCAGAGCAAAGAGGGCAATAAATAAACATGTTTCAATTAAAGTCTTCTCAAATAATAGGACAGGACTGGCTAACTCTGCCTCGTCAACCAGCAAATCAGCACTGGTTGTGGGGAATGAGATGGTCATTACCACTGTGTTTTTCTTTCTTTCTTTCCCTTTTTTTTTTTTTTTTTTTTTTTTTTTTTTGTCATAGATGCCCACTCACAGCTGAGAAAGGCTGTGTAGATTGATAGCACTGCCGCGAGGTGAAAGCTACTGTAATTACGAGCTGTAATGAGGAGCTGCATGGGAAAGTACTGCAATAATATCCCGGCTGATCCTAGGCATATATTTAAGAGTGCTAATAACTATTAATTCTGTTCACCAAGGAGAACTTGTCTTAAACAATTTAATTTTTCTTTTTTTAACGCTCCAGAGTCTGTCACTGCCTTACACAAAACGAATGCTCTTTGCACTTTGTTCACTTACAGGTGTAACAAAACAGCCAGACATATTTGATGACACTATCAAAAGTTACTTAACGCATCTTCAATTACTACAAAAAATTGTTTACTTTTAAATTATTACTTTTTGATGAACATTTAAATCAGATTCCCATAAGGACTAAAAACCCTACTTATTTAATTCACATAAAGAAGATTAAACAATACTGTTTACAAGTTTCAAAACTCATTTCTAATTACTCATAACTCATTCAAAACTTTAATTCAGCAAGGATGTATTAAATTGAGCTTTTTTGCTGTTCACATTAGCTAATGCTGATCGGATTTCAATCGGATATTCACAAAAATCGGATTAGGACAGAGATTTTGAATGTAGCCAAAAATAACCGAAAGAGGCCGGTTCAACCAACTGTCTGTTGTCGTACTGTAAATATGCTTATTATGACTACTGTTATTAAATAACATTTTATTAAAACCTGCAAAAATATTTCTGTCGAGATATGTAAATAAATTTGACCATAGTTTACTATAGTGCATTGTGCATGCAGATTATACTTTAAGTTGCTATGCGAAATAGCAATGCAGTATTTTTACTAGTATTTTTATAATAATTACAGTATGTTGTTACTCCCTAAAAAGTAGCTAATTGCATTACTTAGAAAGTAATGTGTTACGTTACATTTGCATTACTTTTTCTCACCTGGGCTGGGCTTGCTTTTTTGTTTTTTAAAAACAAAATAACATAAGTTCTATTTTTGGAAAATGCAAAGGCCCTTTCACAGCAAAAGTTAAATGAATAAGCCTTAAACCTTAAGGCAAATTTACACCTGTATAATAGTGAGCGCAGCTCAAATAAACCTTTCAGCTATACTGCCATGCTGGATTGCAGAAGAATAGGACACAGGAGAAGAATGTTCACCACTCTTCCTTCAGCAATAAAAACAAAAAAAAATAAACACAAATGTGATGTTTAACTAAAGTGATTTTTGCTTATCGGTATGGTTGAATTTGATCACCAAAGTTCCGCAGCAAAGATATTGGTTAATAAATTGAGATTAAATGTATAAAGTGCATTTGTATTTGAGTCAAACCAAGTCAAGTTTTATTTATAGAGCACAAGTTTAACACAACTGTAGTTGATCCAAATTGCTTTACAATACAGTAAAATAAATAAAAATAAAAAATCAAGTATCAAAAATCATTCAATGTATATACATACACAACGTAGAACACCAACTAATTTAAAATACATACACAACATCACTCGAACGCAAGAGAGTAAAAACAGGCCTTTAAACTGGATTTTAGCATAATATATTTTTGCATTTCTCAGTTTTTATTCAATTTGAGGAATATTGAATTTGTTTTGTGCAAGTGAGATGAGTAAATGCATGCTTACATTTAGTCTAGAACTACAACAACCATCATGTTTAAACAACGCCTCTGCACCTTACTCCTGATTTCTCTCAACATGGGTACAGGAGATGTTTCAGTCAATAAACGGGAAAGTAACTTGCATTTTTTGAAAAAGGAACTGTACATTTTAAAGTAATGCATTACATTACTCGTTACAATTCATTACTCGTTATGCATTACATGAAAAATAATCTGGGGTGCGTTTCTGTTTCTGGGAAACTGTTTGAGAAACAGTTAAAGCTAGATTTTTTTAATATAAATTACAGACATGTCATCTGAGGACTATTTCTAATTGTTCTCAGTTGTTTTGCTTTATTACCAGACTCAATATATTTGGCTCGTTCTTACATAGTACAGCACATTCGCATATGCGCGTTCAAACACATTACTTTCAATCTTTTGACAAACTAAAAGACGTAAATGACATTTGTATGTATTCTAAATAAAAGGCACCGGTTGTACTGAATGTCAGCTTGCTTATTTTGCTCAAGATAAGGATTTATTACCTCCAAATGTGCTGCAATATAGAAACGATGCCTCTAACCACAGGTCGAGAGCTGTCGTTCAAACCACACAACTTTGCGATGCTGTTTGCGAATGTTCGCTGGAACGATGGTTTCGGGAAACACAGACTCGTTGAACTATGCTGATAACGACGGAACTTGCGACCATAGTTGGCTAACGATGCTTTCGGGAAACGCACCCCTGTTTAGTTATGTAGCTCATGGTACTCGTAATGCGATGCCCCCAACACTGCTTAATACCATCAGTTTACTGTCAGTTTAAATAAATGCAGTGTCACTAAACTATATTAATGGGAGTGGACACAGTTATTGCTCTTTGTCATATTCAAAGTAAAGTGATTTGTGGGACGCTCACACTTTAAGTACGTATATACAGTAAAGGTGTGTCTGTCTACAGCAAGGCAATTGTAGCAAGTCAGGCATGTACTGTGAATACAGCCGCCCCACCTGTAATTTAAATCACCTGCTTTCCTTTTCTTCCTCTAACCCGCGCCCCATTTCATGCGTCTCTCCAGCGGATGATAAACCATGGCAGATATTTGTTTGAGTCTTGTTTGAGCCTCATGTTGCCCCATTATCTCCGCATAAACTGAATGCTGAATTATATTTGTCATTTTGTTTATACTGACATTGGACATAAATCAAGCCCCTGGCGCGTGTCTCTCCCCCCTTTTCACACCTCTCTTTAGCACATGAGTTAGAGCAAGGAGATGACATAAAAAATTCATTATTCTTAGCGGTGTAATGGGCACAAGAGAGATATGACTCTCGAGGATGGAGAAGGGGGGATGTGGGGAAGGCAAAGGATGTAATGATAAACAATACAAAACGTAATGTGGACCAAGTAGCTGCCCCATTCAATTTGTCCCACCATAGGCTACAATGGTTTCACGTATCATGCAAAAGAGGCGGAGATAGGGAGAAAAGAGGAGATGCATGAGGAAAAATGGATCAAAATTGGAACATGGTGTTCTGAATTGAATACAGAAAAAGGAAATGATGAGTAAAGAACATGAAAAAGAAAATTTTAAAGATTATAAATGTATACTCGCACATCTCAGAGATGTGAGGCTGAGAGCAGGGGAAACTGCTGTGGGAATCCCCCGTAGAGAGAGCTATACAGAACCCGTGAGGGAACACAAACACGCACACACAAACATGCACACTTACATAGATTCTATATAAAAACCAAAATTCTGAATTTCTGAAATTGAAATTGAAAAACGCACACAAAAAAAAAATGTATTCCAATTTTATATATCACAATTGTGAATTCATACAGTCTCTCACAAAGTGACTTTTCATCTTGAAGAAGGTAACATCTTTATACGAGTTTTCACACGGTGTACAACAAACATTTTCCTCATTTGGGGTTGAAGTGGGGTATTGTTGTGCTACATGTGACAGCTTACAGAACAGCTGTGAGAGAGAGGAATTTGTTACATCTTCTCTGACGGGCCTGATGAGCAGCCTGTCTCTGTGTCTGATGCACTCATTAGCATGTCTCTTGACAATGTGTTCACCTAGTCTTTGATCTCTGACACAGAACTAGAGATCATCTGAGAGATGTATGGATCACGTCCGGAAACAGCTAATGCACCGTGTACTGCAATACCGCTAGACCTTGACACGGACACCCCTTCTTATGACACATCTGCCAAGATGAGAACTGATGACAGATAATAAAATAATACTAACAAGTCATAATCTATATTAAAATCGAATCGAACACGAGAAGAAACTCTGTTCGTTCTTGTTTAGATTGAAAGTCATGATACATTTACGGCATATAAAGGCAACACTACAGGTGACTATTGTAAACATTTTAACAGACACCTTATTTTACCCAGCTGATTAATCACATTACATTAAGATAAATGTTTTTTTATTAAAGTTTTTCTGAAATGTTATGTTTAAATATGCAAATTACCCATTATCTAATTAAATATGCACTAATTTGCATACATTTCCAGCAAATAAATCTGATGTTTCATTAGTTTCATTTTTTTATAACATTACAGTTAAAGGTTTTTACTAAATAGATTTTGGATATCTCTTTTATCACTTTTTCTTTATCACAAAAAATACTGTTAAGTTTGGTGTATGTAACTCATTTAGGGAGATTCATTTTGAGAAAACATGTTTTACAAATGTATTGTATTGTAATTAAAATCTACAGATGCAAATAGATATTATAATAAAATGAAACACTTTTAATGTGTATTTTGAATGTTTTCTTTCCAGTAGCCTGAACGACAAGTTATGAAGGCAAAATAGCCAAAAATCTCAAAACTGACCAATGCCTGTAGTGTCTTACATTAAAATTAAAAATTAAAATACATTAATGGTGGCATTAAATATTGGAATAGACATAAAGTTGTGCGAGTTTACTCACACATGTAGCGGTGGTACTGGCGAGGGTTCGTAAATGTATCGGCCTTGTGCGTGTCTATCATCGATTGGTACCGGATGATGAAAAGCAGGAAAGAACTGGGGTGCAGCTGTAAAAAGAAAAAGAGATATTATTAAAAATTAATTGCAATTAAATGTTTAAACAAAAGATCCATGTTACACAGTAATTTGTTTCATAAGGGGGCATTTACAGATTTGTTTTTTGCAAACAAACATAAAGCTATACAAGTACACTAACACCTAAAAAATACACAAATCTGTGTGCAGCATCATCATAAAAACACATAGTTGCTTCAAGGTAAATCAGTAACAACAACCTTTTGTGATAAGATATCCTGTATAGTATGTCCCACACGTGCTTGTGTTTGCATACTGCAGTGTTGGATTGCGTGCTCCGCTGCATTTCAACAAGCTTCAAAAAATGATTCGTCACAATAGTCAGAGAGAAATGGGAAGACTACCAGAGATCTGATCACAAACACAATCTATACTTAGACCTGATAGAGGATGTTTTAAAAAGTATAATCAGCATTACCCATCAGCATAAAACAATTTCAAAGCAACTCAACAACTCGACTCGATTTTTTTCGACTCTTTCATCACATAAATGGCGACTTTTAAGAAAATCTGAAGTAGTTCAACCCCTATTTTGAATCACTTTGAGTTTAAATGTGCACCTCTGTTTTAGGTCAACTGGAACGCATTCTGTGTGGAACTGGTGTCCTAAGCATGTGTGCAAAAATAACAATTATTTGGGGTAATGTGAGGTCAGTTGACAAAGTGTGACGTCAGCGAGACCATGAAAGGGTATCTATGTCACGGAATCCCCCGATTCTAATTGTCTTAAGGAAGATGCACAGGCATACCTAAAGTGTGGCAGCATCTTGTTCCCCTCTCAGGGAACATTCCCTTTCGAGGGAACTCAACGCTGAATCATGGTATTGACGCTATTGGAACATCAATACAAGCACTGCTACACTGAGGAAGAATGCCTGCCCAACAAAGCTGTGTAACAGAAACAACAGAAGAAGGAAATAGCCTGCAGATAGATGTTTTTTGAGGATCTCCAGCACTGTATCAAGCAGGCAGTGGACTGGGTTTAAGTTGCAATGTTCACAACATTACACAAAGAGCTGCTATTTTAGGCCATATCATTTCCTCAAAAGGACTCAAATTTCTCACAACATCAGTTAAGAGACAGACATCTATGAGCTGTTATCCCTCAGGGTCCAGACCCAAAGTTTCCAAATCTCCGGCTGGAGGTGAAAGGGGGGAAAGCGCCATCCAGGCAATACACCAGATCTGCGAACCATACCCGGGCTGGCCAGAACAGAGCCACTAATAATAGATAAACTCAGTCTTGGTGAATGCTTGCTTGTGTACCATGGCTTTCAGCCCCAATGGAGTTGGAGGAGTGAGGGCAAACCAGAGGGGATAGTGAGTCAACACCTTGGAGGTGAACAAGTCCACTTCCGCTTGGCCGTACCTCTGCCATATGGTCTCCACCACCAGTGGGTGGAGTCGCCATTCCCTGAGCCTCAGTCCCTGCCTCGACAAGATATCTACTTTCACATTTGCATGCCACAGAATGTAAACTGCTCTCAGGGAAAGCAGTTTGGTTTCTGCCCAAAAGAGATCGCAGAGCGAGCTTCTGAATCCAAACTGGGACCCTCCGGGGGGAGATGAAGGGTCTTGAAATCCTGGACTTTTGGGGTTTCACTACATATCTACATCACCGTAGCCAATGGGCAACACCAGCTACGCCCGTCTCTCCAGGCAAAATGGCTGCCATGCCCTTGCAAGAAACTGTAGCACCCCCAGAGGCGGCCGATGATGCTGCAGCGCCCCCAGAGGCGGTAAGCTTGATGCCATTGCCTCGCCATCATAAACGGAGGAAGAGGAGGAAGCAGGCGTACACCGTCCCTCAAGGCCTGGAGGACGTCCCCGAGCAGTCCGCTATCGTCCCGGAGGCCAACCCCAAGCAGCCTGCTATCGTCCCGGAGGACCCGACTTCGGGGTACTCAAGTCCGGTGGTCCAGGAGGACCCGACTTCGGGGGTCTCAAATCCGGTGGCCCAGGAGGACCCGACTTCGGGGGTCTCAAGTCTGGTGGCCCGGGAGGACCCGACTTCGGGGGCCTCAAGTCTGGTGGCCCGGGAGGACCCGGCTTCGGGGGTCTCAAGTCCCGAGGCCCGGGAGGACCCGACTTCGGGGGTCTCAAGTCCGGTGGTCTGGGAGGACCCGAATTCAGTTGTCCCAGAGCTGTCCACTCTCCCTGTTGCACCACCAGTGGTGGCCAAGGAGGCTGCAGCACCGCCGCAGCTGGCTAAAAACACTTTGGTGGACACACGGCCTTAGGGGCGGTTCACACAGAATGCGTTTTTCCATTCCAATGTGCTACTTTTCCATTGTTTTTCTATGTATACACGCGCTACATGGATGTGTATAACATTGTGCTCACGTCTTGTATCTTTTGCAGCGTCTCGCGCATGACATATCATTCTAAAAAGACAGCTCAAGTTAAAATCAGTTACACTTTTTTTTAAACGCGTCTCAAGACCTTGCGTTTTTCCCCCAGTCCACAGCCAGAGTCTCACGTTTTACAAAACAAAAACACGTCTGGTGTGAATGGCTGCTTATCTTGTAGAATGTGCGCTCAGCACCGCCACTACGGAGTACACACGATCACGAATTTAAAAAAGTACAAGTAAAACACGAGCTCCCTGATGCGTGTAAATTAGGTATCTGATATCTCCCAATATCAAACCTATCTACTGCAGCTAGGCACTTATTGCTTGCAATTATTTTTAATGTGATGACCAAAGCATTATTTGTTCATCCTTCAAAGATTACCTCAATTTATAAAACTAAAAATTTCAAGATTTAGGAAAACTCACTTATTTAAAAATAATAATAATAATTTTAAATCAAGGAAATTTGTCTGGTATTTCTCTCTTTTTGCTGTATCAAAATGTTCCGAATTGTGACACCACTGTGTTGTGTCGAACTGAACAGTGATCCTAGCAATAGTAATGAAGAGTTGTAATTGGCTCTGGCAATGTAATAAGGCGGGGAGCAGCAGCGGATGTGTTTTTAGCTGGTAAACATCTGCCGTCCTTGTGCCAAGGTGTTTAAGGGCTGTGCCCAGGGACCAATGGACAACATCTGGGCCTAATGCTGCACCATGCCACAAGCTCCTCGCATTTGTAAAGCCCTGCTTTACCTCATTCCTCAACTTACATTAGGGGCTGTTAACATTTCATACACAATGTAACGGCACTCAGAAAGCTAACTGGTGAAACTGAAAAGACCGCTGCTCTCATTCCAACACTTGTCCTTGAGAAAATCACATCTGATAAGATCATAAAGTGCAGAAAGCCAGAAAGAATTTGACACTGGATCCAAATGTGTTTTGGAGGGCTGTTGGGCTATTTCTTGTCCTTGAACAAAAAGAACATAGAAAGAACTCAAACAGGGATGCATTAGAAATCTGAATTTATGACCAGCTTTATGCTGGGAAACACATCTAATCAGAAATGAGAAAGAATCCATTATCAAATCATTGCAAAATTAAAACAATAAAACAGGACAATCCAGTGATATATTTCAAAGAGTCTAGATTTTTGCATACAAGACTGAATTTACATTGCCAAAGCATTGCACTAGTTTCTGTAGAGTATTTTAGTGTAATTACAACTTTTCTATCCCAATATCTATCTTTGCTCTTCTTTTATCACTCCACAAAACATTTACTCTCCATATACTGTACAGCACTCCAGTAAACCTCCAACTCTCTTTCCTCGCTATCTTTCAGCACTTGTTTTATTCCACTCTTTTCCTGTTCCATCACTCATAATATTATGTTCATCCCTCACATCAACACTCATCTCTCCCTTGCTCCTCAAAAGTTGTATGCTCCCAAATTCAGCTTTCTCCACTCCATCAGTAGCTCATTTCAGAGCCACTGTCAACCCTCCTCTCTGCTCCTTCATCAACTTCTTGTTCCTCTCCTGTATCAACCACGCTATAGTTCCACACCAATTCTTTCACTTTTTCTTGTTCCTTATCTCTTTTTCTCCTCTCAGCCTCACTCATATAAAAGCACCTTTAGCTGATATATTGAAAAATCAAATATTTTGTTTTATTGTCTGAATATGTTTGCTAATTTTAACAAGGTAGCTAGCAGTAAAGTAACTTGAAAACCCCAATTGTTTCCTAAAATGCATTGTGTGATGGTAATGACAGAAGTATTGGGGACAACAATAAAATAATTCTACACATAAATAAATAAATAATTTAACATGAAATCTTAAGTTCTTCGTTATTTTCTTTAAAAAAGGTTTGCAATGTTAAGAAACTTTCAAAAAAATCTATAAAATTATCTTTGTTCAAGAAATGTCTAGGTAGGGGACAAGTAAAATAATAATTAAGTTAAAGAAATTAAATTAATTAATAATAAAGCAGAGGAGTAATATGAGCAGAATGCCTGGTGGAGGTGAGAACTCTTGCTGTTGAGTTTTGAACATACTGTAATCTTGCAATACGTTTTTTTGGCAGACCAAGAAATAAAGCATTGCAATAATTCAGACGTGATGTGATAAATGCGTGAATTAAGGTTTCAGCATTAGCTAAAAAAAGGGAGAGAAGATCGTAAACGTGGATAATTGCAAAGATGGAAAAAAGAGTTTTTAACAAGAGAAGAAATAAAAGAGCCATAAGATAGAGTTGAGTCGAATAAGACATCAAGGTTACGAATCAATGACGAAGGCTTAACATGAATCCCATCAATATCAAGGGACTGGTCCATCCTTTTGACTGAGGCAGCAGAGCCAATCACTATTAATTTCAATTTGAGGAAATTAAGGGAAATCCAATGCTTGATGTCCCTGATACATGCAGTGAGTGAGTCAGGTAGGCAGGGATGGCCTATCGGAGCTGGTGGTAAGATACATTTGAATGTCATCAGCATAGCAATGGAATTGAAGTCCATGCCTGCGTATGATGTCAACAAGTGGATATATATGGATGATGAACAATAGTGGGCCAAGAACCGAACCTTGAGGAACACCCTGTGTAAGCGAAACATTGGCAGATCTATACCCTTGTCTGCTGATATAATACTTTCTGTGGCTGATGTAGGAAATGAGCCAGGAAAGAGCGGAACCAGTGATGCCGATATAAGAAAAGAATGTCGTTAATCACCCTAAGAAGAGCAGTTTCAGTGCTATGAGATGGGTGAAATCCTGACTGAAAAGGTTAAAAAAGACCAACAACCCTTTCAAGGATTTTGCTTAAGAATGTTAAATTGGATATTGGTCTGCAATTGTCCATGTTTAGATGGTCAAGGCCAGCGATGTAGTGGAGGCTAAACGCACGTAAAAGCCGTTTGCGCACCTCACAAATATATGTCTCATGTAATGATGATGAATTGTAAAAATGGATATCCGGCAATTTTTTAAGCGCCGTCAAGACAGCAGCCCTGATGCCAGCAAACGGCCTCGGCTACAAGCCCAAAGTGAGTGAGCTCGGAAAACAGTACTAAACTTCATGTTTTTGAGGTTAATAGCCTCTGTGCACAGAAGTTGGCATATCTGTTTCTGGTTTACTTGCGCGTCGTCGAAAATGTCTATTTTGTGCAGCCACTGCGTACAAAGGTTGGTGTCCTTCAGGAACCGGTGGAAGCTCAAATGGCTGGTAGCGACTTGAAGCAGAGCAAAGTGGCACACAGCAGTGCTCCTTACGCACCATGCTAATAGGTTAGGGCTTTCACACTGCACGCGGTTGCAGTCAGCAATCCGTTCCAGGTGTGGCGCGTATACAGCAGTGCAGCGATCGTTTCCGCACCGAATCTATTTTTGCTGTGCTGCAAAAGCTGAATTAAAGTGACGCATATTTCGTGGTCAAAATGAACAAAAATTGACCTGAAAATGTAATAATTTCACCATAAATGCGTTTAATTACATAAAATGTAGTAATCTCACCATAAATCCATTTAATTATATACTACTATTTTTCACAGTCATCTTTTAACTTTTAGAATAGAGGGGTAAATCAATTACCTTAAGTCTTAAGTCTTTCCATTGGACTGATTATACACGTGCTTCACGACGCAATCACACAGGGGTGTTCCCACAGCGTATTAACACAGCATTTCGTTCCCTCTCAGGGAACTATGGTTACATGCGTAACCTGAGACGTTCCCTATCAAGTGAACTCCCGCTGCGTTAATACGCTGTGGGAACCCCATACCCACTACGCCATAATGACAAGTGCCCGTTCTATGTGAAGTCCGAGCGCACACTAAGAAGCAAGCAACCTAGCCCCAGGAGTGGAGCTGAGGTCAATGTCATAAAACCTGACAAATGTAAGCGGCGAGGACCAGCCTGCCGCATCACAAATGTCATGAAGGGAAACTCCCGAGATTAATGCCATAGAGGCAGCCATACTCCTCGTAGAATAAGCCTGGACAGCCAAAGGTGAAGGCTGTCCGGCCGCTTCATAAGCAAGTGAGATAGCCTCAACTACCCACTTGCTCATCATCTGTTTAGTATGCAGGGCAACCTATCTAAGGTGACCCGAAGCCGACAAATAATTATATATGCCACAGAGAGCTCTCTGGACATAAGCATCCAAAGCCCGAAAAGGGCATAACAGATTAAGTTCTTCCTGATCTGGGGTATTAAAGGTGGAGGACAGAAGGCCTGCAGCACAAAAGACCCACAAATTTAGTAGGGAGCTAGGAATACAACCCAATAATACCACCATACCAGGTGCAAATCCAAGTATGTACAGGCCTCAGCCTCATTTACCATGGAGGAGACGAAATTAAGGATCTCTCCTCAGAGATAACCCAGCAAAGAAACACACTTGGGCCGGCCAGAACGGGGCTACTAATAATCTTTTTTCTAGACGAGCCCCTACCCGGCGAACCCTCTCTTTTTAGAACTCCCGGGAGCAAAGATATTGGGAAATGCGTACAGGTGTAGCTTCAACCACACCTAATACATCACATCCAGTCCAAGCGGAGCTGGATGCGTGAGGGAGAACCATATAGGACAATGTGTTGTACAAACGATGTGAAAGGTCGACTTGAGTTGACTGAAGTTCTCCCAAAGAAGCTCCACCACCTCAGGGTGAAGTCTCGATTCCCTGGGCCTCAGCCCCTGCCTCAACAGGATTTTTGCTCTGACATACGAGACCATCAGTGTGTTTATCCGAAAGGACAAGCACATGGTGACCTCTCAGGTCTGGCAGGAAATACCGCCGTCACTTTTAGCCAATTATGTGCTAAAAGGTAGATGGTCCTGCCAAACACCCTTCGCCGAGCGAGCACTCATGATCACCCCCGACTTGTGAGGGAAGCATTTGTCGATAGCATTATGCGTCGACAAGAAGCCCCCAAGAAGCCCCCCTTGGGCCTGGGCGAGGAACCAAGGTCCTTCAACATGACCGAGGCACGTAGGCATAGCCGCGTGACCTTGATCATGCGAAAACGGATTTCCCCTCGGAGAAAACCCCTTGGTCCAGAGCCACCACAGCAAGGGTCTCATGTAAAGAAGGCCAAAAGTAATTACGTTGGACGCAGGTGCCATCAGACCCACCAGTCTGAAACTGCTTCACAGTGAGTGACTGGCCTAGATTTACCCCATTTACGGCTGTGAGAATCGCAGAAATACGTACTGGAGACAATCATACCTGCATCGTTGTCGAATCCCATATTACACCTAGAAAAGCGTTCCTCAGAGCTGGGAGGAGCACAGTCTTCTTGGCGTTGAGCCGCAACCCCAACATCTTTAAATGAGCCAAAACGACATCTCGATGCCGAACTGCCATATGCCCAGATTGAGCTAGGATGAACCAATCGTCAATATAGTATAATACGCGAATGCCCTGGAGTCTCAGGAGCCAGAGCTGCATCCACGCATATTGTAAAGGTGTGGGGTGATAAACCTAGGCAGAATGGAAGAACCCGATACTGGTATGCTTCGCCCCAGAAAGCAAACCTCAGGAACCTCCTGTGATGAGGATGGATAGATAAGCAAGCGTCCTTCAAGTCTATTGTGACAAACCGTCCTCGGACTGAATCTGTGACACAATCATATTTAGCGTAAGCATACTTTGAACTTTAGATTCTGAAACCTGCTGTTTAATTGACGTAGGTCTAGAATAGGACGCAACCCCTCATCATCTTTCGGAACAATGAAGTAACGGCTGTAAAACCCTGACTGTCTGCTGGGGGGAGGAACCCTTTCTACAGCTCCTTTTGCAAAAGTGTCAGTACTTCCTGCTCCATAATCAGAGCCTGCTCTGTGTCCACCACTGTGGGGAGGACCCCTAGAAATCTGGGCCGACGAGAACCGAACTGAATTCTGAAACCGTTTTCTATAGTGTGCAGGCCCCACTGAGAAATATATTGCAACTTGACAGACAATAATAAATATGACAAGGACAGAATACACAGCTCGCTCGCTAAAGCCACAGAAGCTGACGCGGTCTGTTTTTAGGGGTGCTTTATAGCTTCCTGGTCGATGACGTCATCCGCCTATGAAGTCTCGTCTTTCCATTGGACTGATTGTACACGTGCTTCACGACGCAATCACACGGGTGTTCCCACAGCGTATTAACACAGCGGGAGTTCCCTTGATAGGTAACTAAAATTTACTTCAAGGCGACATAATGAACAACACTCGTCTCATTCGTGGAGGTGGAAAAACAAGTTCTTTGTGACATGCAAGATCTATTGTATTAAAATTTAAATGCAAAAGAAAAGGCATGAGAGTCGGCTGTTTTTGTCAATTTTAAGTTTTAATTTAAAATATTTGCGATTTTAATATAAGTACATGGTTAAATATTTGACCACTTGCTTGAGCAACTTAATATAAGTAATGCATGAAATAATAGCCCTACGTTGTTTAAATTGTGTTTAAACGTGTAAAGAGTGCGTATGTTTACAAAGAGAACCGCAATGCTGACAAAACTTTTTTTAAATAAGTCACAGCATAACTTCTGGATTTTAAATAAAAATATTAAGTATGTGTTTGTGGTACAGCCGCGGATCAGTTATTCACTGCAAACGCATCATATGTGAAAGCACTATAGCACACGCTGCTCCTGCACCGCAACACGCACCGCATACGCACTGCAAATGGAGAATGTGTGAAACGGGCGTTAGATCCACCTACAGTTCTTAAAAACTTAGATGTGTCATGCACATTATATCTCTTTTTTTCGTACAACAGCAGCACTCATCTTGTTTGTTTATAGCAGATGCAGATGAACAGTCGTAAACCGGAAACTGATATGCCGACTTCTGAAAGGTCTTCTATTAGGTTCACGGTAGATTCATGCCACTGACTCAACAAGTCACCTCTAACTTTTCCCATTAGCCAATGTTACAAGTAAAATTCAGGATACATTATCAGATAAATAACTGGATGTAATTATATGCATTTTCTGGCATTTAAACCACTGAAAGTTTGTGACAAAAATCTCCCTTTGCTAGTCAGCTAGCTAGTTAATGTTATCGCTATAGCCATTTGCGGTTTTGCGGGTACGGTAAACGTTTCTATGGTAACAGCGAGTTGGACCAATCAGAGGCGTCGCTGTTAAGCCTAGGACTGTGGGTAGTGTCGTTTTTCTCCTTCAGATTGCGAATAAAAACATGTTTTTCTTGTAACAAGGTTGATTTCATACAGACTTCTAGCTTCTATAGAAGCAGAAACTTTCGTTTCACAACCACGTAGCTCGTGGTCAGTCTACCCCAGATGCAGGGCCTGAATTTCATTTTGGAAAATGGGGGGGGAAATCCCCCCTTAGGTGATTCTTATGGGGGTGAATTTTTAATTTGAGGGGGGAGTTTAGACTTTTTTTTATTTATTTTATTACATTTTTTATCGCCTAAATGTATGCTCGCTCATTGCATTTTTACAATGGGGTAATTTTGTTCTTAAGAATTTACACAACACAAGGAAGCTTGATTTCATTTTTTTTCAAAAAAAAAAGTAGCACAAATAAATACAATAGAATAAAGATACCAATAAAGAGAAATAAAGAGAAAAGTTTTTGCTTAGGTCTAACACTAGTATTCAGAAATACTACAGAGACTGAATAAAGTAATCAAATGTAAAATAACACTGGGTAGTATTTTAGTCCTGACTAAATTAAATACATAAGCTATTAATTCTGATTCCTTAAAATGAAAGCTATGTTTTGTTGTTTAGACAACCAAATTAATGACAGACACATATGGCTGCTGTCACTGTAAGAGCTAGTGCATGGATCCTGTTTTCATTAAACGGTCACATGCGATTTTATGCTATTTTGATAATCGATTAGTCGGTTTGAGTCATTTTTTAAGACAAAAGTAAAAAATAATTTGATTCCAGCTTGTTAAATGTGAATATGTTCTAATGTCTTCTATCCTCTGTGACAGTCAACTGAATTTGAGTTGTGGACAAAATGAGACATTTGAGGACGTAATCCTCCTGGGCTTTTGGGAAACACTGTGTGGCAGGGGGGGCGTGGTTCCGCGAAGTCCGTGACGCGGGAGAGGATCGGGAGACAGGTGCGGCGTGAGTGGGTTAAGTGTGAATGACAAACACCTGTGTCTTGTTTCAGTAACTGGCGTGGGGAGACGGATAAAAGCCACGAGGAAAGAGAAGGAAAGGAAATGAGAAACGGACAAGTGTGTGCGAGGAGAGCGAGAGAGAGTGCGAGAGTGAGAGCGAGAGCGAGCCCTTTGATTTTGTATTTGTGAACCGAGCGCGTGTGGCGCATCCTTTGTTTCGGTACTGTTTGTTTATTTTTACTTGTTTGTGGGACGAATAAAAACCCCCTTTTTCTTTAAAGCCGACCCTGTCCTCTTCCTTCCACGTCTACGAGAACATTGATTGTTACACTGGTGCCGAAACCCGGGAAGGAAGACGGAAGCCGCCGCCAGCATGCAGACACCGCCACCATCGCCACTTGCGGATGTGGTTGCTTCCCTCGCGGCCCTCCACCAAGATCAACATCGGGCCCTGGTCGAGATGAGGACCGATCTGGAAGGCCGGTTCCAGTTCCTCGTCCAAGGCCAACAGGAGGACCGCGAGAGGTTCCGGAGCTGGATGGACCGGGAGGTTCGGCCGGGTCCAACGCCGCCGCCGGTCGAGCACCCCCACCTGCCTCTTAATAAGATGGGCCCACAGGACGACCCGGAGGCGTTCCTCGACCTCTTCGAGAGGTCAGCGGAGGCAGGTGGGTGGCCAAAGGAGCAATGGCCGGTGCGCCTCATCCCGTTGCTGACCGGGGAGGCGCAGGCGGCGGCCCAACAGCTACCCGTCCAGAACCTCCTGGTTTTTGATGACCTGAAAAGAGCCATTCTACAGCGGGTCGGCCGGAGCCCAGAGCAACATCGCCAGCGGTTCCGGACCCTGGGCCTGGGCGAGAGCGGTCGACCCTTCGTATTGGCTCAACAGCTCCGGGACTCCTGCCGCAAGTGGCTGTTGGCTGAGGGAAGCGACGTCCACGAGATCATCGACCGGGTGGTGCTGGAGCAGTTCATCGGCCGTCTGCCGAGGAAAACGGCCGAGTGGGTCCAGTGCCACCGACCGGCGTCGCTGGACTTGGCCATTCAGTTGGCGGAGGACCAGCTGGTGGCGTGCTCCAGGGTCGGCGAGAACCTCCCCAACATGTCGCTCTCTTCCTCCTTTGTTTCTCCCTACCCCTCTTCTACCTCGTCTCCTCTTCCCAGGTCCCGTCCTCCCGGACCGTTCCGTGCCCCTCCCCGGGGGGGGGGGGGATCTTCACTGGATCCGGCAGGAGGCCTGAGACCCCAGCCCAGGGGCTCGGGGGTCACTACCGGGGGGGCGGACCCGGCTTCCTTTCCCTCCCTCTCCTCACGCCAGTCACCTACCCCACTTCCCGCCTCCTTCTTCCCTGAACATTGCTACACACTGATCCACATTTTTCTGACATAGACCAAACAACGAATCGATTCATCGAGAAAATATTCAACAGATTAATCGACTATGAAAATAATCCCAAATCCCTAATCATTATGTACAAGTGCATTGCATTGGAAGCCCTGGATATAAGCCTCCCTCTCTATCTCTCAAAATAACAAAATATTTTTGTTCTCTCTGTTTTGTAATTTAGGAAACTTTATAGATTTCAACCATATTATTACTTCTTGAGTCTCTTTAACAAGAACTTCAATTAATGTGTGAATTGAAAAGTGGTTGTGTGATCTATGATGAGGGAACAACCAGTGATACCCTTGGTAGTACCATCAAATAATAGCCTATAGCGATATGATCAGGATACACATACACCGCTAGGCAGTGGCCCACCTTACCGGGTGAACACGTCATGGTCCAGCAGAATTTATAATTTACCCACCTCTTTTTTACCACTACACCTCTGGTCAAGGCCTGTTTTTTTTAAGAATGGGAGTCACCACAGCCACTTTTAATTCTGCTAGGATAATGGCGGAAGCCAAACTACAGTTTATCATATGTGTTATGAAGGGTGCAACCTCGGAGACACACATCTTAAGCAAACTGTAGGTGTGTGGTCAAGCCGGCAGGATGTGGAATTTGACTTCACAATTAGATCACTTATGGCAGCAGGAGTTGTCAGAGTAAAAGCAGAGAGCGAGTTTCTTGAGTGAGCTGAATCAGATAACATTAAATGAACATTTGAGTCACTTGTATGAGGAGTGTTTTTGTGATGGATTCAGTGATTGACTTCAATTTGTCTGAGAAGAATTGAGAAAAGCTATTCACAAGCACCACAGAGCCTGTTGTGGTGGATTAGTGAGTTTGTTAACCATTGCAAAGAGAGATCTGGGCCTGCATGTGGAATTCCTAATGGAAGAGGAGAAATAAGAGGATCTTGCATTGTTAAGGGCTGTACGATATTTGAGCAAATGTCCTTTAAAAGCCAGAGAGTGCACAATGAGTCCAGTTTTCCTGTATAGTCTTTCTAGGCGGCGAACCTCGGTTTTCATCATTCGAAGTACAGGAGTGAACCAGGGTGAGGTACGAGTAGATGGAACCAGTCTAGTTTTAACAGGAGCATGCCTCTCAAGTGTTGAGACAAAGCATTATTGTAAATACAGCAGATTTCTGACGGACAGTTAGATAGTAGACATTCTGACAAGGTAGAAGCCCTTATTGAAACAGAAAAAGAAGTTGGATTCACAGAATTGATTTTACGATGAATCAGCATTTTCTTCAGTGGTGATAAAGATATTGGAAAAAGTCTCGGGTTATGACTATAACCCTTGTTCCCTGAGAAGGGAACGAGACACTGCGTTGAGAATCGACACTTTGGGGACGCTCCCTTAGCGTGCGCCTCTGAAGTAAAAATAAAACTAGTCCAATCCTGATTGGTGCTGCGTCATGACGTAGCATATGTGACGGCATATAAAAGGGATGCTGGCACACACACACATTAGCCTAGCGATGAAGCAAGACGCTCTCAGGCCTCGAGGGGCGTGGCAGAACGACACAGTGTCTCGTTCCCTTCTCAGGGAACAAAGGTTATAGTCATAACCCGAGACGTTCTTTTTCGAGGGAACTCTACACTGCGTCAAAAATCGACACTTTGGGGAACAAATGGCCTCTAGGCCACGCACCGAAAAACAGGCCTGCCCTAGAGTGAAACTGAACTCAGGCACTAGCTAGGACGAGAGCACTTGTGCGCCGGGCGTACCAGGGAGGTGCAGACTGTAGAATCCAATGAAAGTGTGAGGAGAGGCCCAACCAGCCGCCTCACAGATTTCACGAATGAGGACTCCTACATGAAGGGCACTAGAGGATGCTATACCTCTAGTAGAGTGAGCCCTAACAGCCAAGGGTGAAGGTAAATCACGCACCCTATAGGGCAAAGTAATAGCCTGGACTGTACAGTTGCTAATAGTTTGTTTGGAAGCAGGTAATCCCTTTCTAGGTGACCCAAAGCACACTAGAAGTTGGTCCGACCTCGTCCAGAAAGAGGACCTCTCAAGGTAAACTCTCAAAGCTCTGACAGGACAGAGCAAATGGAGCCTTTCCTCTTCTGCCGACACATGTGGTGGAGGGTGAAAAGCCTGAAGAACTGTAGACTGTGCCACATTAGACTGCACCTTAGGCACATAACCAGCCCTAGGATGTAAAATGGCCTTTACTCCGTCAGGGGCAAACTCCAAGCAAGCCGGCGTTACTGCCAGGGGTTGGAGATCTCCCACTCTCTTTATAGAGGTAATAGCTTACAGAAAAGCCATTTTAAAAGTCAAGTCCTTCGGTGAAGCTGACTGAAGTGGTTCGAAGGGGGCCAGGGATAACCCTTCGAGAACCACTGCCAAATCCCAGGAAGGAACCCTGGATCTGGTTGTCGGTCTCATCCTCCACGTACCACGGAGAAACCGTATGACCAGTTGGTGCCTCCCCAAAGGCCCATCATTTAAAGGTGCATGGATAGCTACAATGGCAGCCACGTATACTTTTAAAGTGGATGGGGAGAGACCTGCAGAAAAGCGGTCTTGAAGAAATTCCAGAACTGAAGCCACCTGGCAGTTGACTGGATCTGCATTATGTTCTCTACACCAATTAGATAACACATTCCACTTGAGGCCATACAATCTCCTGGTAGATGGAGCCCTAGAGCTAAGTATGGTGTCAACTACTCCTACTGATAGTCCAGCATCTAAGTACTGAGCCCCCTCAGGGGCCAGGCCCACAGATTCCACATTTCCGGACAGGGGTGGAATATTGTGCCTTCTGCTTGAGACAATAGATTCCTCCCCAGAGGAATCTGCCATGGTTGGTCAATCAGGAGTGACACTAAGTCTGAGAACCATATTTGGGCCGGCCAGAACTGGGCTATCAGGAGAAGACTGATGCCCTCCTGGCGAACCCTCTCCCATACAGACGAAGCCTCGGCCAAGCCTGTACCATGGCATCCAACCCCAGTGGGGATGGATGGGTAAGAGAAAACCAAAGTGGACAGTGAGACGTCTCTCGAGACGCAAATAGATCCACTTCCATTTGTCCCTATCTCTGCCATATTAACTTCACCGCTTCCGGATGAAGTCTCTATTCCCCGGGCCTCAGCCCGTGCCTCGACAGGATGTCTTCTCCCTGATTCTGAACCCCTGGGATATATATTGCTCTGATGGACAAAATTTTCCCTTGGGACCATAAAATTATCTAATGCGCCAATCTGGGTAGAGGGCGCGATCTGAGTCACCCCTGTCGGTTCAGATAAGCTACCACTGATGTATTGTCCGAACATATCAAGACATGGTAACCTTTGATGTCTGGAAGGAAGCTCCTCAGAGCCCTGAAAACAGCCAACATCTCTAGGCAATTTATATGCCAAGAAAGATGATGGTCCTGCCATAGACCCCTGGCAAAGCGGCCGTCCATGACCGCGCCCCAGCCAGTAAGGGAGGCATTTCCGGTGACATGACGCTCCCAACACTGGGCCTTGGGACAGAAACCAAGTTTTCTTCCATATTACTAGAGCACGAAGGCATCTGCGCTTTACTCTGATCATACGAAACGGATTTTCCTTGGGGGGGAAAACCCTTGGTTTTCAACCACCACTGAAGGGTCCTCATGTGGAGAAGGCCCAAAGGTATTATGTTTGATGCCGCTGCCCTGAGGCCCAGCAGTCTTTGAAATTGCTTTACAGTGATAGCCTGGCTTAGCCTTATTCCAGAAACCATGGTTAGGATAGACTCGATACGTGCGGGAGACATCTGTGCCCGCATCGTAACGGAATACCACACCACCCCCAGAAAAACAGTTTTCTGAACTGGTTCTAGCACACTCTTTTTCACGTTGAGTCTCAACCCTAAATTCTGAATATGAGCAAGGACAACATCTCGATGCCGAACTGCCATTTCCCGAGACTGAGCCAATATGAGCCAGTCGTTGATGTAATTTAGTATGCGTATGCCCTGGAGTCTCAGTGGAGCCAGAGCTGCATCCATACACTTTGTGAATGTTCGGGGAGAAAGTGCTAGGCCGAACGGAAGAACCCGATATTGGTATGCATCGCCCCCAAAAGCGAACCTTAGGAACCTCCTGTGACATGGAAGGATGGAGACATGAAAATAGGCATCTTTTAGATCTATTGTGACAAACCAGTCCTCGGACCTGATTTGATTCACTATAATGGGAATGGTGAGCATCTTGAACCCGAACCTCCTCAGAGCCAGATTCTTCTAAGATCTAAGATCGGCCTCAGCCCTCCATCCTTCTTTGGAACTATAAAGTAACGGCTGTAAAACCCCGACTCTCTGTCTGGTAGGGGAACGATTTCTATGGCCCCTTTGACCAGGAGAATCTGTACTTCTTGTTCCATAACCCGAGCCTGTTCTGGAACCACTGTAGTCGGCACCACCCCTGCAAACTTGGGGGGTCTGTGACCGAACTGCAGTCTTTAACCATCTTTTATTATATTCAGGACCCATATAGATATATTTGGAAGATTTTGCCAATTTCCCAGAAATTCTACTTAGGGAACCAGCCTCTCGGGTATCACTTGAGCACTGTTCTCGACTTCCTAAAGTGGTAGAACAGCAGGAGCTATGTGAGACATTTTTTGTGACCATAGTGGTTGCTCTATTTTTTTTAAAAAAATCTTGTGGCGGACACCCTATTGGGTGCTTGCTGGAAATTGATGTGGCCCGAAGCATCAGAGATTGTGGGATAACATCTTTTCCCTGAGGGCTCCACTGTGAAAACAACCTCGGTTGCTTCAGGCTAGGATCTCTTCCCTGCTCTCTTGGCCTGAATGACGGCCCTCAGGTCGCCTTTCTGGCCGGCGGGCTTCGGCTGAGCACGTTTCCTCTGTTGCCAAGCTCCAGATGGAGGGGCTCTAGAGGCAACGCTTTCTTTCTGCTTTTGCCGGTATGAGGAGCTGGCTGACGGCTGTGGCTGGCCACTTGGACCAGCCCTCCTAACAGATTTAGACCGGCAAGGAAGAAACTGATGGAACGCCGCAGATTGTTTCTTCGCCTCCTGAAACCTGTCGACGACAGTGGAAACTGCGCATCCATCAGAAAAGATCTATCCTTGTCCTTTATACCCGATAGATTGAGCCACAGATGTCTCTCCGTAGCCACCATAGCTGCCATGGAACGGCCGATAGAGCGTGCCGTTTCTCTAGTGGCCCGGAGAGACTAATCTGTGGCCCTTCTCAACTCCGCGTATCTGACGGAGTGGGACCCTCGCCTTCATCCAATCTTTAAGGAGGTCGGCCTGGTACGCCTGCAATATAGCCATCATATGCAGGGACGCATCAGCCCGACCAGCCGCCATATATGCCCTGCAAACCAGTGATGATGTTTCTCTACATGGTTTGTTGGGCAGGGCCGGGTTTTTAAGCGAAGATGCCGCTTCAGGAGAAAGATAACTCGCCAAGGCTTCCTCCATCTGCAGCATCTTGCCATACCCCGCCTCCCTCGCACCCACCACATTAATATAATCACACAAAGTGGAGGGTGAGATGCGAGAGGAGTGGGGTTTTTCCCAAGATCTCGAGATCTCTTTATGGAGATCTGGGAAAAATGGCAAACCCCGGCGCTGAGGTTGTGATCTGTGCTGCAGAAATCTCTCGTCTAATTTACTGTGACGAGAATCTTCCTGCTTATCTTGTGGCCAGCTGATGTTGAGTCTGGCCACAGCACGCGTCACAACCTCTACCAACTCCTCATATGCGGGAACATGAGCTGGCGAGTCATACTCATGTCCCTCGCTCCCGATGCTGAGTCCGCTTCCTCAGACGATGAACGAGAAAGTGCCTCAGCAGTCTCGTTCTCGTCTGCCAGATCCTTTTGCGATCCCCAAGAACTCAGCCTCCGCGCCGCCTCAACGGACGCGGGACCTGAGCTGCAAGGATCGCGAGCTTGGCCACTCTCATCAAATATAGCCAAGCGGGAGCGCTACACTCTTAAAGGTAGTGCTTCACAGTGTGCACAGGCAGATCCCTCTAGAGCTGCCTGTGCGTGCTGCGCTCCCAAACAGTTCACACAAAGTTGATGTGTGTCCCCACCCGTGATGAATCTTGGGCAGGGGTGCACACATCGAACAAACTGTTCACTCGCCATAATATATATAATATCTAATAGACAGACAACACCAAATAGACAGAGACAGTTTCAACACAGAGCGCTTGCTGAAGAGCGAAAGCTAATGTGTGTGTGTGCCGGCGTCCCTTTTATATGCCGTCACATATGCTACGTCATGACGCAGCACCAATCAGGATTGGACTAGTTTTATTTTTACTTCAGAGGCGCACACTAAGGGAGCGTCCCCAAAGTGTCGATTCTCGACGCAGTGTAGAGTTCCCTCGAAAGGGAACTACAACTGAAGTTTATGAGTTTGTGATCTGAGAAAGCAAAATCAGAGCCACTAACAAGAATATTATTTAAGCCAGACGTACATACGAGATCCAGTATATGACCCCTGAAGTGAGTAGGAAAAGTTACATGTTGAGTTAAGTTGAAACAGTCCAGCACAGACATCAATTCTTTGCATTGTGCAGTGTTTTCATGTATATCAAAATCACCAAGCAAAAGAACAGATGAATGACTACCACAGACAAGAGTAAGTAACTCACTAATATCAGAGAAAAAGTCAAAGGGACATTTTGGAGGTCGGTGAATTAAGATTACAGCCAGTAATTTTCAGCGCTAGGTATTTGTAGCAATCAATGTTCTCGTAGACGTGGAAGGAAGAGGACAGGGTCGGCTTTAAAGAAAAAGGGGGTTTTTATTCTTCCCACAAACAAGTAAAAAATAAACAAACAGTACCGGAACAAAGGATGCGCCACACGCGCTCGGTTCACAAAACACAAAATCAAAAGGGCTCGCTCTCGCTCTCACTCTCGCACTCTCTCTCGCTCTCCTCGCACACACGTGTCCGTTTCTCATCTCCTTTCCTTCTCTTTCCTCGTGGCTTTTATCCGTCTCCCCACGCCAGTTACTGAAACAAGACACAGGTGTTTGTCATTCACACTTAACCCACTCACGCCGCACCTGTCTCCCGATCCTCTCCCGCGTCACGGACTTCGCGGAACCACGCCCCCCCTGCCACATACCCCCACCGCCCGTCTCAGGCCGGGGAGTCGTCCGGCCTGCAGCCTCCCCCCCCCCCCCCTCCTGGAGAGGAAGTCAGCGACAGCCATCTGTGCACCCGGCCTGTGGACCACCTGGAACTTAAAAGGTTGTAAGGCTAGATACCAACGGGTGATCCGCGCGTTGGTATCCTTCATGCGGTGGAGCCATTGGAGGGGCGCGTGGTCCGAACAGAGGGTGAATTCCCGTCCCAAGAGGTAATATCGGAGGGTGAGGACGGCCCACCTGATGGCCAAGCATTCCTTCTCAATGGTGCTGTACTTAGTCTCTCTCTTTGAGAGCTTGCGACTAATGTACAGCACCGGCCGTTCCTCGCCCTCCACCTCCTGGGACAGGACTGCACCCAGCCCCCTGTCCGACGCGTCGGTCTGTAATAAAAAAGGGAGAGAAAAATCAGGAGCCTGTAGTAGCGGCCCTCCACATAGAGCAGCTTTTACCTGGGTGAAAGCCTGCTGACACTGCTCCGTCCACTGAACCGGATCTGGCGACTCCTTTTTAGTGAGATCAGTCAGCGGGCTGGCAAGGTCCGAATAATTAGGTACAAACCTTCTATAGTATCCCGCCAGCCCCAGGAACTGTCTCACCTCCTTTTTGGTCTTGGGTCTCGGGCACGTTGCAACAGCTGCTGTCTTATCAATTTGGGGACGCACCTGCCCGTGACCCAAGTGGAATCCCAGATACCTGACCTCTACGCGCCCAACCGCGCACTTCTTTGGGTTGGCCGTTAGGCCGGCCCGTCTCAGCGCTCTCAGGACCGCGCGCACATGCTCCATATGGCGCTGCCAGTCATTACTATAAATAATGATATCATCTAGATAAGCAGCGGCATAAGCAGCATGTGGCCGGAGTACCCGGTCCATGAGACGCTGGAAGGTGGCCGGAGCCCCGAACAACCCAAACGGAAGCGTAACGAATTGGTGTAATCCGAACGGCGTCGTGAAGGCTGTTTTTTCTTTAGACATAGGAGATAAGGGGATCTGCCAATATCCTTTAGTTAAATCCAGTGTCGAAAAAAACCGAGCAGTGCCGAGCCGATCAAGCAGTTCGTCAATCCGGGGCATTGGATACGCATCGAATTTCGATACAGCATTCACCCTGCGGTAATCCACACAAAAACGAACCGAGCCGTCGGGTTTAGGTACTAAAACTATCGGGCTCGCCCAGTTACTGTGGGATTCTTCTATTACCCCCATTTCAAGCATCGCCTCTAATTCCGACTGAACGACTTTTTTCTTGTGTTCAGGTAAACGATATGGCCGGCTGCGCACTACCACGCCCGGCTCGGTCTCAATGTGGTGCCGAATGAGATTGGTTCGACCGGGTAGGAACGAGAACACGTCAGTAAACTCCGCTTGTAACTTGGCAACGTCAGTAAGCTGGCACGGTGAAAGATGATCTCCGCCCGGAGCCAGAGCGAGCGATGGTGATTTGACATTCGCCTCTGGCCCGAGATCCTCTTCCACTCCGATCACCGTCGCCAGCATCCCTGACTCCGCCTCGCTCCACTTTTTCAGGAGATTGAGATGGTAAATCTGACGCGCCCCGTTCCTATCCGTTCGAAGAACCTCATAATTGAGATCCCCGACTCGCTGGGTGACCTCAAAGGGTCCTTGCCACTTAGCGAGTAATTTGGAACTTGACGTGGGAAGCAATAGAAGGACTTTATCTCCCGGTGAAAATTTCCTCAGTTTTGTTCCCCTATTGTACAACTGGGTCTGTTTGTCCTGAGCCTGTAACAAATTTTCCATTGAGAGCCGCCCCAAAGTGTGGAGTTTTGTTCTCAGGTCCAGGACATACTGAATTTCATTTCGACTCTCCGAGGGTCCCTCCTCCCAAGTCTCCTTCAGCACGTCCAGCACCCCGCGGGGTTGACGACCATAAAGGAGCTCGAAGGGGGAAAACCCCGTGGAGGCTTGCGGGACCTCGCGCACAGCGAACAACAAGGGTTCTAACCATTTATCCCAATTTTTGGCGTCTTCGTGAACGAACTTACGGATCATTGACTTTAATGTGCGATTAAATCGTTCCACCAAGCCGTCCGTTTGTGGGTGAAAGACGCTGGTGCGAATCGATTTAATGCCCAATAACTCGTAAAGTTCGCGTAACGTACGTGACATAAACGCCGTGCCTTGGTCAGTGAGGATCTCTTTCGGGATCCCCACTCGGGAGATTAGACGAAACAGGGCATCCGCCACACTTTTCGCGGAGATGTTGCGGAGTGCCACTGCCTCAGGATATCGCGTTGCATAGTCCACTATGACTAGGGCAAAGCGATGTCCCCGTGCTGACCGTTCTAATGGCCCGACGAGGTCCATCGCAATTCGCTGGAAGGGGACCTCGATTAGAGGAAGGGGGCGCAAAGGCGCTTTTGGGGCGGCCGGCGGATTTACCAGCTGACATTCACGACAAGCCGCGCACCACCTGCGCACGTTCTCGTGAATGCCCGGCCAAAAAAAAACGGGCCATGAGACGGTTAAGTGTCGTTATTTGCCCTAAATGTCCCGCCATGGGATTTGAATGAGCCGCCTGGAAAAGCATTTCCCGACGGCTTTTCGGTACTAACAACTGGGTTGTAGTCTCTTTTGTCTGAGTGTCTTGTATCACCCTATACAACCGGTCTTTTAAGATAGCAAAATATGGATAAGTGAGCGGTCGAGCAGGCTGGAGAGGCTGACCGTCGATGGTACGGACCTGTTCAAACGCATGTTTTAACGACTCATCCTGAGACTGTTCCAGGGGAAAATCATCACGCTCTGGGAGAATCTGTCTCCCCATTACGTTCAGATCCCCTGGATCCAGTCCCGGAGGTCCCAGTTCAGCCTCACCCAAGCGCACGACCGCCCCGCTCTCCTGCTTTTTATTCCCACAAGAGACATCCGCGCACAATAACCCCAATAATTCTGTAAAGGCTGGCCAATTAGTTCCCAAAATTAGCGGATGCCTGAGGTGCGGGTTAACTGCCACCTCCACCCTATGCTTTTGCCCCCTAAATTTAATCAAAGCCGACATGAGCGGATACTTCACCACATCCCCGTGCACACACCTTACCCGAACCATGCGGCTCGTATCCAATGTCTCAGGTTGAATCAGGCTTTGGTGGATCGAGGTTTGGTTACATCCTGAGTCCACCAGAGCCTGATAGGTACCCCCCTTTATACTCACGGGTATCTGGTACCGGCCAGCCTGATCGTGGGCAGCCTGCGGGGCATCCGGAACCCGGATCATTGTCCCCACCTCCATCAACGGACACCTGTCTATAAAATGGTCCGGGTCCCCGCAACGCCAGCAGGCCGGCCCAGGCCTCCCCCCCGCTCTAGAGGCAGGAAGTGGGGTAGGTGACTGGCGTGAGGAGAGGGAGGGAAAGGAAGCCGGGTCCGCCCCCCCCGGTAGTGACCCCCGAGCCCCTGGGCTGGGGTCTCAGGCCTCCTGCCGGATCCAGTGAAGATCCCCCCCCCCCGGGGAGGGGCACGGAACGGTCCGGGAGGACGGGACCTGGGAAGAGGAGACGAGGTAGAAGAGGGGGAGGGAGAAACAAAGGAGGAAGAGAGCGATATGTTGGGGAGGTTCTCGCCGACCCTGGAGCACGCCACCAGCTGGTCCTCCGCCAACTGAATGGCCAAGTCCAGCGACGCCGGTCGGTGGCACTGGACCCACTCGGCCGTTTTCCTCGGCAGACGGCCGATGAACTGCTCCAGCACCACCCGGTCGATGATCTCGTGGACGTCGCTTCCCTCAGCCAACAGCCACTTGCGGCAGGAGTCCCGGAGCTGTTGAGCCAATACGAAGGGTCGACCGCTCTCGCCCAGGCCCAGGGTCCGGAACCGCTGGCGATGTTGCTCTGGGCTCCGGCCGACCCGCTGTAGAATGGCTCTTTTCAGGTCATCAAAAACCAGGAGGTTCTGGACGGGTAGCTGTTGGGCCGCCGCCTGCGCCTCCCCGGTCAGCAACGGGATGAGGCGCACCGGCCATTGCTCCTTTGGCCACCCACCTGCCTCCGCTGACCTCTCGAAGAGGTCGAGGAACGACTCCGGGTCGTCCTGTGGGCCCATCTTATTAAGAGGCAGGTGGGGGTGCTCGACCGGCGGCGGCGTTGGACCCGGCCGAACCTCCCGGTCCATCCAGCTCCGGAACCTCTCGCGGTCCTCCTGTTGGCCTTGGACGAGGAACTGGAACCGGCCTTCCAGATCGGTCCTCATCTCGACCAGGGCCCGATGTTGATCTTGGTGGAGGGCCGCGGGGGAAGCAACCACATCCGCAAGTGGCGATGGTGGCGGTGTCTGCATGCTGGCGGCGGCTTCCGTCTTCCTTCCCGGGTTTCGGCACCAGTGTAGCAATCAATGTTCTCGTAGACGTGGAAGGAAGAGGACAGGGTCGGCTTTAAAGAAAAAGGGGGTTTTTATTCTTCCCACAAACAAGTAAAAAATAAACAAACAGTACCGGAACAAAGGATGCGCCACACGCGCTCGGTTCACAAAACACAAAATCAAAAGGGCTCGCTCTCGCTCTCACTCTCGCACTCTCTCTCGCTCTCCTCGCACACACGTGTCCGTTTCTCATCTCCTTTCCTTCTCTTTCCTCGTGGCTTTTATCCGTCTCCCCACGCCAGTTACTGAAACAAGACACAGGTGTTTGTCATTCACACTTAACCCACTCACGCCGCACCTGTCTCCCGATCCTCTCCCGCGTCACGGACTTCGCGGAACCACGCCCCCCCTGCCACAGTATTCAAATGCTGTAACATCATGAAACTCGATCTTGGATATTTTAATAGTCTCACGGCAAACTACAGCCAGCCCTCCACCTCTATGATGAAGACGCGGTTGAGAGATATAGATGTACCCAGGTGGTGTTAAGAGGTTCAAGTTGAAAAGGTCATTAGGTGTCATGATTCTGCCCTCTAGTCATTATCTTTCTCTACTCTTGGGGCAGGATCATGAAAGACCCATGTTATGTGTGCAGGCACATGGCCTTGTGTTTGGGCTGTGTGCTTGCGGTTTCTCGTTCTCTTGCCCCGCCCCCTTGTTATCCTCGTTTTGTCATTATTGCTTCATCTACGTCACCTGCTGTCAATGTCTGTGTCTCCCTATTTGATCCCCTTGTGTTTGCTGTCCTGTGCCGGTTCATTGCTTTACGTGCCATGTCTATACCCTGTGAGTACCTTGTCTTAAACAAAGTTGCGATCTTGTAAAAGCCTGTCTTGTTCCTGTATAGTTTAATGTCAAAGTCTTAGTCTAATGTGGTTAGTCGTTTACTTTATCTTGTACTGTTTTCCCCCTTGTGGATTTTGGTTTTCCTGTTTTGTCTATAATAAACCTTGTGTATTCTGCAACTGTCTGCATTTGGGTTCATTCCCTGTAAACTATAAAAATTAGGCACCTACCAGGTTTCCGTCAAATGTAGCATGCCCAGGTTTGTGTCAATGGTTATGCCATTCAACACTGACCTGATTTGACTTGACTTTATCAGTTAGAGAGCGAGTGTTCACCAGCGCACATCGCAAGTCTGAAGATGTGCGTCTGCAGGTTCCAAGGTCAGGATCAAAACGCAATGATCTTAGATTTCCAAAGTTGATAAGTCGATTTTCCAGCTGTGTTGTACCCGAAACACAGGTATTGGTACAGACAACCGGAATATTATTGGAAGACGAGTAGTGATAATTCCCGAAGTTTCTTTCCGCGACCGGTGTATGTAGCGAGGTCGGCGTAAAACTCCAAGGTGTTCACACCATTTATAAGTGTCCAGAGCCAAGCAGAAAGATCCTTTTAATGTTCTGAGATGAGCAGCAGAAAATTGCAAAGCCATCTCGGGAAAAGTAATTTGACTAACGTCATTGAAAAACAGCAAAAACAAAAAAAAGGCCAAAAACAAAACCTGCAAGTGGATGCGCAACAACATGACCAGTGATGACCAATGCGACCTACACAACAATTTATCGGTTTAACTACGTTAGCCAGAACCATATTGGATCCACAATCCACAGAAGGGAAGGCTACCCAACCTTACCAAGGATTGACACCACAAAATGATAAAGAGAGTGGAGACTCACAGTATCAGATGTTGAGGAGGATATAAGGATAGGAATGGAGAGGGCTCGCAGCCGATCTGTGTGACAGGATCACGGAGACAGCCAGGTCAGTTATCCAAAAACTTTTGAGTGTAAAAATAGTCCAGTGAATAATCCAAGAAGGTCGATTCCGGGGAAAAAACATATCCAAAAACAAACGTAACAACAGCAGACAGACAGGTACCAGCGTGAAGCGGCAGCACAAGCGCGCCTAGGGTTCTCACACCGGAGGTGGTGATGTCAAGCAGAGCAGCAAATACTCGTCATCTTCGAGCATTGATAAAACGAGCCAATGCACATTGGTGTGCGAGATTTGCATCTCACACTCCGCCCTGAGGCGCAGGTATAAATATGGAAGTGGATGCACGCACCATTTGTCTTTCGCTTCGGAGCCGATCTTTCTTCACGTCGATGTCTCTGAAGGGTGCTGATATATTCAACGAGCGAGTGTGTCAGTGCTTCATCTGGAAGTCTCTCCTGGTGCTTGTGTTTTTACAGTGCGAGTGCAGCGGTGGTCGCGAGCCTTCTGAGCTCTCAACTGCTGTTTTAACAGCATTCCTTTTTGTGTTTGTTTGTCTGACGGTCGGTTGAGGGCGAAGAAAGTGAGTGCTTCACTGGTACAGGCTGCAGCATTCCTGTTAGTGTTGCCCTGATCATTCCCCTGTGTTCTCCGGCACTGGTGAAAGTCCCATTTCCTGAAAGAACAACACGGGTGCGTTTGCGTCTTTTTCAAGATGTCATTCCACCCGTGCATTTCTGGATGCGGTCGTTCCCTGTCCCCCTCTGACGGTCACAATAGTTGAATCACATGTTTGGGCTTACTGCACCCTGAAGCAGCTTATGTGGATAGTTCATGTTCCCATTGCAGGAGTAGTTTGCAGTACACCTTGCTTTGAGACGCCTCAAAACACCGCTGCTCGGCAAGCATCGGATGCACTGGCACACAGCTGGCCCATGGGCCTCCGCAAGTACGCGTTTCCCCCAGTGAGCCTTCTTGGAAACTCCATGTCTGGTCCCTGGACGGGACGCGGAGGTTCTAGGTGATCTACCACAATCAGTCATAGACACCATCAATTCTGCGAGAGCACCCTCTACGACGCATGGATGACTAAAGTGAGGAAGCTACAATCATATTCAGGCCAGTGTCCAAGGAGGCTCACAGAGAGCCTAACACTCAGAACTTCTGTTTAGGCAGCCCTAAAGAGTGGATGCCTCAAACAAGAGGCCTAGGCAACACTCTAACCTGAGGGCAGTACCGAGAAAGTCTCAGAAAGAGCTAAACTCAGTCTAATTGGCCCACAAAGCTCAGCAGAGTGGAGGCCTTACAACATTGACTCTCATAATGAGAGGAGGCCTAGCAACACTCGCACTGAGCTCAGTAGCCAAGGAGGCTCCAACAGAGCCTAACGACTTAGCATCCTACCCTACCGACTAGCCGAGCTCTAGGAGCGGAGGCCTCAGTATGACGACTCTCTAAATGGTGAGGAGACCTAATAACGCCCTATGCTCAGGACATCTCGCAAGGAGGCTCAAATAAAGCCTACCACTCAGAATCGCAAACCTAGCGTAGGCCTCAAAAAATAAAACTCTCTCTCATGAGAGGAAACCTGCCAACGCTCGCAGTAGCCAAGGAGGCTCACAGAGAGCCTAACAACTTAGCAAACCTTAACAAAGCTCTTAGAGCGCAGGCCTCTGTATGACGACTCTCCAAATTAAGAGGAGACCTAACAACTCCCCACGCTCAGGATATCTTGCAAGAAGGCTCACAGAGAGCCTACCACTCGCAATCGCTATTGTAGCAGAGCTCAAGAGAGTGGAGGCCTCAATAAAAATAACTCTCTCTAGCGAGAGGAGGCCTATCAATGCTAGCAGTAGCCAAGGAGGCCAACAGAGAGCCTAACAACTTAGAACATTAGCCGAACTCTAGGAGTGGAGGCCTTAGCATGCCGACTCTTTGAATCCAGAGGAATTGCTATCCTAGCGGAGCTCTTGGGAGCAGAAGCCTCAAAGATAAATCTCTCTAGTGAGAGGAGGTCGGACGACACTTGCAGTAGCCAAGGAGTCTCACAGAGAGCCTAACTACTTAGTATATGGCTGAGCTCATAGGATGAATACAGTATGTCCTACGCCTGTCAAGGAAGCTAAATAACAGGGCTAGTAGCCTACCATAGTAATGGGAGGAGCTCAGAAGAGTGGAGGCCTCTAATGGAACGAATCTAAAGGAGTCTTGAAGCGCAAAAGAGCGGAGGATAAACCCCAGGACGGAGAACCGAGTTTCTGGCTTCCTACACACGGGTCTCGCTCCGCTCGGGCTTGGGGCTCAAGATGGTGCGGCCGTCCCATGTTGCTTTCTAAAGGTTGTGGCCAAGGAGGCTCAAAAGCCTGACAACTCAGCACCACTGTGTGGTGGAGCTCTGCGGATGGAGGCCTCAACAAGGCAACTCTCTAAAACGAGAGGCCTAGCAATGTCCTAAGCAAAACTCCACTCATAGGTGAAAGGGCATAACTAAGGAGGCTCATAAAAAGCAGTAACTAAGGAGGCTTACTGAGAGTCTACTACTTAGTAAACTATCTGGCGTCAGAAAAAGCATTCACAACCACCTTCCTTATGAAGGTAGGTGCCAAGAAGGCTTGCATAGAGCCCAAACACAGCACTACTGCCTGCCGAGCTCTGGGGACAGAGGCCTGAATATGGCTGTTGGCGTGCTACACTCAGAGCAGCTTACCAAGGAGGCTTCACAAAGCCTAACTCTGACCCGCTATTCAGGTGGAGCTCTAGGGAGTGTAGGCCTGAAAGAGTGACTCAAAATAAAGAGAGGAGGCCTAACGTATGACGTATTTTACAGGTGCCCTTTTATACTCACGGTCGCACCAGTGGTAACTTCATTGGCTGCCACATGCTAGGGTAATTTCCATGTAATCACACTTAAAACGATTTGGCTTATTGTGATTTTGAAATCTCAAAGACTGATTATTTTTTTATGCACAGCTTCTCATTGATGTACAGCTCTGTAAACACTGCTCCATCTGAAAGCACTGTGAGTTTGAGTGACTTATAACGTGCATTTGAAAAGCAACATGTGTCAAACATATTTACACATGAGAAGCATTTATGAACCTCTTGTCTAACAAAAGACAACATTTAATAACATGCTTTTACTCCAAACTCACTTCCTATTGACAATTGAGCATCCTTTTGTGAGATGATGTGGCTTCTTACACAGAAAAAGGCAGTCGTGTGGGATTTGGGGGATAGGGATTTCCTGGAATGATGCGTGTTATTGTGCTTCTGCGGCGGGGTATATTTGGCGTGTCTGCGTGAGAGCGCCCTCTGGCTTTCAGATGGAGCAACATTTACTACCGATCAGCCGCACTGCAATGAAAAGCTGCGCATAAAATAATCGCAGCCTTTGCCAAATCGTGTGCAGTTTCTCTGCGATTAATTGTGCAGCCCTACCGCGTGCCAATGTCAAGTTTATTGCCGTGTTTAGACTCATGCTTCAGACACCAGTCATGCCTGAGGCATTCCCCATAGCAACCCCTAGGGAATGCAACTCAAGTTCCCCTTCGAAAGGGAACATGATATATAATGTTATCTGTCCATGAGAGAACAAAAGCAAACAGTTTACAGAGAACAAAATAGAAATATATATCTCCAGTAATCCATATCTTCCTTTTTTTCTGAAGACAACTGCCACTGCTACACTTAGTAAAGGCCCAAATTGTGCATTTATAAATTGGTTGTTATTAAAATAAAGCTGCACATCTGCATAAAAATTATGTAGTTCATAATAAAGAAATGTACATACCGTTTCTCTAAAAATCATCTAATGTATTACCATAATTTAGAACAGAAGGATTTAAAGCTCATGCATACGATGCCATCGAAGAAGAAGAAGAAGAAGAAGAAGAAGAAGACCTCAAGCAATAGCAGTTTAATTTGCTATCACATTTTATATTTTGTGGTTTTCTTGTAACATAGTAAAAAATAAGCAATTGAGTCCTAATATTCCCAAGACTAAAAGCACAGCTCTTATAAATAGTTAATATATAAATAAATACCTATAATAAAAAATATTTTTAACTAGGGAACATATTTTCAAAGATGTGGTACCTTGTTGTAGCACTATAATTATGCATTTAATAAGTACTTTCATGTATGTGTTTATATATATATATATATTATAGTTTTGAATTTGCAATACAACTACTGAATTGAGATAAATAGCTTTGGTTCTGCATCCAAAGTAAAAACAGGAGGACAACCAGTATTTGGCTGAGAAATGGTCTCTAATCTGTAGTACACCAGTGCATTGCCTCCAAGGAAGTACTTCATCAGGTCTATAGTGACACAAAACTTCCTAGAAAGGGAGCAAAGGGAGCACCCTTTCCCAAAGTTACTAATTTAGTTTTTTTTTTTTTTTAAAGCATGCCGTAAAGTTTGGCCTACCTTTCTCAACAGCCCTGCTTTTGAACTACCACTTTTTGTAGCCATGCATAATGCAGAGGGCAATTTTTTGCTATCATTATTTCACAGCGCATTCATTAAGACGCGATTATAAAGGGTTTTAATGAAAGAGCTGATTAAAGGCAAACTTTGACCGTACTCAGTTTCTGATGGAACACAAACACTCGTTGAACAGAAAAGAGAGCATGAATATGATCATAATTACAGCTTATTATTTAGGAGGATGATACGCCCTGAAGCATTAACCAAAATCTATCCCATAATCATTTTATGAACACTTACTTCTTCTTTCCTTCTCCTTTTCTCTCTTCAAGTTTTATTACACATGCTCTTTGGGGGGATTGCCATAATATTATATTAACTCCCTGATTGAGAGGTAATTGTATTGTGACCAACAGATCAGATTGAGAGAACTGCTGCTTCTGCCACTTAAAAAGTCATAAGCAAATCCAAGAAGAGAAAACTTTCAATGATCAACAGTGTAACATTACTGACCATCCTCCAAACACCTCTGGGTCAATCATGTAACATTCCTTCAAAAACCAACCAACCAATAAACAAAAACACACACATTCAAAAATGTAACTATTAATACAAATACTTGAATACAGCTTCTATGATGAGTATGTTTTTTGGTCATTTGTTTTTTGGGCTGGATAAACAAAAATGTCAGGATGATACAACTGTCCTGATATCTTATACCACATTAAAAGAATTATAGGTTTTTGGAAAAATACCTTGTGGAATGATTTTTTATTAACATGGTTTATTGATTTATTCAAATACAAATAAGATCTTACAAGATCTAACATTCAAGGCTTAAAGAAAAAATGTTAGTGCTATTTTTTTCCAAACCATATGAAATCAGATTAAATACAAAAACTTGATGTGTTTTATGCAACAAAATAATAATAAATTAGAAATTGTCAGAGAAAGGGAGAGAGGCTGGTGAGTTTATGAATCAGTAATATAGAACATATGATGGCTCTGTGCCGTCCTATGTTGTGTGTGTGCCTTGCACGTTGCCAGATTTCATTACGCCACTTCACTTGCTCATGATCTCACTGCTCAAACATGCTCGCCTGCACAGAGCTGATGACTGAGGGGCCAACGAGCAATAAACCCTGTGAGTTTGTGCAAATGGTACGTGTCAATGGGGAAGCAAGTGCTTATTTCACTGTATATGTGTGTGCAAACTGGAAAAAAGCAAAGTATCACAGGCAACCAAACACACCCATTCACACCTGTGTGTGCTTGTAAGCAGTTGATAAGCTCATGATGAGAAGCATACCTTAAGGACACCAAATATTGCAAACAGCATGCGTCTGGTAAAGCATTCCGAAAACAGGCTGCAGGATCCAGCTGTGTCTGCGTGTAAACACACATGAGTACTGTTGAGCGCTGCTCTGCGGGGGTTGCTATTGACTTGAGCATTCTGTTTAATTATAGTTCCCGATTGGTGTGACGGTAATGGGCTAATTACAGCTGTATAAATTATCCAAACTTATCAAATGTGTCTGAAATTGAGGTGGTGGAGTGCAGGCATGGGAAACAAAGCAGAAATACAGAGGGAGGGAAGGAAGGAGAGGAGGGATGGACGGATAAATATTTTGGTTGTTAAAGTGAGTGTTGTGAGTCAGACTTCAGCCCTCTTTGGTGTTTATTGCTTTAAATGCTAACAAATTGCACCCACTTAGATAGATTCCATTCATTCAACATCCAACTTGTAAATAGTGAGGTTGACTATTTTTTTTATATATATTATATCTATATATATATTATATATAATCCCTTTTTTATTTTACAAAAAACAGACAAACAAAAAAAAACAACTGAGAATAATTGCTCATAAACATTTTTTTAACCAAATAATATGATATATACAAATATATATTGTGATAACATAATATGGTCAGTCTTGCAAAAGTGAATAAATAAAGGTTACTATTTCTATTCCTATCCCTCTGTATAAATGTAGGAATTATGTAACAAAATGTATGCTGTATAGTAGGGATGGCACGGTAAATGAAAAAAACAGCCGAAGTGTGTGTGCGTCGCACGGTTCGGCGCATGCACGATGTAGCCTCGTGCCACAGACAGTGTGTTTCCTTTTCGCGCGAAATAAGAGGTGTGTGGACAAATATATAGACAGTAAAAGTGGAGTACGGAGTGCTGGAGGTAATGTCAAGTGTAGAAATGGCAGTGGGAGAGATAAGGAAGACTGCCCGGAGTTGGAGGAAGCTCCAGCGTCGTATAAGTCCGGTGTGTGGGAATATTTTGGATTTCATGTTACCTATGATGAAAACGGAAAGAAAACAATAGATGGAACTGCAACTGTGTGCAAGGTTGATACTGTTTTTGTGTTGAGCTGGTTGAACTTATGCTTCACTTTATGATTATGGCCTTTGCTATTGTTATAGCCTCATTACAGGCAATTATGTTTAACGTATTTTGACTTATTTAAAAGTCAGAGCTTTAAGAGTTCCTCTCTTTTTCTTTTAAAATATAAAAATTTTGTATGAGCTACACTGAACTTGGGAGTTTGATAAATGCAAGTTCATTTCAATCTTTGTGTGCTAAAAAGGCACATAAGTTCGTGTAGAGATAGCAATACACATCCTCCTTTTTTTGCCAAATAAACGAAAAGCATGTCATAAATGTCTTCTCTCTTGCTGTATCAAAATCTCACCTAGCTTTCCTCAGAGATGGTCCCAATAATGTGCTTAACCCATTTAATCCCACATTTTTCCCAGACACAAAAATATCCAAATCATGTGTCATTAGTATCCCTTTGAAACAATCAATCATAATTTTTAGAAATTTTCACGGAAAAGTGTGTGAAAAAGTGTGTTTTATGATCGGTCACAATTGTGACCGGTGGGATACTGTGTTGTATCAACCATTGGACAGACTGAATATAGGTCTATTTGACGTGTGTGTGTGTGTGTGTGTGTGTGTGTGTGTGTGTGTGTGTGTGTGTGTGTGTGTGTGTGTGTGCGTGTGTGTGTGTGTGTGTGTGTGTGTGTGTGTGTGTGTGTGCGTGTGTGTGTGTGTGTGTGCGTGCGTGCGTGCGTGTGTGTGTGTGTACGAGTCCCCCTAGTCCCACTTTGTCAAAAAAAATAATTATAACTATCTCGTGGCCTCAAGATAGTATCTTGAAGCCACGGGATAATATCTTGAGGCCACAATATACTATCCTGAGGCCACAAGATGCTATCTTGAGGCCACAGGATGCTATCTTGAGGCCACGGGATGCTATCTTGAGGCCACGGGATACTATCTTGAGGCCACAGGATGCTATCTTGAGGCCACAATATACTATCCTGAGGCCACAGAATGCTATCTTGAGGCCACGGGATGCTATCTTGAGGCCACGGTATAGTATCTTGAGGGCACAGGATGCTGTCTTGTCCTGTTTCTCGTGTATGGATTGCTTATATGGATTTTGACCCTTGCCTGGACTGTTGTGAGTACGGATTACCCTTTATTAAATACTGCTCTTGGATCTCACGTCTCTTGTGTGTGTGTGTCGTGACAATATATCATATGCTGAAATAAATTTCTGGAGTGTTAAAGATTAAAAGAAAAAATCACAACAAGAACCGTACAGAAACGAAAGCCGAACCGTGCCACCCCTACTGTATAGGGATGGAAAATTATGATTATGTTTCTCTACAGTCCATTATAAATGGGAAAAGGATGGGTTTGGAGAAAAGAAGTTGATCTAATTATGGCTTTATCAAATAAAGTGCCAATCACTTAACAAAATCTTTCTATTCATCCGACAGCGGGGATAATTAAGGAGGGTCAGTATGGCAATAATTCCCTGTGCCTCTTTTGAGCAAGAGACAGCAAGAGTGAAGAGAGATGAGTCTGCATCAAAAAAATCCGTGTAATAATGGTCCGGTCTCGAAGGTAGATAAGGGTCAGCACATCAGGGCAAATTAAGACCCGTACCTAACCGGCTCCATTTGTCTCACTCTCAAATTTCTCACTAGCCTTTCTCATCCGGTTTCAAAAATGTTAACCACTACACTTTCTGACTTTCCAATTCTAAATATATTGTAAATAAAATTAGCTTTGGGTTCAACAGTTGATGTTCTTTGATACTGCTCCAACACAAGATAAATTGGCACAACTATTGGTTTTCATTTTTCACATTTGTCATTTGTTCTTTTTGTTTAAAGCAGGAATTGTAATCCATTTATTCTGTCCCACCAAACATAAACCACTCAAATAACCCTCGACAACACAGGTCTTGTCGAGAGACTAGGCCTTAGGAGAGAGAGAAAGCGCAACTTAGACAGTCAGGGAGTGAACATCTCTCTTCCTGTTTCTTGCTGTCTCTCGCTCTCCCTCGCCGACTCTTTATCAAGCAGGTGGTGCCCAGGGGTGGCTGGCCAGGGCTGGCAGACAAAAGCGTATGTGTGTAAACTTTAAAGCTGATTAACCCGGCCCCACTGCCTTAATGAGTGTGCCGAGTAGCGGGCACCTCAGAGACCTCCGCACTGAACCCTTCCTGCGCTTCAGACCCAGCCAGTCATCCCACTCCACACACATCAAAGAGCTTCCAGCACAGAGCGGAGAGAAGAGGTGAGGAAAGTGGGGGGATGGTGGGAGATGAGGAGGGGGAGGATGGACAGAGGGATCCCTTATCTCCTCCTGAGAGGATGCTGCTCTGCAGAGTGAGATTGTCTCGAGCTGCCACCTGTCCCAGCCATCTTTGAAGGCAATGCTAAGCCTGTGATGGGCCTGACCTCCTTCAGCTCCCATTCTTTTATGTTTCTTTTTATTCTCTGCTAAGTTACTATCCCCTCCCACCCTTTCCACCTAGCATTCTTCCCCTCCAGCATTCTTCCCCTCCACCCATCTCTGTCTTGGCTTTTCTTGTGATTAGTAATGGTGGCAGGGATGCGTCCCTTGTTACCACACACAGACTCATAATAATAATTTAAGGAGGAAAACGTTATTAGTGCTTTCTGTCCCTTCAAATAAAAACCTAGGAAAGCACCAAGTGATGCTTTCAGTAACATTAATGGGGAAATGATTTCCTTGCTCTTTTGAGAAATAGTTCAATGTATCTGATATACTATAAAATGTATCTACACTATAAAAAAGAAGCGGATAAGTGCACTAAGTATTAATAGCATTTAACAACTATTTACACTTAGTGAAAATAACATCTGTAGCTATTTTTCGAATTTACTGTTAGGCTCCCGAACATCATAAATTCATGAAACTAAGCGTGTTTGCTCAAAAGGACTTGTCCTTCATATGTGCAGAGTTTTGAGAAGTTAGGACTTTGAAAACATAAGATATAAACATAATAGTCATAATGGGCCATAAAAGACAAATATAAAAATTGTATCTGCTAAACAGTTTAATAGATCAAAATCAATTATTAAATAATGATTTTTATAATGTACAAACTGTAAAGTCTTTTCACACTGAGTGCGATTAAGCGACTTGAATGTATGTCGCAATGACTCTTGTACGAAACAATAGATCCCTATGGAGCTTTTCACACCAGGCACGATCAATCACAGGGCGACAAAGCTTTATTATTTATTTTTGACCAGTGTGTCGATTTTTTTTTTTACGTCGCCCTGCAATGAAATGAACCGTCCAATTAGATTTGAGCTTACCCGAGCCGCTGCTGTTGCAAAAAAAAGAGTGGTGGCGCTGTTTTGAAAAACTGTGTAAGCACAGAAGAAAAGTATTCAGAATAGAAAAGAGAATTATTTCCACTGAATTATTCTTTCTGAAGAGTTTGAAACAGCGTACAGAGCGCTGTTTTCTTCCGTGAATCATAGAGCTCATTCGCTCTAGAGCTGTGAATTATATTATGGAATCATAACTCCTGTCCTTCCTAATGACGACATTGTGTTCAACTTTAGATCGTAGTCGGAAGTTATTATGCATACTCGATGATGATTTCTGTTTAGTACCAATCTTTATTTATCTTAATTTACGGTTTTATATTGTGCAGCGGATTAAGTTGAAACCAAATGGGAAAACCTACGAGATACATACATAAGAAAATATTTATTCTCGCCACCTACCGTGCAGGCGTGAATTAGCTGAAGGCAATCAATCGTTTCTTGGTCAGTGTGAAAGCTCCGTTCGTCAGCGATTCGCTTAGTTTTATTGTGCCACGCTCAGTTTAAAAGGGCCTTTACTCCTGAACCCATCCTTCACAGACATTTTGTTGCATTTTTATGTTTCCAAAAAAAATAATTTTGTGTGATTTATAAGCTGCTTTCCTCATGGGGGACCTAAAAATGTGTCTTAAAATTACTGGTATTACTATCCTTGTGGGGAAATTTGATCCCCATAAATTCCAGGTACACACACACACACACACACACACACACATACACACAGGACTGGAGCGAGTGTAATGCTGTCTAATACCCACTGAGGATGAGAGTGAGAACCAGTGGTGTGATTTATTTACACAGCAGTAGTCCACTCGAAAAAGAGAGAAAGGGACCTCATGGGTGTCACGCCATTGTTGTAGCCTCACACGTTTTTAAGCCAAAAGTTTTACAGTGGGTAGCGGGGTTACTGACAGCAGTTGTCTCCATCCTTCAAAACAGGCTTTATTAGAAAAGGTTCAAAGCATTTCTCTCTATGAAATCTCTGAGATGGCTTTTGCATTATGATAAGTTCAACAAAACAAAGAAGCATGAAAGGAAACACGTCATGTGAATGATTGTGGCATAACCAACAGAGTTTGCTGGCGGAATTTCTCATACAGATAAGAAGTTTCCAAGAAAAACTGATGTCCATTACTCTAGTATCAGGCAGTGCTGAGGAACATTTCCACTCTATTCCAACATGCTTTACCCTGAACCCTCCAGGCGAAATAAAAAGAAAAGAGGGAAGTCAAAGAAGCACATGAATCTAATGGTACAGCAATACACGGCAAAACTCCTTTAATAACCTCTATAAAAGAGGATCATAAGATTATCTGTGGTGTACTAGACCAAGAAGGATAATAACAGTAAAGATTCACTTTCAGAATGAAAGGATCAGGATGAAGGAGAAGAAGAGACTTCTTACTAGTGCCGAAAGACTGCTCACAGCGTCTTGGCCCCTGTGAGCTCTGGTTAAGCCGTAGCAGGGCCCCTCTTTCACAAATCCAATATGGAAACAATCATGCAGACCATCCTTGCCATTGAAGTTGTCAGTGGGAGCCTCTCTATGGCTTGTATCTTCATTTTGAGGAATCATTGTATTTTTATGATTTCATAGCAAAAAAATATATATAAAAAAGCAAACAGAGTCATTAAAGGCATATAAACTTCAGAGTATAAACTCCAAACAAAAAGTATGTGGGTGTTTCTTCAACCAAGGACATGCTCACTCAGTGGACTGTATTAAATATTAAATCTATAAATGATTAGAAAAAAATTCCTTGTACAAAAACCTTCTTACTCGTATAGAAGAAATATGCTTAAGAATTTGAATGCAATGTTTTGCTAAAATGTTTACCAGGTAAACATCTAGCCAGTGAGACTGATTTCCATTCAGTCATAAATACATGTCAACTCACGTCATCAAGACCACGGGGTATAAGCTCAACATCATACTTCTCTAGAGAAGTTCTTAGAAAAGGACAGAAGGTTTCCTTTGAACAACTAGCATGTAAGGAAGTTTAAATATATAGTTATTTATGTCCAATAAAAGTCCTAGTCAAACAACCAACTCCACATCTTCATATGATATGGTTATCCAGAATACACCAGTTGTTAGATTGGTTCTGGTCATGTCTATATCTTTGACAGCAGATGTTTACAGTTCAGTGGCCAGTGAAGGTTTGATTTTAGAGGTAAGGGGGAAATAACACCCAGCACTACCCACCCAATATATCAGTGTCACGCTCAATCCTTTTCACCATCTCAGAAAGCCCTCTGCAAGTCTTTTGTTCAGGCGGCGGTGGCATGCTATGCTCCACCAAGGGCACTGAAGTGGGAATATCCTCTGATATGGTGCGCACCAATGCAGAGCTGACCAGACAGATGCAAGGAGTTTGGATGTGTCTGTTTGGTTGGATATCATCAGTCCCTCCTCGTGTTGGTTTGTCTGGACTCTGGTGCAAGGCATCAATGAGGCTTTGGTAGAGGATTATAGGCTTCAGGAAACTTGGTAGATCTTTATCCAAGCAAGAACACAGGACTGAAACTGTAGCCCCACAATGCTGATCAAGCTAAAGGTGGGAACCAGTTTGCTTTTTAGTGGGGACAATATTTCACACTGAGAAGTTGTAGACCGACACTAAATAGGCTTAGTAGTTGACCCTCTTTTCAGTAATGACACTAGTGGGCTTGAATGTAAAGGACAAAGGGGCTTCAAAGAGCTAAACTCTCAGAATCTTTGGGAAAGTACTTGTGAAAAAGCACAAATACTTTAAGACCTTTAGGACAGCCAAGACTGCACTGAGCAAAGTGAATAAACCTATTGTTCAGTTGCGTTTGCTGAGGAAAGGATATGGCTTTGCGCTGCTGGGACAATCATGTGTATGTCCAAGATTTTAAAGCATTGAGGAACGGCAAGATTTCATCCCTCCCTGCTTGCCTCATTCAAAACATTCCCATACCATCTTTAGATTCATATAAAAGAGAAACATTCAATTCAACAAGCTTTAATTCCCATAACAGCACATGGCTCTACTGGAGAAGGGCACATCTGTTTAAGAAAATACAAACAATTAGGAAAGAGGATAAAGACAGAGAAGAGAAGGATCTTCCACTTACCCAAGAGAGATAAGAAGTGCAAAGGCAGCAAGTGCCTCACTGTTGCTGCTTCCCGATGACCTGCTAATCAGCGGACATTATAAACAGATGTCACAGTGTTAGACGCATTTCACACTTCCACATATTTACTGCTCTTCCCTTCATTAATCCGTCTTTCAATCCTGCCTTCTTATCTATACTGTGCATTAGCATGGTGCTAAGCAGGATATGGGACTCTTATCCAGTGTTTGTGTGAGAAAAGAGGATAAGTCTCAGGAATGACGGCTAATGCTAATGCTTCGACTAATGCTCACAAAGAGGGCTATTTATCCTGTGCGCTCTTTATGCAAAACTCGCCCGGTCCTTTATTAACCTATGCAGTGTGTGTTTACGCAAGAGTTTGTGTAAATGCAGTATTAGCGCCTTGATTTGTAGGACTTTCTCAGAGGTCCTTGCTGTTTTCATGCCTTGCCCCTCCTCTGGCACTTTTCGTTTGGAGCTTTGTTTCTGACACCCACTCCCAGGGTGCCCCTCTGTGTGTTACCGTGGTGACCAGGTGTGCAGAGACGGCAGGTGGAGGCTCATTTAGGCGCATTAGGCCTTGACATGCGCCAGCACGAAGAGTAATCACGCTTTACCTGCCACTAGTACTAGTGCATACACAGCACAAAGAGCCTGACTCGCTCTCCATCACATTCTCACACACACACACACAGTCTCACACTAATACTAGCACACACCTGGGACGCATTTACGAGCTGATGGATCTCCAATGGGAAAGAGAAATGCAGGGTGCTCTGTCGAATTTGAGTGTGTGCATGTGTATTGGGGTCAAGGTTTTTCACAACTCAAAGCCTGTTGAACTGAGTGAATGGCACCAGTGTGTGTTTTAAGCAGTGATGGAGATAGGGAGGGTTAGTTAAATGGTTCTGGCCTCTCATAATCCCCTCTGGTGAGGAGTGTTTACCACATCTATAATCAACAATACACTGAGCCCTTTATTTAATCATAGTTGCTTTGCAGTCTAAACAATATAGGTTTCAAACGTCACACTGCAAGCAAAAAAAAAAGAGGTTTACAGTATACCCCTGGGCTGAAGCAGTAATTCACCTTTTAAATTATGTAAAAACTTTAGTTTACCTGGAAGTGTGCACGTTTGTTCTATTTAAAAATTTGGACTAATAGCAGTATTGTGTAATTGCTCCTAAAAACATAAAGTAAAGTGTAACATGTATTTAATCCTTTAAATATTTAATTTTGCATTGTGTTATGTAAACTTGGACAGACAGATGAAGGACTAGCTTGACTATAAAAAAATCTGCTTTAGCTAAATTAACTGCACAAATACATTTTCTTATAGAGCCAATAAGTAATCAGTAGCAACAAAAAAACACCATGTTATTGTTGCAGTAAGTTATATGAAAATATAAAGAAAATATGAAGAAAATATTAAAACCTACTCTGGATCTTTTAGGGATTCTCTTATTGTGAGACAAATAATTAGTGGTATATGCAATGGAGCTGTAGGTACTAGTTTAACAGGACTTTAGGACATGCTCACTCTGTTGTTTAGGCCAACTTTAGCAATTTACAAAACATTTTTTTTTTAATAAGAATCAAATCAAATGCCAGAGGCATGTCAGTGAAATGTCTCAAAAGCAAGATTTTCTTCTTGAAGAGTGAGACATGGCGAGAGTGCCTCGCACTCCTTCTAGCATTCATTCCATCATCAACTTTCTCCACTTCCGCAGTTCATTGCTGTCCTGGTGATCCCCCATGCAGAGAGAATGGACCTTTGGACGACTAAGAGGCTCCTTTGACTTGTCCTGCTGTTTTTGAACTCCTCTGTTTCAGTGTCTGCCTTCTCCACCTGACCTCTGACCCCCCACCACCCTTTCTCACCCTGCACCCTCTGCCCTAACCTCCCCCTCCAGGCTCCAGCCACCCGGAACACCCCTTTTTCACTTTTGTTCTTTTTTGCCTTGCCCTTTTAGCCTCTGTCTCTCCCCCACATTTAACTCGCTCGTTTCCCTTCGCTTCACTATTTTTCTTTGTCTCCCTCTGTCTATCTCTACCCCACATTATAACTTTCTCTTTTCCCTTCGCTTCCAGCTTCTCCCTTCATGTTTCCCAATCGTTTATTTCTATAAACCATTTAAAAGAATGTTATGGGTTCAATACAATTTAAACTCATAAAGCACAATGTTTATTAAGACAGAACAATATCTTCAACTTGTCAACTTGTACATGAAATCTGTATTTTAAATGTATTAGTTAATACAAAAAATATGTTAAAAATCTTTAAATTGTATATAATTAAATTATATATACTAATTATTTAGAGATAACAACAATAATAATAATAATAGTAATATTGATCGAACTTGATGAAAACTTGAAATATAATAATAATAATAAACTTGAAACATTTCTTTAAGTTGCTCTGTCATTTGCTGGAGCACCCCAACCAACGGTGCCTCATCGCAGGCACAGAGTGGAGATTTCTTAGAGGTCCTTACTGTATACTATCCATACCTTCCCGTTCATCTGACACTGCCTCGCCCCATTAAAACACTCTCTTTCTGCCTATTTCTCTCAATTTCTCTGTAAACAGAGAGTGACAGAATTGCTGAGGTGGTCAGATCTGTATTAATCAATATGTGAGGAGTCTGACTGGTGGGATTGTAGTTGACCCTTGTGCATTAAGATGGATGGATCAAAACTAGACCAACAAAGTACTCAGCTGCTAATGAAAGGGCCTAAACTATCAGTAGTACAGTGGTAAATGGTTTTGTGAGAGAGAACAAAGGTAAAGGGCATTTAATTAAGTGCTATGGATTAAAACTACACTGCCAAACCTAATTCAAAACCAATTTAGCAGACTAAACAAGCTATCACATCGAATCCTCATCCATAGGTGACAACCAGGCAATGGTGGTCCGCAATATTAACCTCTTAAAAGGCCTTGACTAGTCTCGTCTGTCTCTCTCTCTCCATTTATTTATCTCCTTCACTCTATCCTGTCCATGCACATGTTCTTGCTCTCTTGCTAAGAGTCTCTCATGATTATTGATTATAAAAATGATGGGGGAGTCCGGTGGACCAGAGAAAAACAAGGAAAAGATGATATGGAAAAGAACAAGGCACGGGGGAGTTTGACTGCTCTCCGCTCTGTGGCGCTTTGATCACGCCGCTGATGAGCGAGACTGGAGTTGTGTGCTTACACTCGGCCCCTAATGAGGGAATTAGGGAGCAGAGAAGAACGTCCCCCATACTAACTTCCCCTCTGAAAAAAAATGAAAAGGCAAGCGAGAGCAAATGAGAAAGAAAGGGCAAATAGTCAACTGTCAGGCCCAATCAATCCATTAGCAGCTTTGCCTTTTGCCTAGCAAAGGGGAAAAAGTTAGTGTGCTGGCCCTGCACTAGATATTCGTCCTTGAGTTTTATGCATAGACAATATCTACATTCTATAGGGACTTGATGTTCATGGTTCATTGTGACTGTCCTATGCAAAACACATTACTGAGATAACTTCTGTAGGGATAGGTTCACCCAAAAACGAAAGGCAGGATGCAGAAACATTTTAGTGAGTAACTAATCAAATATCAGTTTGTTTCTCACACAAATTTCCTGGATATCTATAGAAGACATATGGTGAACTTTTTTGTCAATATATACTATTGGTTGCAAAAGATACTAGCAGCCAATACATTCTCCAAAACATGTTACTTGCTTTTCACTTTTTAAGGTGGACTATCCCTTTGGGATTTAAGGATATCCCCTAACATATTTTAGGATAAATAGCCAAAAAGTATAGATTAATTGGATTAAACCAAAAAATATCATAACTGCATATTGAGAGTGTGTGTCCCGAATATGCCCCCAAAAAACATGAAAAATGGTAACTCACCATAGTGAGGGTCCAAGTATCCATTGCGAGGGTCCATAGCAAACAGCGTCCCCCGATAGGGCAGGCTGTGGTCTGCCAGGTGGGGCAGAGAGCTGTGAAGTTCCTTCTTCACCAATGGGGAGCGCTCTTCTGTAGAGGTGGATGGCTCCTCACTCAGTTTTCCTGATGTGCCCAGAACCGTGGTCCGCCCACTGATGGCGTTACGCCTCTCCCGATGATACGGGGAACCTGAACTGTCATCCTCTAAATGAGAAAAAATGTAAAAAAAAAAGAATGAATATGAATACTTTTATTGATAAAATATGAATATTTTTATTCCAATTCAACCCAAGGTCCATGCACAGCCTGGTAGGTGCACTAGATAGCAGGAACGAATTTAAAGGACAATAATAAGAACACTCTACCGCACACTATTGACCTTACTTCTTTATTTTATTCAAAGCGAAACGCGTGCGCTTTGAATAAAATAAAAGAGTAAAGTCAATAGTGTGGGGTAGAGTGTTCTTGTTATTGTCATGAATATTTGTATGTATTTATTTATTTTTTTATATTATTACTAAATATAATATAAACTTGTGCCACTTTATTGAAAACTAGAGTACAAAGAGATGAAATCAAGAGGACCACGGCTAAATGTGTTGGCATGTGTGCTAATCCCTAATTCAAGCCTGCAAAAAATAAATAATAATAATTCAAGCAGTAATAAATAATTTGATCAATTTTGAGTTCATCTCACAGTCCAGTTATGGTCTAAATATGGAGTTCTCAATCTTTTTTTACTTCAATCACCCACCAAAGACAATATTTAAAGGCTCCTAAAGATATTTATTGTACTTCTGCTGTATTGATAAAAAACTGCTTATTTTTAAACTTTATTTTCAGAAACTGGGAGTGGCAATCAGTGGCGGTTCTACATTGAATTACACCCTGGGCGAGACCCCCTTCGACCAACCACCCCCCCCACCACCACCACCAACACCACCACCAACACAAAAATTCCACAATAAAATCACATATCGTTCGTTTGAAAAACACAGTTAAGAGAATCCAGTTATTTAACTATTGCTATATTAATCTAACTTTCAGGGAGGAACCATAAGCTCATTGGTTACTGCCTCGAATTCTATGCATGGCACACTTTTAGTTATGATTTGTTAAACTATAGGCTTACTTTGTCACGAAATAGAGCTTTTAAAAGTGAAAGTGGCCGAAAGCTACTTATGTAACACAATACTTAAATCGCTTAAATAATGTCTCATAACTCTCATTTTAACAACTATCCGAACTGTTTTAGACCTAAACTAGCTTTTGTAGGACTATGTCACCCTTAAATGTCAGAGAAAAGGACAGAATCAGAATCATTTCTTTTTTATAGAAAATTGTACTTTGCATATTATAGGCTACTGTAAAAACACATAATAATAGTTGATTTTAGTTGATCATTATGAAAATTATTTTTATTTCATATGAATATAGTGACCAAGATGATCACGGTTAAACACAGAATCTTGTTCAAAAAGTAGGCCTATACACAATGAAATCAATTCAGTTAATAACATTAAAGATGATGGCCAGATTTGAAAGGAGTGTCTTTTATGTTATCTACTAACATGTAGCCTACACATTCAAATTAAGTTTTGACAAAAAAGGTTTTATAAAAAGATAAACCTCACATATTTCAGCATTTAAATCATTTTTATAAAAAGAATGAGTCCAAAAAGATAAATTGCTGACATTTGCAATGCACAGTAGCTTAACTTGTATTAATAATAGTAAAATTCGGTCTGATTTTCCAATGGAGTCTGTCCGTGCACTGCGCTCTCGACAACGACAAAGAAGTTTTAGTAGCTAATGGATTTCCACCACAGAAAAACGCTTGCTGTAGATCTGCTACAAGATTTATTTACGGATAAGAGAAAAACACCCACGTGTTTGGTTGCACCCCCATACTGAAAAGTTTAAATTTTTTCATTTCGCTGCCCCTGGAAAAAATGAGCGAGTCGCTTCAATTATGAGCGAGCTTCTGTACGCCTACATTTGAAATAACGAGCGCGCAAGAGACGCGATATGTGAACGGCCCTTGGTGAGCTTCCTCCAATCAGGAGACCCCCTTGACATTGCTTCTGTGCACGGCACCTTCTCAGCAAGCAGGGGCGCCATTGCCAATAATTGAATTGAAGTTATAGAGAATAGAAAACCGCTTTGCGGCGCAGGAGAGGATTATTTTTTTAACTGCTCGTGCCGCCCCCCATGTGACATGAAAAAATGCCGCCCCGGGCGATTGCCCGGTTCGCCCGTGCCTAAAACCGCAACTGGTGGCAATATATTAAATAATAAATTATTCAAATGAATTAAATTCCATATTTAATTAATTAGTTTCAGAGTTTCAATATAATAATTCAATAATTCAAACAGAGTTTCAATAACTGAATGTTATTTAGTATTTCCAAATAACATTTCTACCTGCTAAAATATTTTAGAGCTAGACATATAAATCATTGTAAAACATGACGTTTTAGGATTTTATTAATTTCCACAAATTTCCAGGTCTGGAAATAATTCTTTTAAAATTCCCTCATATTTCCAGGTTTTCAAAGAAAATTCTGGTGCTTACATTTTTTAAGGGCATTTTTATGTTGTAACATAAATTTTATGTTTTTAAGCTTATTTTAATGTTTTATTTTAATATCTTATTTTTTGTCATTTTGCAGGTTCTTTGGAAGTTTGTGCTTGAGAACAACTGGCCTAAATACACATGAATCTGTGCTAACAATATATCAGCATATGTAATAAAAACACAAAGTCTTCATACACACTCTCATATATGAATAGATCAGGCCCTGAGTAGCTTTTTGTTCAAACAAACAATGTAAAAGTGTAGAAAAAAAATAAATAAGCTTGTTGTCTGAGCTTTGCTAATGTCATGGTCATATTAAAACCATCATTATAGCTAGTACAACAATAGGAAAATGTATGGCCACTAAAAACGATACACAATGCAAATACACAGAGACACTCATACAGACCGACAGACCTACAGACAGCGGCAATAAATATGTGGAACAAGTCTGCTCACGCTAAGATTTCGGGTAGTGCAGGGAGTTATTGTTAGTGCTAACGTGTGCTTTAGGGAACTCTTTATGGGTTTTATGTGCAAAGGCTCCTGGGCCTGGCCTCTTCCAGGCAAATGTGCAGGTTCATAGCTTCACACAAGGGCAATGGAGTGACTCTGTGTCTCTGCTTGCCACAGTCTGTGAAATAAAACAGGCCAACATTCAACATCACAGCAGCAGTCAGGCAAGGATTTCCAACAAGCTCTCTCTCTCTCTCTCTCTCTCTCTCTCTCTCTCTCTCTCTCTCTCTCTCTCTCTCTCTCTCTCTCTCTCTCTCTCTCTCTCTCTATATATAAATATATATATATATATATATATATAATATAGACATTTTTTTTTTCTTCTTTTTTTTTCAAAGACACAGAATCCCATGGAGAGGGCAGCTGAGCCTTTTCCCTGCATTCCAAACTGCCCATTAAATGGCCTCATGGGTAGTATCAATGCCCACAAGCCATCCGCCTTCTCTCTCTCTTTCTCTTTGCCTCTCTTTCCATATACCAGTCTTTTAACACTGTTCCTGCCTCTCTCCTATACACACACCAAAAGAGGTGTACTTTCCTTATTTCTATGTCTGCAAGTAATCTGTTCTGGCAGACAGAGTTGGACTTGTACCCCACAGGGACAGTCTCTAGTGGTCTAAAATGGGGCAGAGAGAAGCAAGTTTACAGGGCTTTGCAGGGTTTACAGGGTTTAGTGCTTGATCTTTCTTGAAGACACATGACCCATTACCTGACCCCATCTGGGTCATGACCTCTCAGCCTAAAATAAGTAGTGGAGCAACCCATAATTCAGTCCTCTAACCTACCAAACCCTTTCACTGCTGTGTAACATCAGTTAATATAATCATTTACCACAGCACAATTTATTATAATTGTAGGGAAATAAAAATGAACAGCACATTATGTAAAATGCCTCTTTTGTTCCACAGGAATAAAGTAATACAAGTTTGGAATAACAAGAAAAAAAATGTCAGTAGGTGAACTATCACTCACATGTTTAGCGAAACTAGACAAGCCCAACAGACGCTGATATTTTAAGCTTAATCAGATTCTTGTAGCTAAGCACTTTAAAAACAGCACAACTTTTTAACAAAATACAGACCATAAGACTGTAAGTAATTTGCAAAGTAAAAGAGTGCTGGCCTTGGGAAAACCAGCAAGAGTCAGCCTGACAGAATAAATGGTATCAGCGGGTTCTGGTGGAATGGAACACTTGTGTGTTGGCATGCGAGAGCGGTTGTGACTCAGGTCATTAAGCTCAAACTGTAAACCTCCTCCAGTTTGGCCGAGTTTAGCAGTATGCCGTTGCTGATGAGTGCTGCTCCTAATGCTGGGCTGTTTTAAAATCTTTCTGTTCTAAAAACTATAGTGTGGAGGCATGGATCTGCCGCCAAATGTCCCGTAGCGCTGTAGCTAGGAAAAGCCAATTAAAACTATGTGGATTAAATATTGTATTTTACGTATCACTATGGAATACACTTTACAAACAGTCATGATAGAGAGCATTCAAGGTTCATCGATCCTTGAAAAATGACAGCATCAGTTGGGTTATAAGTCTTTAATCCTATACTGCATAGCCAGTGATCTTATTGAGGGAATAATAGCACTTATAAAGTTAAAGCAGGATTAATAGGCCTGCTCCCATAAAACCACAATATTAACATAAAGGGATTTTAGTATCATCCTGTTACCATGCTTGCTCACACACACACACACACACACACACACACACACACACACACACACACACACACACACACACACACACACACACACACACACATGTGCGCGATTTGAAAGTGTATACTGAGGTATGGGTATATAGAAGTAGGGGAAAGAACAGTCCTGACTAAAAACAACCTAAATTCAATGACTATTTTAAATTTGATATATTTATTTTAATTTATATTTTATTTTATTTTAATCTAATTCAATTTCAATATGAAATTTGTATTTTTGGTACCTAAACAAAAATATTTGTTGAAAGTTGTATTTAAAATTGACTACACTCAAAAAAAAAATGTTAAGCCTATATTTTATTTACTTATTTTTCTTTATTTTTTTGTTATTTTAAATGAATTCCTACTAGAAATTAATTACACATCTACTGTCTACCCCTTAAGAAGTCTACTTTTATTTTTAGGGTGCACGTGTATGTGTACAGTATGATGCTTTGAAAGGGTACGATGTTTCTGTGCAAACCTCTGGATTCACAAGTGCTCAACTGTCTCATTGACTACATTTACATGCACCCTCTCTCACTGACTATGTTTACATGCACCGCCCTGGTCCACACATTCAAGGGCTCAAGAGTGGACCTTCACCCCTCCCTGTTGTGAGCCGCTAGTTCTGCCGTGACCTCCTCCACCAGTTCCCTGTGTTCTCTTCCGCTGTTTGGTCTGTCTTAGATTTTTCCGCCCCGGGGTCCTGGCCTTATTTACCCCCATAATGCTAATATCTCCCCCTCCGGCTACTACAGAATAGTTGTTGTTTATGGTGCCAGGACACACCTATCAGGAGGGGGGTGTTGTAATATTTACATTCACTTCCTATGTTTCATGTGTCACTTCCTGTTCCCACCCTATTTAAACCATCCTTGCCAAACAATCCCTGAAAAGTATTGCCAGTTCATCTGCATAACAAGCGTTTTCCTATGTTCAAACATCTCTCATTGGTCATGAAATGCACAATCATGCCTCCAGTGGACCTCCTGAATCTATGCAGATCGGACAAGCCTGAGTCTCCATTGAACAACGACGTCAAAGTTTACTGAAACATATACGGGGGTGTGATTGGAAGTGAGGGGGAGGTAGCGAGAGCCTGAGAATGATGCTCCGCTGCCAAACAAATAACAGATTGTGTGCATCTGGTGCCCTCCATGTGATGTCATAGGACTGCCGTCGGCCAATAAGATTTCACACGTACCTTGGACACCGTTCTGCAGGACGTATCCACATAGCATCAGCAAATGATTGCGTTCCCCTTGAAAGTGAACAACAAATTTTTGCAAATAATCAGAATAATGAAAATTGCATATAAACAGAAGTGATGAGGTTTGCTTGTGTCATGTAAACATTTACTGCGATTAAGTCATTACTCTGATTATTTGAAATAATTACATTATTGGTGCAAATGTAAACATGGTCATTGTCCTAAAGGACAAACTGAGTCTGATCCTCCAGCTGTTTGGCTTTAACCACCACAAAGATCTTTCAACAAAGTCGTATTAGTGTAATACTGTGATGACCACTAAGCTGAGATATGCCGTTAAATCCAGAGGCTGAAACCAGTGTGAGCCAGACACATGAAGCTATGACCCTTCCAATGGATTATAATGACATTAATGCAATTTTACAAGGTCATAATAAAATAATTTAAAATATCTCAGTCTGCATCAAGTCATTTTGTTCCCTGAATTCCTCAAGCGTTTACAATGGCTTCATCTCAATAGTGGCACAAGTGCACCCCACCCCAGTATCCTCAAGAACAGAGGATTACACTAATTGACATGTACTTCTTCACAGACCCAATGGCGCTCCTAATGGCTCTGCAAACACTCAGCGACAGGAGGTCAACAGCCTCTTGATTCACTCAATAGACAGTAGAGGAGCAACATCTGATAATCTCCCTCCCTCCTCACAGCTCTTTCAATTTACTCTATCTCTTCTCTTTATTATTATGCTCCCTTCCAGCACCGAATTACATTTCATACCTCTGTTCTTCTCACTGTCCCTAAAGAAAATGTCATTGCTCAGAAATTTCTCCCTCAAATCTCAGAAAAGTAATTTAAGTGGATACACTAATTATTACACTAAGTATCAACCTTGTTCCAGATGTTTCTCCTAAAATTATAACATTAACATACTGTACAGTCTGAGTATGAAGCTATACATTTAATCTGGATATCATAGAACAGATCATTTAGTCTTTGAATTTTACTAGTAATGCTTGCCCTTACGAAAAAGAAGTGTATTCAAGTGTGCCATTAGTATACTTCTTTTAAACTAAAAAATAAGAAAGTATACTTTCAGTCTACATTTTATGTACTTCTCAGAAATATACTTTATCTACTTCTCAGAAATATACTTCAAATTGCACTTAAGTATACTTGACTTATACTGACTGAAAAGTCTAAATATATTTGGCCTATATTTGCTGAACGAGATATACTTAAAAGTGTAATTAAGTATTCTAAGTATTCTTGGCTTGTACTTGAGTTTACTATTTTTATTGAGTAGCTTATTAAATACTTTTTTTAAAACATATTATTACACACTGTCTTATACAGTAACTTGTTCAAGTTTATATAGTAACAAGCTTTTGGGTGGAAAAGCTTATAGAGTAAATAAAATAAGCATGGAACTGAACCTGATCTTGTACACGGCAATAATAATTAACCTTACGAAAAATACGTTTATTCAAGTGTTCTATTAGTATGCTTCTTTTCAACTAAAAATAAGAAAGTATACGTTTAGTTTACATTTTATATACTTCACAAAAATATACTTTATGTACTTCTATACTTCTACACTACATTAGTAGTGTACATTCGAATTTACTTTAATTCTTCTTTACTCTTTCTCCACCATTGACTGAAATTTCCAGCTATCCATGTTTTCACTGTTATACTGTAGGGGGCGCTATGACACAACTTCTAATACTGAATCTCCGGATCAAAACACAGGAGAATAAGAAGCTGAAATAAGTGATAGAAGATTGCTTACTCAAATGTGAAATAATGTGATCATCAAACATTGAACAGCATAAATCAAAACTGCTTAATGTTTCCAAATTAAATGAAGCGTAACCCATGAAGAGAAAACAACTGTGAAGTTTTTGGGGTGTTGGACTCGATCTACGCCATCTGTGTTTTGATCATCGTTCTGAATCTGATCATGGCGTAGTCTTTGACACAAATGAGATTTTCGACTTTTTTGTTTAAAATGTTGCCTTTCTTTATGAAACTACTAAACTAGTACTTTACTGGGAGTACACTAAAAGAAAACTTGCAAGTGTACTTGCAGTATAGAACTACAAAACTAGTAGTTTACTGAGAGCATACTTTAAAGTGTACCTTTCATAAACTAAACACTTAAGTACACTTAAAAGTTTACTACTAGTACATATTGACATTAGTATACTTACTACATAAAGTATACTTCAAAATATACTTAAGTATACTTCATAAAATTAACTTGAATTATACTTCTTTTTCGTAAGGGTGAGTTCATGTAGAAATGTTTGATTTTGCAAACTTTGGTATTTTGGCTAATATGAGCACAACTTAAGGCATTATTTAGATCTCTTCTGAAACTCTAGAGAAACATTTGAGGGCCCTTTTCTCCGAAAAAGAAAAGAAGTTAATAAAAGTCTCCACTTGCTCTCAAGTTTAACCTCATTGGAGAAACGACTGAGATATTAAAGTACTCATTTGTGGTTTCTCAGGGACAATACAAGTCGACAGATCTCTAGCAATTTCATTTAGGTGGTATCCTCAAAAATGGATTCCCGTTTGAGCCATTTTACAGAGCAGAGTTCAGAAGTTTCCTTCAGACTTTCAGATGAAGGTGAGTGTGCTATTGCACTCTAGGCTTAGCGGGGCTCTGATGTTGAGATTACAAATGTCAGCAGGCAGATGAGAAGGATTTCCATTGCCTGACCATCAACCCTTCTTTTTTATTCCCTCCACCCTCCCTCAGTATTCCTTTATTTATTGTGCCATTTTGGCTCCACCATTGCTCCACAGATTCACTCGTTTTTTAACCTCAACACAAAAACAGCAAGCTTGTTCTCTGTGGACCAGGAGGAAAGCGTGCTCCAGTGGAAAAAAAAAAAAAAAAAAAAAAAAAAAAACAGTGCAAAAGAGGGGAAGAGAGAAGAGGAGAGAGGAAAAGTGATTGTGCTCCCTCTTTCTCTCTCTGTAGTGATTGAATTTCTTAACATCTTTTCAAAAATCGCTTAAATGCCTGGAGGCGAGAGGAAGAAACAAGCTAATGGTGGATGGGGAGCACTGAACAAATTTCAGAGCCCTTTCCTGCTTGCGTTTGAGGTTTGAAAGCGAGCGCCCTGCCTTTCAAGTTTCAAAGTCCTCCTTTCTCCCGTGGTGTCACTGAAGGATTTGAAAAGAAGGTAATTGTGCTCACTGCCGCCCTGATCAGAGGCACACAGCCTAGGCTCTAGTATTTCACCAGCTCTCAGTACCACAGGAATAGACTCGCCAACTCTGCTCCAACTTTCCCCCTCTCTCCCCTCTCACTCTCTCTCTCTCTCTCTCTCTCTCTCTCTCTCTCTCTCTCTCTCTCTCTCTCTCTCTCTCTCTCTCTCTCTCTCTCTCTCTCTCTCTCTCTCTCTCTCTCTCTCTCTCCTGTTCTTTGTGTGTTTCTTGATCTCCGTCACTCTCGCTTTTTTCCACTCACTTTCTCTGAGTCTTGATCTGGGCTTCTCTCTCAACCATTTGGATCTCCCTCTGTGCATGGTTGTCCTCTGACAATCTCTCTGCTCTTTTCTGCCCTCCTCTTTCCTGCTCCCATCTTTACCTTACTCTTTATTACATTTTGAGGCAAGAAATGTAAAGTCAGCTAGAAACCTTCCAAAAACTTAAGTAACACTTTTTTCTTTTCTTTTTGTGGAAACTTTTTTGTAAAATCCCTTTCTCTACTCAAAACTTAAGGAATTAGAAATTAAATGTATAATGTTTGGATGTAAAATATATATATATATATACACCATGGCATTTTCAAAATATTTGCTCTTTTTGTTTGAGAATCTTAACCAGCACAACTTAGCAACAGCTCAACTAATAGCATGAGTTTGGGGCAGGGATATCTGCAGATATAATTTCTTTTCCAACTAATCAGACTACACAATATCTTTGTCAGTTACAATAGTCACTGTGTCAGAGTAAGTCTTTTGACTCCCAAATTCTTGTCATGTTATGGAACAAGAAACATTTCAGGCTTACATGTTGCTTCTCGACCAGTCATTGCACTCGGCCGTCTTTAACGATGTGCCTAATGTCATCAAGAAGGCAGAACTAGCAACTGATAATGAAGTTTGTTTATTTTTTGCAGTATCGTTTGGTGACACTGGAGCCATAGAAATTACACACTTCACTTCAAAAGTACTGTCAAGCCCCATGATTTTAGTGAATCAGTTAATTCAGACAGTTTCCATGAACAAAACAAACAAAAAAATAATTGGCCTAATGTATTTGAGTTCCTTTATAGAACTGTTTTTTGAGGTTGTATAAAAAATATTTAGCACATTAATTTAATTCTTCATTGTTTTTGAGACACATGGAATTCTAGTCTGATAGATTATATAAATCTACTTTTCAAAAAGTAGATTGCAAACTAGAAAAAAATAGCTATCCTAATTATAGCTATTTAAGCGCATAAACATATTCTTATTCATTCTTCATGATTTATTTATATAATTTATGAGACCAGGATTTATTTGTCTCAAAAACAATGGAGATAACAATTAATTTGCCACCATTAAACTTAAAGAGAAATGTAAATACAAATAAGAAAAATAAGAAAAAAATGAATTAGTGGCCATTCAGTCTTCATTTTCAATCTGCCAACATCCATTCAGCCCTACCAGTACCTTGCTGCCTCCCTAACTCAGAGGCATTCACAAATCAACTCTCCGTTCGACCCTCTATTTGATGATGATTAGTAACAAAAATTGTCCTCACTGGCTCAAGCCTCCCCACAAACTATTTTCCTCCAACTCTTACCACAGGTGCCCAGAAAGGCCTATCAGAAGCCAGATAAAAATGCTAGGTCGGTGGACCTCCCTCTCTTTCGAAACCTACGTGAGACCGAACCTCTTCCACATCTGACAAGTCCACCAAACTCTCACATCTACATAATCTCGCTGCTTACCAAGCCCTGCAGGACTTGTTTGCATCCGGATGCAGTAACGGCTCTCCTGTTCAAATGCGCGGGAGCTACCATGCGTAGGTTTTCCCATTTGAATTGCAGTGTGGGCACTCCCATCCAGATGCAACGCAGGCTTTCCCATTCGAATTGCTTTGTGGGCTCTCCCATTCGTCTAAAACGAGAGCTTTCATGTCATATGTTTATTGTGGGTTCCCCATTCCAATTGCAGTGAGGGCTCTACTGTTCGAATCGCAGTGTAAGCCCTTTGCTCGGGTGCAGTGGGGGCTCTCCCTTTCCAAATCGCTGTGTGATCCTTCATGACCTATATCATGGAGGCTGTCCCACTCGGATCGCAGTGTGGGCCCTCCTATCCGAACAGTGGCCTGGAGGAACCTGCAATTAATCCTTTGACAGTAGAGGACCCCTCGTGTTTTCATGCGATTCAGGTCCTTGCGTTAGAGGGAGGGAAGCAATGCGTCTAAAACACATCGTAGGCTCCCTATTTCTGTGGCTGAGGGAGAGGTTATCACTTTGGATATTGTTCGGCTCGCTTCTCCAAGGACAAGGGCTTCCTTCCTCACTCATGACATTAAGAGCTCCCTTATATCTGACTCAGGTGCACCAAGTAATTAATTCTATCTCAGGACGTTCTCCATCTCTACCACGTTTCTCCCTCCAGTGATGAAAGCAGCAGCGAGATACATCAAACTTTATTAAAAAATAAATTTCTTCCTTCACTGCCGCAGCAGTATACAGTACATTCACAGCTCCTCGTTATCACTAGGCTATGCTTTTCCAAAATCCAGCTCCTAACTCCTGAGAATCAGTTGATCATAAGTTGATAAATGCAACAGCAAGATATATCCCAGAGTAAAGCACCCAAAATTCCCCTACAGCTCCCCAGGAGCCTCCCATAAACCGCAGCTCCAAGAGTGCCCCATTCAAACTTCCTCCAGATTCCAGCTACTATTGTCTCTTGCCAAGTTGCCTCGTATCTTTGTCACTCATTTTATTTACTCCTTTAAAATACGAGATTAAAGATTAAAAAAACAAATCTTCCATACAAATACTGTCATCCGCTTCATTCGCATCTTTCCAGCTTGCTGTCCTAAATCTAATTTGCACTTTTTGGGAGGTATATCTAAGCTCGAGTTGAAGTTGCTTCCTCATGCCCCTCCACTGTGGACAGCAAGCCAAATATGCTTAACCTTATTAGCTTAAAGATTATATAGGCAAATTGACTAGTTAAGTGAAGTTCCAAAGAGTAATTTCGGGAGGAGTGAACCCATCGAAAAACTGCCAGAGTATATAAGCAGCTTCTCACCTGGCTCTGGCATCAGCTCTTTTGGCATCCCTCCACCTCCCCAACTCCACCAACATAATTAGGCATCTTGTTAACATACTCATCATCCAAGCATTAGTCCCACTGGGGGTATATCTAAGCTCGAGTTAAAGTTGCTTCCTCGAGCCCCTCCACTGCGGACAGCAAGCCACATACACTAAGCATTATTAGCTTAAAGATTATATGGGCAAAGGAACTCGTAAAACATTGGATAATGTACATATGTGGAAAAATATAGGTATTTTGAGAATGGTTGAGCTATTGTCACACTTAAATTAAGTTAAGTAACCAAATAATTTTATTTAAACACTCCTCAACACTGTAAATAAGAGATGGGACAGGAAAGAGACAGAAAAGAGCACACAAGATGCCAAAAATACAGGAGAGATCCTGAGGACAGGTCAGAACATCGTTCTTGTGACCAGTGAGGGATGTCTCTGGCAGTGGGATGGGAGTCTCTAAAGTTGAAGGCTGGTATAAGGCTAGTATAAGGATAAGCTCAAAGGCAGAGCTGTCTTCTTATTTTCCTCTAGCTCTCTGCCCTCTTTTCGATGCATGCCAATCATCTCTCACCCTGCTCAAAGTTGAACTGGCTCTCCTGCTGCTGAGCAGTCGGCTAATGCCAGTCAACATGCAGCAGAGTAGCACAGAGGCCATTTACGTCAGAGTTGCACAGTGTTGCACACCGTTTCCGGTAAGGATGCAGGCTTTGTTAAGAGGAGAAAAAATGGAGAAAGCAAAAGGTCAAGACTGAATATCCACCTGCAGATGTTTTGAAGAGTCTGTTGTCAATAGTTGAGGTTGGTGCAGCTGGGGAACTTTTTTTGCGATGGAGGTGGTGGAGCTGATGTGTGGGGAGTTACAGTGGAGGAACAGAGGAGCTTGTGGTAAAAAAAAAAAAAACGTTTCTTCAAAGCTTTCTCCCCCTGTGAAGTAATCCCTCTGTCTTTTTCTCTACTTATTTCTTTATCTTGCTAATCAACTTGCAGGAGAAGCAACCATTAACAATGCAAAGAGGATGCAGATATTCCTGTGCTTGGCATACGCATAATAACGGCACCTCTCCAAAAGGCTTACCTGATTTGTCAGCCCGGCACCTGCGCTAAAGACCATAGAATCGTTTGTGATCAGAAAATACCCAAGGAGAGAGTGAGAGGGGGAACAAAACAGAGGGGAAAAAAACTGTTTCACCAAACTCGATAGTAAGAGAAGAGCAACAGGATTACTACAAGTGTGTGGGATATTCCTCCTCCTTGGCTCCCCATGCAGTAAGAAGGCAAAAGGTTCTCAAAGACTTATCCTTTAACCCCCACCAGGAGAGGTTTAAAGCCAAACTAACACATCCTCAAAGATGGGTTCAACTTCCCATTGTGGAGGCCAATAATCTATTTGATACAGAAATGGTGGGTAGATTACAGGGTAGAACAAAGCAAAAGATCTGCACAGCACACTATTTTGAGGGGTTATTTACTATTGAAAACTTTGAGGACAGTACGTTTTGGGGACTAACATTTTTTTTAAAGAATTCTTACTTTTATTCAGAAATGATGCATTCAAGTGATCAAAAGTAACAGTAAAGACATTTATCATTTATCTATCAACGAATGGTTATTAGGACTACAAATAACCATAATACTTTTTTATGGCTAATGATAATGTTTTACGTTTCTAAAGAGCTAGGAAAAACTAAAAGCTGGTGCAAAGAACAAATATAAACAGATTTAGATGGCTTCAGAATGGCTACACCCTTTCTAAATACAGCCTAAACACTGCCATCGGAAATTTTTTATTATATCTTCAAATGAAAATCACAGAATGTTCTATCTTGAGCCACACAATTCAGGTTATGAGAGTAAAAATAGAAACGGAAATGATAATCGCATTAGGGATCTAAACACAAGATCAGAGGGAGAAATTTTAAGATTCAGAGATGTGAAATACTTTACATTTTGTACTTCCCAATGTGATTCAGTGCTGAAACACAGCATTGAGCGTAAATTATGACATTTGTCTGTCAGATCCTGATAAGTATCTTTGCAAATTTGACAGCTTCCACATATCTCAATTTGGTTGTATACATATCCTCCGCATCCCATTTAGTGCATTCTGCACAGGGAAGACCAAGGGAATACTAGATGTCCCTGATTCCCTTCCCAGCAGTAGTGAGGAGCTGGGATCCAAGGTATCAAAGACAAGTCAAGGCCTCTTCCCTCTCTCCATGTTCACCTCAAATCAGCGTCACAGAGAAGCTTGAAAGCTCCCCGGGAACCTCGTTTCTCTCCTCCCCCAGCCTTCTGGGTGTAGCACAGGCATTATCAGAGATCGGTCTCAATACTCTGGTACGTTCAAGAGCACATGATTGTGCTAGAGAAAGCGAATGCCGGCTGCGGAACTGGGAGTGCTATCAGAGGGGGGACAATGGTACATTTGGGCTATTCAGAGTTTGCCTTTTCTCTGCAGCCGCTGATGGAGTGCCCATACTCACATCAAACTCAGCTAAAGCATTTGACCAGCCATTCCAAGGCCTTGATCAGACTACATAATGGAGTGTGATTGGTGGTAGAAGGTATGGACCAAACCCAGGTAAGGTGTTGAAAGCAGGAAATGGCTGCATTTTTCCTGAGCAGTACCAATATGTCAAAAGTATCAAGGTCATGATCTTGTTATTGATCTACATGGCCGAAGAACTTTGAAAATCACCACATTTACATTTTATAATATTCCAACTGTAAACAATCTTGTTTTTTAAAAGCAACAATTTTGAGCAGTAAAATTCCTGAGCAATAAAAAAGCAACCAAGATATAAAAGTTTATTTTGTGCAAACAATAAGCAATGACTCTTGTTTTAAACTTCCTTTCATTTTAGTACAATTATAGATTATCAGGGTAGATGCCATTTTTCATTTTAAATGAAAGTGGGAGATATAGATGCAGGATTTGTTCAGTAGTTTGTGAGGTTGTTTTAATTAATCAGATTACAAAAATAAATAAAATAAAAATAAAAATGTATTTAATAATAAAAAAAAACATTTCAATAGACAAAAAGTCTGGAAAACATTTTGAAAATGAATGTTGCATTGGATTTTAAGACAGTAGCTTTGTAGCATTTACCAAGAACCATTGGATCAAAACATGATGGATGTAATTATCTTTGAGTTATTTTGCTTGCTGATGATAAACTAAATGCCAAAGCAATGTTTACTCTGTTTTTTGGAGGGATCGGCACTGCTGGCTGAGACACTGGTCTGCTTTGGGTGGACTGAGACGAACGACCCGTGCGTATGCCAGCTTTACGCTGCGCTTGACCGTTAACATATCCCTCCACTCACTCAGCACACAGATCAGGGCCAAGCCTGAGGCTTTCAGTGCGACAACTCACCACAAATCAGCTAGCCAAAATTTACACTCAGGCCAGACCACATCCTTTTCACAAGGCTTTGAAAACAGTAAAAAAAATCGCAATGTTTATTCTGAACAGCAGACTTCTTGTGATAAATGTAATAAAGCTGGATGTTGGAAGTCAAGTCACCTTCATTTATATAGCGCTTTTTACAATACAGATTGTGGTAACACTTTATTTTGATGGTCCCTTTTGAACATTCTGGTGAATATAAGTAACTTTGCAACTACATGTCAACTAACTCTCATTAGAGTATTAGTGTACTGTCTGCTTAATATCTGATAACTCTTTATTGTGATGGTCCTCCAACAGACAGTCTATAAGTAACTATGCAACTACATGTCAACTTATTCTAACCCTAACCCTACCAGTCTACTAATACTCTACTAACACTCTAATGAGAGCTAGTAGACATGTAGGTGCAACGTTACTTATAGTCAACAGAATGTGTTAAAGGGACCATCCAAATGAAGTGAAACCCAGATTGTTTCAAAGCAGCTTTACAGTGATAATAGGAAATGAATGCAACAAAGATTGTTTTGGTAGTATAGCAGCTCTAGAAGAAAGTCATTGTCTAGCTTAAGTAAGTTTTTAATTGATACATTTCCTTTGTAAAAATCATTAGTTATTAACTTAGGGGCCACTTGCACAAAACCGTTTTCAACTTAAAACAGAAAACTTTTAATGCATTTTGGCTGTTCATTTAAACGACAATGGCTTTTTGGTGGCCTGAGAATGCAACTTTGAAGTAGGTTTCAAAGGTTTCGCTTTTTGAAAGCGATACTGTTATCATCTCCGTGTAAACTTCAAAAATGTGAATCTGTGAAAACGGTGATGGCTTACACATGCGTTGAACAATTGGCAAACAATAATAATTATAGATACTGTGTTAAGTTTGTAGTTGTAATTCCCTGTTTTGCGGGTGTGGGTAAAGACGTTCAAGCTAGCGAGACTAGGTCGGTGCAGGCTTTATTAAGACAGTTAACGGGAGTAGGATAATTAGACAGTTCAAAGGCACCTGCTTACCATCCCATAGGGGCTGGAATTCTCTGGCCCCTTCCCCTCCCCTCTCATTTAAAAGCATGTTAACTCCTATCAGGGGCTAGCAGGCTAATTTAACTTCTGACATTTGATATCTGAGGAATGAGAAGGATCAGCCGTTTAGCCGGAACGGGATTACCCCTCCATCTACCCCCACTCTTTCCGTCCCCCACCCTGATGAGAAAGCTGCTCTCAGTCAGGCCAAATTCATTAATTTGCTCGCTGTTAAGCACTTTATCAATGACGGCGAAAATGCCGCTGCATAAAGTGGAGCAACGTCCCCTATGTTAGCAACTGTGTGGCTGAGATTTTTCAGGCCTTACAGGCCAACTGGTAAACTGCCACATAAACAGTCACAAGTTAACAGTTTAGTCCTATTTTGCTCTAGTTTATCTTAAATTTAAATGAAAATGAATTAAATTCTCATCTTATAAATGCATTTATTATTCAGTAGAAGGATATACATAGGTGTCACAGCCAATGGCTGTGAAGAAGCACACAATAAAGGAGACAATCAAATAGATATTTAGTCCAAGAATCAAAACAACAAACAGGAGAATAACATGGAGGAACCACAAACACACTGACTTCAAATAACGCAAGACAAGGAACTAAAAGAAAAAGAGGGCTTATATTCAAGGGCAAACAAAAGAGCTATGGAGGTAATAAATGAAACATAGCTACCTGAACTGAGGACTCAAATTAATCTGTAGTCATAGAAACAAACAGGCAGGGATTAGGATGACAGAAATAATTAGCAAAATAGAAACAGAACACAATGTAAACTGAATCAAAAACTTTCTTCAACCTCAACTACATTTGTTGAAAATAATAATAATAACAACAACAATAATATGAAATCTAATGATCATAATCTAATGATCATAATATGAAAACTAATAATAATAAAATCAAAAATGTACAATCAAAATATATAAATCATTTTTTAAATTAAAAACAAGTCAAGATAAAACTTACTAAAAACTTCTTCTTGTTAAATTATTGAAATATGAACTCTACAGGGGTCTCTAAGTATTTATCTTACATCAAAGTGGTTTGGATGACTGAAATTCAGGAATTCCTGATGTATTGTGTTGGATTGGCAACCTAAATCCAGAATAATCTAAACAAGATAAATGCAAGCAAAGAAAGACAAATTCCATGATGGGCCAAACAGTGAGAGAAAGACAAAGAGGAGAGAAAGGAATCACTGGTTTGATAGCAGAGGTATTTGACCATGTTGTGCTGCTCTGATAAATGTTTGAGCTTCGGCGTGAAAGGAGACGGCTTTGGGTGAAACTGTGTAACACACTGCAGCCCTTTGAAGGTGCAGCTGTTGATGCTTACAGTTTCTCAGCTGCCCCCTTCAGACATAAGGCCCCTTTCACAAGCCACCGTGACAATCAGAATTCCAACCTACAAGCCAAACATCTTAAAAATATCACGACAATCAGGATTCCAAACCTCAAATCCGAAACCATTAAATAACATGACAAATTCTCCTTTGCAAAAAAAGCAGAGCATAACACCAATTGCTGTTGACCTGTTCAACTAGCTCCATATGTAGCGTGACCAGACGTACCGTTTTCATTGGGACAGTCCCATATTTCAGCTTTATTTTTAGTATCCCGAGTCCCGACTTATAAAAAAAACGTGTTTTGTCCCGAATTTCTTCATTCCTAAATTGTCTTTGCTAGGCGATCATAAAAGTGAGTAGTAGTCTTCTGTCACGAGAGAAAAGCCTTATCCAGGAAGTTTAAAAGTAGGGTCCTTAACCCATTGCCAGAGGGTCTGCAAAATATTGCGATACCGTATTTTCGGATTTCACATATTTTTTATCATCTAAAACGTGCTACTCTTTATATTCTAAACTGACTTATATAATGCATCTAACATCAAATAAGCAAAACGTAGACACTTAAAAGTAGGCACTTCAAGGTCTGTGAGACAAGTAAGCAGTAATTTCAGCTGAGATTTGGTTCATTTTTGCTACATGCTTCAGGAAGTTTTTCACAGAGGTGTTAAATAAACATACTGTTCCTGAAAAACGTTGTTTATTTAATTTGCATCTCAATTGTATTGCTTTTTTGTTCTTTTTTTTATATAACACAATTATTTTTTGAGGTCATTCTAGTCAAAGACAATCACATCTACTAAAGATTATTGTGATATATTAGTCACTGTTCTGAACTTTTTAACTGGTGTAATCATATGTGTCATAATCCACTTTAAATGTGCTTTGGGGCATCCACCAGTTTCTTATAACTTAGACCCACTTAAAAGATTCTGGGCAGATAGAAAATGTTAATTTTGATTCAAGTGTCTGAACCAAATCTTTTTATTAGACTATGAGACACCAAGTGAGACAGGCAGGTAAATGCCTAAAAATACACACATATATTAAGATTAGGGACATCAGTCTGATCTGACAGACATAAAAAAGGACACAAAACAACAGATAGCAAAACCATTTGTAGTCCAATTACAGAACAAATGACACTAATTAACCATTTCGTTTTAGCGAATTAAAAACATGACAGAGTTGACAGTGGAGACAGATCCAGAGCAAAGACCTTCCTTTTACGAGACTTTTTTATTTTATTAAATTTAATTAATTTATTGTTGGATTTATGTAAATAAATGTATGATTTAAAATAAATAAATAAATAAATAAACATATGCATTCATGAATTGTTCCCAATAAGATAATAACATGCATTTAATAGCATTTAGTTTTGTAACTTGGTTACAATTGCTAACTCACGCAAGCTTTACAGAACATCCTGCAAGAAAGACCAGGAGATGTTCTCTCAGTCAGCCTCATAATGCTCAGTTATTCAACCCAAACCCAGATCATTATTTCAAGTCCCTCTCCATCCTCCCTGTTAATGTAATGAGATACACTCCTGAACATTACTGGCATCCCTGAATCAATCTTTATATCTCCAAAGACAAATCTCCTAAACCTGCTCCCTATGAGTTTCTCTCACTGCTTTTTCTCTCTTCCTTCTCTCTGTCATTAAAGGATGTGTTTCTCAGTCAATGTACCGTCTGTCGATCTGCCATGAAGCCATGTGTTGTATTATACAGTCCTGTGCGTCTCTTTCTACATTTTTGAGTCAGCCAGTGACACTGTTACATAAAAAAGACATGGCACAAACTATGCCGGAAATTATGTTGCTGTTGTCACATCAAAATCACAGTGGTGCTTCAGAAAGAGTTTTGAAAAGCAATGTTTGTATAATACTCTCTCTCGTTGTTTCTACTTCTTTCCTGATCTCTCTTTCTCTCTCTGGAACGATGCTGAGCAGAGGCAAAGCCAGAACCACACAAAGGTGCCATTGATGAAGAGACGGGTGTAAAACAGGCCAGTCTGCCCCTCTTAAAACACAGAAAAGAAGTCACGAGGTTGCCAAATTATTCACAGGAAAGACAGGACACTGTGTGTATAATTCAGTTCTGAAACACACCGTAATTTGGAAATCTGTCACATTTCATCATCATTAGTTTCTTTTGTAAGGGATCACACATTCACATGTTTAGTAAACATCTAATTCACAAAATTTTGACAGAGCCATTGTCTTGTGGATTATGCTACAACATATCTCTTTGAGCATGACGAAGAGTTCCCGGTTTGAAGTCCTTTCCTAATCCCATTCCTATCTCTCCTCTCCTATCACTTCCTGTCTCGAACTCAACTGTCCTATTCAAGGGAGGAAAAAAAAATTTTTTTTACTTACTTTTTAAAATTTTTATACTTAAAATTAATAATGTGAATTTATCATTTCTATTTCAAATAAATGCTGTTCTTTTGCACTTTCTATTCAAAGAACTCTGAAAAACAATGCATTACAGTTTCCGTAAAAAAAAAACAGGAACAAATTATATTTTAAAATAAAACAACAACTGTTACAATGAAATATATTCTTATTTAATATTTAACAATATCACTGTATATTCATATTAATATAGTAAATATTAATTTACTGTATTTTTTTATTAAATAAAGGCAGCCTTTGTGAGCATAAGAGTTTTGAATGGTAGTGTAGATAAAAAATAAAATAAAAAAATAATGCAACAATTTATGCAACAATTTTTGATATCATTAATTCAGAAAGCAATTTTTTTAACTTTACTTTTTATTTTATTAATAATATCAGTTTACATATGAACTGAGATGACCACCATTTTTGTCTTGTTTGATTATACCAGAAAAACACATTTGAAACAATAAAGAGTAGCTCACTAGTTGTCAGGATATACACACTAGGCAGAGATATTTATTTTGGGCACAAGGCAAACACAGGGTAAACGGGTGAGTTGAAATGCACAGTCTTGAACGGAGAAGATAATAATAGTCCATTTATCTTAAAGTGCCCCTATTATGCTATATTAAAGTCTCCTACAACAGGTTTACATGCATCAAAGTTAAAAAAAAAAAAGGTTTCATTTTCTTATAATAAACATTGCACATGACCACATTTTTCAATGATTCTCAAACGACTCCATGGATGAATCAATCTCTCTAAATCCCTCCTTTCCGCAAGCTACTCTGCTCTGTTTGGACAGACAGTGTGTTGTGATTGGTCTACCGCATACAGCGTGTTGAACAAAAACAAAAACGTTCATTGCCACAAGTGAACTTCAGCTCCATCCAGAGGCTTCCTATAGCTCAGCGATGGTACACCGTAAACTAAAGACAGTAATGAACGATGACTTCGATTTTACCATATCAATCAGAGCGCGATTCCGAAGATGAAACATTGGAAGAACTAGTTTTTCAACCCGAACCTCCATCGCAAGGACGACTTGAGCAGGACGTTTCTCAGTGATACACTACTCAGTTTGAGGTATATTATGAGATGTTGAAACTGTAATTTCTCACCATCAGCATTAACAAGAGTATGTCCATCAACAAACCGATGTATATATTTCTAATTTATTGGGGTGAACATGTGGGAACTGTATCAATAACGGTGCATACATTAGCTGAACTCTAGCGTGAATGACTGATGTAACTTGCTCCATTCTTTCTCTTTACTCAACGTAGTAAGAACGACAGATGATCTGAATTAATAGAAACATTTTTAGGTAATAGTGGCCCACAGCTGCTTAGCAGAAGTATTTCAGTAAGACAGTGATAACGTGGTTTAGCCAGTTAGCAGGAGATCTACACAATGTAAAAAACAAAATTAAGTATTTTGAACACTGGTAGAAAATATATACATATATATTTAGTCATACTTACAGCTTGTGATTCTGAGGAACAAGTTGGTCCAAATAAACTGGGTACTGACCCATCTTTCTAGAGCAAGCGTTTCGCAAATCGAACTCCCAGATTTGAGAAGCAGCCGTCAACAAAATTAATGGGAACACAGCAAAAGTTTGGGATTATGCTGTGGTATCGTGGTGAAAATGAATTTTAACCACTGATTCTACGCAGTATAATCCTTTGGAAGTGAAAATAAACAGAATTTACTCTCACAGTGGAGAGCACGTCTTGAAGACATGATATCCAAACAAACGAGCTACAGCAAGATGTCCTGTCCATGCAGAACGTAGGCGGGCATTATGCAAATGTAGTAAGTCATGATGTGTGAACTTCGTGAAAATGATGCACTTTAGGGGCACTTTAAAGATTTGTTTGATAATGATGGGTACAGCAGAGCACACACCTCAGCGGATTGCTGGAACAACAGGTGAATATTGGAGGTAGATATCCACAGAAACAAACAGGGAAACACCAGGGGAATAACTTCAGGAGAATGATCGCTGGGAACAATGGAGAAGAGGGAATAGGGCCCTATCTTGCAACCAGCGAAATTGACTTTGTACACGATGCATGTATCATTCCTATTTTGCACCCGACGCACAGCGGACTTCTCCCTCCACATAAGCATGTCTGTAAATTAGAGAATGAATTTGCACTCCCGGGACGGTTCAGCGAAAAGAGGAGGCGTGTTCCAGCACAAACGTTCCCTGGTGCTATTTTGCAGTTCCAGAAAACAATTCCGCCACTGACCAGGAAAAACCTTGTCTAAAGTCAGTGGCGCGATATTCAGATTATATTTTAAGGGCGCATGCTTGGCCATAATGTAGTGTGTGCACAATACACTTTGCTTCTCTCATCCACACAGACGCAGCAGTTGCCATTTTTGCAAACCATACATAATTACAAGGAAAAATATTCCACACGAGGGAAATCATTGTGGTGTCCATGAAGATGTGAAAAAATAGGCATACTATAGCTTACACATTTACCCAAATTATTATACGCCTGTTTAACTGAAGCTAATTTGGGTGGGTTTCTCCCATCCCCATACCATGTCACTTCTCTGTCTTTTACGGCCCTGACAAGAACGTCGGCCTCCTCGGCTGTTAATCGCTCCTGGTGTGCGCCTGGCAAATCCGCCGTTATAATATAGCAATCCGCCATGGAACAAGCACGCCTGCTCTTAAAGGGAATGTTAGATGTCGCTCTGAGTGGTTTATTTCACGTTACACCCAAACCACACCTATGAGTAATGTAGCTACTTCAGACCAACCCATTTTAGATTTGCGTTGGGCACAAGAGTCATTTATCCCGCCGGTATAATAGCATCAGCGCCCAAGATCCGTCCACAAAGTTACTTGCGTTTCAGATCGTTAAAACAGGGCCCATAGAGTCTTTCCTTGTTCAAGGCCAAACAAATTCTGAGGTAGAGGTGTGTGCTTTTGTGTGGAGTTGATGAGGTGAGCAATTAAAATGTGTGGAGGTGGGAGCCAAGAGGGATTCTGGGAAATGTAGTGCTGGAGACTGGGCTGGTGACAGGAGATAGTGGCAATAGTAATAATAAAATTAACTAATAAATGTAGACACTATATTTAATGAAATACACATGAAAACAGCTCTGTGGGATGATATAGAGTCAGTATGCAGGTTAAATTTCTAATGTTCACAAGTCATCCACTAGACATCTGTGAAAAGACAAAATTTCCCATGTATTTTCAATGTTTGGTTGTCAAAATCACCCTGACATATCAGTACTTTTATGACGGATAGATGAATGCTTGATTCTGACTCGTTAACACATGGAGAAAAAGTAGTGTAGTTTCAGATTTGATTACATAATAAATAGCGCAAATTACAGAGCGTTTTAAGAACATTAGACCAATGACCATAAGAACAATACCACAAGTGAACATTAAAATACTGAGAGGCCCACAATCTATTATTTCTCAGATATTGAGCATATATTTTGTGTCAGATTATATTTGGCATCTACTCGGAAAGCAGTTGGGTTAGAGAAATCTAGAATAAACAATTGATACGAGTATCATGGTGACCTTCAATGCCTTTGTACAGAATTGTCTTGTATGAGTTGGCAACTGTGGCATTGATTGGTTTCACACAAGCAGGTCTTGCCCTGGTTCAAACTGTACACCCTAACAATGTTATCACAGATAGTCTGACTGTCTGGTAAAAAGATGTTTCTTTCAAATGTCTGCTGCCTCTACACAGCTAAGTTCATTCTCACTTCTTAGCTACATCGATCTCTTTTAAGATGCTCGGTTAGCTAGTGTTGGCGTACCAAGGCCAGCAATTACAAGGGCTGAGCTCTTATCCAATGAAGACAACAAATGGATGGCCCAACACTCCCTCCCTCCGCTGGATAAGAGACAAGAGCTTCTGATTGACAAGGATGCAGCTCACCATATCAACTCACTTCTCTAACTGTCAATAATGACTGTGGCTCACACACACACACACACACACACACACACACAAACACACACACACACACACACACACACACACACACACACACACACACACACACACACACACACACACACACACACATTACCAGATCCATTTACTGCAGAGATGAGATGTGGAGGGAGGGCAGGGGGTGGGAATCAACCTCTGTTTCTAATCAATCATTGAAAATCAATGTCATACTTCACAGTTCTTTGATACAGGCTTGCTGTGAGGGGTGCTACAGTGAGATGAGAAGTAATGGACAAAGCCACAGCAGCAAAAACAGCAAGTGAGGTGTGTGTTAGCACTGCATAGAAAATACACTGAAATGCACTATAAACCTATTTATCAACAGTAAAATAAACTTTTGTAATCCAGCAAAAATGGATAATGGAATAAAAAAAAAATTAAGTCAAGTCAAGTATATTTATATAGTGCTTTTCACAATATAAATTGTATCAAAGCAGCTTCACAGTATCAATCAAATAACATAATGTTTGTTTCTTAGTGAAAAAAAACATCCACGATTGGTACGGCTGATCAATGGTATTAATGCTTGGTTAATTAATTTGAATATTGAATATTAGACTAAAGAGTGTTTGAGGAGAAAATCTGAAGAGTGGCATGACATAAAGAAAGACAGAGACAGACATAGTGGGAGGGATACAAGAGGATAATACATTTCCTCAGCAGTGTCAGAAAAGGTTCAGTTTGTTCCTCTCTGTGGGACGACACCACTGATGTTCACTCACTAATAAACAAAACTCCACTTGTTCGCCTACGTTATACATTATACGTCATACATCGGGTCAGAGGTCACCGCTAGAACCTGACTCTCTCGTGAACGCGTGTGAAGCCAGTGATTATAGTTTATAAAGTTTTAAATACGGATATTTTTCTTACAAAAACCCATCACTTCGCTTCAGAAGGAATTTATTAAACCACTGGAGATGTATGGATTACTTTTATGATGCATGGATGTGCTTTTTGGAGCTCCAAAAACTCTGGCACTATTCAATGCTATTACAGAGCTGGGAAGAGCCAGGAAATTATTTAGTATAACTCTGATTGTCTTCGGCTGAAAGAAGTAAATCATATAAACCTAGGGTGGCTTGAGGGTGAGTAAATTATGTCATCATTGTCATTTTGGAATCATCTATTCCTTTAAGGTGCTATTTTCCATTCATTTAAGATGAACCGTGAGCACAGGTTTCCATTTTACCTTTCCAACTTCATTAGAGAATTGTAGCTTGGACGTTTTGCTAAACATCTCCTGTGGAGATAAACTCACACTAAACTCATACTGATTTGGAACCACATGAATTAACATTTCTGGGTAAATATTCCTTCTTCCCATGATGCCTAACTAGATATTCCAGACATAAATCTAGAAACCCTGCAACTCATCAATGGGTTTATGAAAAACATCTGGAAGAGGGAGATCTCATAAATGCTACTGAACATTCAGAGGAGCTGAGTCTACAACTACTGAATCTGTACTTTATCCAGGTGTGTGCGTGTGTGTGTGTGTGTGTGTGTGTGTGTGTGTGTGTGTGTGTGTGTGTGTGTGTGTGTGTGTGTGTGTGTGTGTGTGTGTGTGTGTGTGTGTGTGTGTGTGTGTGTGTATGTATGTATGTAGGGCAGGGCTGCTGAGGGCCTCTCCACCTCTGTACCAGCAGGGCCCAAGCTAATCCCTGTCCTGAGGCCCCAGAAAGACATCACCCTCTGCCAGCCGCCTGGCCGTCTCCCTGCTGCTTCAGGAAATGAACTCCAGAAGAGCAGCCAGAAGGAGACTGGTAGACTCGAGGCCAGCGAGGAGCACCTTTGTCTGGAATGAAGAGACACAGGCATCCACCCCGCCCGCTGTGACCCCAACAATGGTTAAGAATCTCTGCCACATTCTCTATGAACCGGGCCAGAATAGCAGAGGAGACGAAGAGAGCAGGCGTGGAAGAGAGGGGAACTAAAAGGATAAAAGTTTTAGAGATTGTGTGTGTGAGTGTGTGTGTGTGGCCTGGTAAACCCTACGTTATGGGGACAAAATGTACCCACAAGGATGGCAATATCCGAAATCCTTGTTCGTGTGGGGACATTTTTTGGTCCCCATGAGGAAATCAGCTTATAAATCATACTAAGTGATGTTGTTTGAAAATGTAAAAATGCAGAATGTTTCCTGTGATGGGTAGGTTTAGGGATAGGGTTAGTGTAAGGGAATAGAATACAGTATAAAAATCATGTCTATGGAAAGTCCCCGTGTGTGTGTGTGTGTGTGTGTGTGTGTGTGTGTGTGTGTGTGTGTGTGTGTGTGTGTGTGTGTGTGTGTGTGTGTGTGTGTGTGTGTGTGCGTGTGTGTGTGTGTGTGTGTGTGTGTGTGTGTTTGTATAATTGCAAAGGAGGAGGAAAGAAGAAATATTTGAGAGAGAGATAAAGAAATATGTGACTGGAAAAGGAAAAGCTACTATGCTATCCCGTTACTTAACAACCACTTGCTTAACCAACACAAAATGGGTGTCTTAAAAGTGAAAAAAGGGAATATGAGGGGCTTTCGCGCCGGAGGAACCTTTTCACTTAAAACTTCTCACTATGCACAGTCAACAAATCTACAAATAAATACAACTCTGAACAAACAAAATAAAAGTGAATCACTGTTACAGGAAGTCTGAGCAAGCATTGTCCTAATATCAGTGCTTTATATGTGCTACAAATATGCTGAGATCAACAGCGTAGAAAGGTTTTCACTGATGTTTACTAGTTTCTGAGAAAGAGAGGGGAGGGTGGTGGGCGCACGAGGGAGGTGGAGACCAGCAGGACAGAGTGTCGAAACAGTTGATTATGAGTCCCATCAAGTGATCAATGATTTCATTAATAAGACGAATCATGCAGCTGTCACCACACTGACACCAGTGTGAGAAATGATCCTGTAGCACATTTACCAAACCCTTCCTCTCGGGAATTCCAGAATTACCCCCATACGCACACATCCACATGTCCATTCAATAATTTCCCGTTAGTGTAACAGCCCAGCATCAAACGGAGAAAAGAAGGGGGGCAGGTCGGACGGGACAGAAAAATGAAAGGAGTGTCAGGATAAACGGTTCTTACAGGGAGAGAGACAGGAAGAGGAAAGGAGAAAATCCATTTTGAGCCCCCATTTTCAATTAGGCTCCACAAGCTGTTATCACAGGTGTTGCAGAATAGGTCCGAGCGAGGGTGAGTGGCTGCTATCCGCCTGCTGAAATGAACCCTTATCTGCACGCCACAAAGATGGGCCGGGACAGACTATCTGTAAATTACTTTCCGGCTGCACTGCTTACAGGAACTTTATTTCTGTCAGATGACATTCGCCTCTATTTGCTGTTGATCATTTAAATAGCTGCCTAAAAAAAAGGACTTCACCTCTGCCTTTCATCCTTTTCATTATTTATTATGTTTAATAGTTTTATGAAATTCTTATAAGCATATAAATATTACAATTTATGTAAACATTTTAAATATTTTATTAAATATTAAAAAATATATGTATAAAAATAAAAAAAATGTTTTATAAAATGTTTGGTTGGTACTCGCCATGTTTTGCAATAGATTCAATGTAGTTGTTTTTTTTTTTAAAGTACTTTATAAGTATTTTTATAGTATAGTTTGACTACTTTAAATTATTAGTGGCCTCTAGCTTGACAAATTTCAAAGAGGCTTCCCCGACACGGTTTACAGTGAATGCATCTCAAGTCAGTGAAAACGCAAGTTCAAACAATTTGTCTGACAACCTTCCAAAGTCTTCTCTCCTTTTTTCCTGTTTGTCCCAACTTTCTTCCCTCCCTCAGTTATTCATGCTTCCTTCATTTTCATTCATTTCATCACTCTGGCATCCATGAAAAAGTATGATCACACACCAACAATCCAGAAACTATTTTGCACTCTTGTTCTTTCTGTCCCTCTCTCTCTCTCTCTCTGAATGGCAGGTGCCTTTTTGCCCCTTTCTAATTAACAAATTATCCCATGACGACGGGTTTATTCAGTTGAAGCGCACAGACATCACTCTCTCTCTTTCTTTTTTCTTTCTCACTCTCCCTCTCACGGTCCAGGCAGCAACAATAGAATCAGAGGACTTTGTGGTCCACCTGCCTAGCAAATGATGAGAGTTGAGGAGGAGGGAAGCCCCCTTCCCTTCACCCCTTCCAAAGAGGACCAATCAGGCCATTGTGGTGGCACAGTCGGTTCCTTTGAGCTGTCAGGCCAGGGGAGCCGGTCCACAGATGAATGCTTTGCAGGCCTGCGCCAGTCTTTATCTAACCATGTGGGAATGCTCCCCACCAAGCCTGCACAATTACACACTGCGGTTAAACTTTTTCACAAACTTTTTGGCCATGTGGTGAGAGAAATAGGAGAGGAAGAAAAGTATTAGGGTGAAGGAGAAGGCAATGGGAAAAGATCAATTTTCATCATATATACTTGTAGCTCAATAGTTAAAGCATAGTGCTAGCAATGGCAAGGTTATGGTTTTGATTCCACCTTGTACTAAGTAACAGTGGCTATTTCAGAGCTACACAATTATGATAATATTTTGGTCAATTTATGATTTATAAATTTGTCATTAATCACAACTAACATGATTTGCCACAAAATATATGATTAATTAATTACATGTTTAAATTAATTCACAAAAATACTCTTAACTATAAATCTTTCATTTATTTAATAAACTACAGTGATCTGATCAAACACCTGTATTTATTTACTCCCTATCAACTCTATCTGAAAATCATTTATCTTAACAAGCTTGTATTTCATAATTTTTCTAAACTCCAACTCCACATTCTCAGTGTGTTATTTGGGGTTTCCCCTTCTGCACATCCTTCATACGTGCCAGGACTGACCTAGGATCAGTTTTAGTATTTATCTAGAGGTAAAAGTTTAATGTTGCACCTTTACCGGCCAATCCTGGGTCTGTCGAAAAAGGGGAGCAATTGGCCACTGACACGGTTGGGCTGCTCACAATTGCCTTTTGTTAGTCTTGAGGGGGCGGCACAGGTTAAAGTTGACAGGGTTTAGGTTACATCAGATAAGAGGTTATGAGTATTGGGAGACCAGGAGAATGTTGGGTAATTATAATCACACCAGGAATGTGTAAGCTATCTTATGGCTGAGGTAAGGTCCTTCGGGAAGCAGGTCTGTTGTGATTGTTGGGCCATTATGGTCTGTTGAGAGCTTGCGGTCAGGGCTACTTACTGGAATCTGAGCTTATGAAAAAACTATGAAAAACTTGCCTACTCTCAGAAAGTCAATTTAGTTATATTTTCCACAACACTCTGCCTTGAAGACAAGTTCTACAAACAGTTTACTCTGTAATCATGCAAACAAGTCATAAAGCATGCCTTATCAATATAGTCTCTAAGGGTATCTGAAAATTTCACACTAAAGCTGAATCAGAAATGCTTTTGTGTATCAGAAACATAAAACACTATGGACGAAAGACAATTTCATACTTTTCATCGTTTTTGTGAAACATACAACTTGAGTCCCATGGAGAGTCATGGGTGATGGTATTCATTTGATCAAATGATCCCCCGCGTCTCTCCCCTGAGTGTGGGAATGAACCCCGGCCAGATGATCACTGCAGCAAACTTTCCAAGACAAACCTTATGTTGTTCATTCAGAGAAGTAATTACCCTTGCATTACAGAGAAAAATCCACAATCAGTAAGCTAAATTACATCCATGCTTTTTCCACAACAGTAAAGCTGTATCCCCCATCTCATTCCCAACTCTCAACCGCCCTCCTCTAATTAATGAAAGAGAGCTGGCCATCTGGGAATGACTAACAGTGAGAAAGAGAGAGATGGAGGGTGCTTCTAAGAGCAATTAACGATGCCCTCCAAAAAAAAAAAAAAGGAAATTCTTGCCATATTACCAGAGGCTTTCATGTGGAGTAGTACAAAACCAGACCACTCATCAACCAAGACACACACCCGCACACCATTTGTGTGACTTTTTGTGTAGAGAAGGAGAGTGTTTATCACAACATTGATATAAAACAAAATGCTAATATTTTAAGATAGTTGTATGTGATTTTTAGCTAATCCAGGCTGTTTCTTGCAGGCCCAAGCTAGTAATTTAAAGTCATTCTCTGGCCAAAGCTGGTTTAGATGTACTGTTTGGTCAACTAGACAATAAGGTGACAGACCTGGTTTGACCTGGTAGGACCCTCTTGGTCAAGCTGATTAGAGTTTGTAGACTACTTTCAACCTGTAAACACAACCCAGGCTCATTGAAAAAAACTTTTTTGTAAAATTATTTTAACATATAAAAGTGTGTTCAAGTTCATTTTAAATAGATTCATTTGAATCTGGTAACATTTTGCTGCATTAGTACGTTGGTTTGTTGTATGTATCTGTCAGGGTTCTGCCCTGGCAGCTTTGTCTATGTCTTTGTTTCATGTCTCTATGTTTGTGTTGTGCTTAAACATGTGGTTTTGTTTGTGTTTGCCATGTGCTCCTTTGTTCCTGCCTCCAAGTTTCCGATAAAATAAAACAAAATTCTGTATCAAATTACAGTTACTGTAAATCCGGCCTCTAGTTCATAAACGCCCGAGGAGAACTGGCCCCCGACTGAGCCTGGGTTCTCCCAAGGTTTTTTTTCTCCATTAGGTCACCTGATGGAGTTTTAGGACACCAGTAGGTCACTTGATGGAGTTTTTCGGTTCCTTGCCACTGTTGCCTTTGGCTTGTTCAGTTGGGGATATTCAAAATAATTAACCAAGCATTAATACCATTGATCAGCCCTACCAAACGTGGATGTTTTTTCACTAAGAAACAAACATTGTTATGTTATTGTTATTTGATTGATATTGTGAAGCTGCTTTGATGCAATTTATATTGTGAAAAGCGCTATATAAATACACTTGACTCGACTTGACTTGTTTCCCTGTACCACGCCCTCTTGTCTAGTTGAGTCCTCGTTTGTCAGAGTGTTGTCACCTGTTCCTTGTCAGAGTTTTACCGCCTAATTCCTCATGTTCTCTGCTCCCTTGTTTGAGTCCTCGTTTACCTGAGTGTGTACACCTGTTCCTCTTGTTCTTAGCTCCCTTTATATGTGTGCTCTTTCCCTCATGTGTTGCCAGTTTGTTATATGTTGTGCCACTGTGAACTTCTGAGCTAAATAGTTTGTTACCAAAGTCTTTAGTGTGCTTTAGTTTTGGCTTCGGTTCTGTCTGTCTTGTCTCTTGTTCCAGACCTGTCCTGCTAAGCAGAGCGTCCCTGACTGCTTTCTCCCTTTTGCTTTGGAGCAAGCCTAGTGCTGAGTCTGAGATCCCGGTGTGCCTTGCTGTTGTACGTGGACTTCCTGTCTGGCTACTGCTGGTATTCTCTGTTCTCACTCTGCACTGCCATTGCTACTCTCCAGCCTACAGACATCTTGTGCAATTATCAACGGCAGCTCGGCTAGCTTCAACTTCTGTCTTTGTGTCGTCCTTGCCTATTGTTTGGACTGTTCACCTCTCCCGCCACTTCCTGTCGTATGTCTTTAAATAAATCTGTTAACTCACATTCTGCATTTGAGTCCTCCTTCATAGATCCATGGCAGTTTGGAAAAGAAGTGTGCGGTGAGGGAAGCTAAATGCTGGGCACATTTTAGGAGGGCATCTAGGAGGGCCAAAATTCTCGCCAGTTGATAATACCTAGATTATCAAAATCAACTGCTGGCGGTAGATTCTTTTCATATTTAGCACCTTAACTCTGGAACAGTCTTTCTAGTATTGTTCAGGAAGCAAACAGTCAATTTAAATCTAGACTAAAACACATCTCTTTAACCTGGCATACACGTAACTGTCACCATTATCTTCAGTTCATGCCTGCCTTTGTTGATTTTCCCGCTACAATCTATCACCATGGACAGTAACACCATTCATCACATCTGTTCGTCCTTTTAGTCAATCATCACAGTGTTTATAAGTTTGTCCCTCAGTTCTGTTGTTTTTCGGTTGTTTGCGTCTGTGTTTGTGTTTGACACTCTGTTAATCCTGTCTTCTGTCATCTTCACTGTGTGACAAAACAACCGACCAAAATGGATTACGCAGTTAAATTTGCGGCTTTTTATTATTTTCAGAGGAGTTTTTCCAACTCGCCATCACCAGCCTCTTCGACGACGAGACCCTGAAGTCACTGTTCTGGATCGGGGCAAATTACCATCACCTCGTTGACCTCCCAGACACCACCCGATTAAACTGGAAAGAAACCATCAGGTGTCTGAAGAGCATCCGTCCTCGATTGAGGACCCAGCCAGACCAACAGCCCGAATCACCACCTTCGACCACGGAGAACTCGTGTGTGTGTGTGTGTGTGCCCCTTGCAGACGGAGAGCTACCACAAGCCGCGACGCATCATCCAGAGCCCGTGGAGAAGTGGAAAGAGCTGACCCTCGCCCTGGAAGTGGAGCTCCATCGTGAGTCTGACCAGGGGTGTGAGCCCGCGACATCAGTGGACGAGGGAGTCGTAACTAAGCAGAATGAGGACTGTCTGATAAAATTAAATGAGGAAGTATCAACTCCCACCCGATACCTTCATTATTGCTGTTTTTAGACAGCACTAATGACTGTACGAACTATGAATTCCCAATTGTATCACTCTACATGGACTGTTACTCTTACCATCTGTCTGTCAAGTCTTGTAGCATCGCAAGCTCAGACAATCCCCCAGCCCCGCCGCTGGCGGATATTTACAGCCCTGCGCCATCTATGTGGAAGCCCTGCAATGATGTCGAGCAGCAGGTCATGTTACCACCAGGAGCGCCAGTGTGAGAGGATCCTGCGGCTCCGTCTCTGGCCTCGGATCTCTTCGCTCCATCTCTGCCCGTCGACCTGTGGGCTCCGCCTTGGCTCCTTCCACCTTTGGTTCCATCAGAGACCCTCAGACTTGCTTCCCTTGTCCTGCCGTCAACTTGGTCATTCGTCACACCACTTCCGCTACGGATTTGTAAGCCTTCCGCTGAACTCTGTCTCTCCACCTCTACGGCTGCAGCAGGTTCCTCCTTCACCTCGGCGTTGCCTCTGTCCTCCATCACACAGGCTCCACCTCAGCCCTCAGGTACTATGGCTCCGCCTTTGACCATTAGTCGCCGCGGCATCGCTCGATAAATCGGCTCTCCCTCTGCACCTGTGGATCCATCGGCCTCGTCTCTGTCGGTCTTCCCCCAGTTGTTGTTAGCCTCCATACCATCTTGGCTCCTCCCTCCTTTTACTCCGCAGTGGGCTGTCGGCACTGACAAGCTATGGGTTTGTGCCACTGGAACATTCCATTGTTGCTGCCGGGGTCTTGTCATCCTCCTCCCATCACCATCCCTTCACCTCATCCTGCCATCATTCCTCCTCTTCTGCCTCTCGCCATCCCTTCGCCATCACCTCACCCACCTCCAAAGCCCCCTCTGGCCCTCCCTATGTTGTTCTGTTACGGCATGAGATTGCACCTTGCCGGAGGGGGGAGTACTGTCTCCATTATCTTCAATTCATGCCTTCCTCTGTTGATTTTCCCGCTACAATCTATCACCATGGACACTAACACCATTCATCACAGCTGTTCGATGTTTTAGTCAATCATCACCATGTATTTAAGTTCCTCCCTCAGACACAAACAACAACCGACAAACAAAAGAACTGTGTTTGACACTCTTTTACACCAGTTTACTTGCTATCTGATTAAACTTCTTACATATGTGTTAACCCTGTCTTTTGTTGTCTTCATCGAGTAACGGTAACATAGTATCAATTTCTATAGTTTCCATAATTTCTGCATGAATTAGGCCAGTTGGAACGGGGAACCCCATAGGAAAGAAAAATCAAAAGTGAGAACTTTAACATCAAATGGAGACTTTCACTTGAGTGTCCTGCTTCTCACACTTTCTCTCCTGAGACAAAACTATAACACTCTCAAAATGGTCTATTTTAAAGTTTTAGAAGAGATCTCAAAAAAAATTACACACTGTGCTCAGATTTTTATTCCTTAGCTAGAGACTCTGGATTGCTCACATTTGTCTCCTCTAAAATTTAGAAGAGACCTCAGCAATATCACACACTTATTTTTTGCTTAAAACACTTAAATGTATTGCTCAGTGGTTGCTTTTCCTAAGCTCAAGAGACTTAGTTGTGATTCTCAAATATCCCTCATTTTAGTATCAACAAAGTTTTAGATTTTCCCCCTAAAATTCCTAAAAAGAAATAAAAGTATACACAACTGAGACATGAGAACTATCTGAGAGAAAGGAGTCCAAAATGAGAAACATGGGAGATTGTCTTCATTGACTTGCTGTAATCTCTTTCAAGACTACATTATAAAATTATTTTCAGAGGTTGCTTTTTCTCATGACATTGGGGTTTTTCAACTTTAATGGACAGGACTGTAAGACAAGAAGGGAACAGGAGAAGGAAAGTGCCTTTAGCTGGGACTCGAACTCATGCTGTTTGAGGTGGTGCTGTGCCTAAAAACTGATGTGCTGTGTACAAGGCTATGGCTCTGACAGAGATTTCACTAAGCTCAGGATACTAAGGGCTGTTTATTCTCTTATATGTCTCATTTAGGTATCAGCTTTGGTGCCAGTTGGTTAAACTTAGCATAGTTGCATATAGTAACGTCTCGGTTACGTATGTAACCCTCGTTCCCTGAGTAGGGAACGGAGACGTTACGTCGGATGACGACGAATGGGGTTTCGCTTAGAAAGCCTGTCAGCTTCGAGTATTACAAAACGAGCCAATGGCAAAGAAATGCCATGGGTCTGCGGAATTTGCATAACGTAACTCCGCCACACCTCGTGGGTATAAAAGGAGGACGCTGGCAACATGCAGTTATGTTTTATCGCTGAGGAGCCAAGACTGAACTCGGGCGATCCCCGCGAACAGCGGAAGTGGCAGGAAGACGTAACGTCTCCGTTCCCTACTCAGGGAACGAGGGTTACATACGTAACCGAGACGTTCCCTTTCGTTGTCACTCCGAGTTACGTCGGATGACGACGAATGGGGTTACCAGTCAAATCACGCCACCTTCACAGCTGTCTTCCAGCGCCCTGCGAAAAATCTGAGCCCTCGAGATCTTAGGACGAAGGACTCCTATTCAACACAGGAATACCAAGGTACACTGGGAAGCATATCCCAAGCTTTTAAGGGGAAATATGCAATTATCACCAACCCAGTGGGGGGGGGCATTTGAAAATACACATATGACCTGATAGTAACATATGGAGAAACTCTGAGGTGTCCAGCCGCAGGTGGAATATTTCAACCTCAGGGGTGGCAAGGTGGCTTGCCGAGGGAAAGACACATGCTCAAAGAGGCTTACAGTGGAAATACACGTGTGGGGGTAGCTCATGGGAGGTACCATGCACACGGAGGCACCTAGCCGACGCCCAGGCAATAGACACTGGCGCTAGCATCAGGGGTGCTGGAGGAACTCAGGGCTTTCGGCGAAGCTCACCTGAGCAGAATATCGCACGTATCCAGTCCGCGGAGTGGAATGGCGAGCAAGCGAAGACACCTGAGCGGGTCCGGAACTAGCTGTTTGAAGCGAGAACACGAGAGGACACTGGCTCCACTCGGAGATTATAGAATCTGGCGAATGTGTTCGGTGTCGCCCAGCCTGCAGCTCTGCAGATGTCTGCCAGCGAGGCGCCATGCGCCAGCGCCCAGGAGGATGCCACACTCCGGGTGGAGTGGGCGGTCACACCAAGGGGGCACGGTCGACCTTGCTGCTGGTAAGCCAAAGCAATGGTGTCCACGATCCAGTGAGACAACCTCTGCTTTGAGAGAGCCTTTCCCTTCAGCTTCCCACCATAACAGACAAAGAGCTGGTCTGAGGTCCTGAAACACTGCGTCCTGTCTACATAAGCGCGGAGAGCGCGTACTGGACAGAGCAGTGCCAAGGCTGGGTCTGCCTCCTCCGAGGGCAGCGCTTGCAGGTTCACCACCTGGTCCCGGAAGGGAGTGGTAGGAACCTTGGGCACATATCCAGGCCGGGGTCTCAGGATCACGTGAGAACCGGCCGGCCCGAACTCTAGGCACGCTTCGTCAACGGAGAATGCGTGCAGGTCCCCGACCCTCTTGAGAGAAGCCAATGCAATCAGGAGCGCTGTCTTCATTGACAGGAACTTAAGCTCCACTGATTGCAAAGGCTCAAAGGGAGCACTCCGCAGGGCACTTAGAACCACTGAGAGGTCCCAAGAGGGAACGAGAGGAGAGCGAGGAGGATTCAGTCTCCTCGCCCCCCTCAGGAACCTGACGATCAGGTCGTGCTTCCCTATGGACTTACCTTCCACTAAGTCGTGGTGAGCGGCGATAGCGGCAACATAAACTTTGAGGGTGGAGGGAGACAGCCTTCGCTCCAACCCATCTTGAAGGAAGGAAAGCACGAGACTGATCGAACAACTCCGGGGATCTTCTCGGCGAGAAGAGCACCAATTGACGAATAGGTTCCACTTCAACGCGTAGGCATGTCTCGTGGACGATGCTCTAGCGGAAGTGATGGTAGCCACCACCGCAGGTGGTAGGGTACTCAAACCTGTCTCGTCCCGTCGAGGAGCCACACGTGGAGGTTCCACAGATCGGGACGAGGGTGCCATAGAATGCCCCGTCCCTGAGAAAGGAGGTCCTTCCTCAGAGGAATTGGCCAAGGAGGGGCTGTCGCGAGGAGCACTAGTTCGGAGAACCAAGTCCGGGTGGGCCAGTACGGCGCAACCAGAAGGACTTGCTCCTCGTCCTCCCTGACCTTGCGCAGGAGCTGCGCAAGAAGGCTCACTGGGGGAAACGCATACTTGCGGCCCCGCGGCCAGCTGTGCGCCAGTGCATCCGTGCCGAGCGTGCCCTCGGTCAGAGAATAAAACTGGGCGCAATGGGATGAGTCGCGGGAGGCCAACAGATCTATCTGTGCGTCGCCAAACTGGTCCCAAATCAGCTGGACCGACTGGGGATGGAGTCGCCATTCTCCAGGGAGGGGCTGAAGCCGTGACAGCTCGTCGGCAGCACGGTTCAGGGCTCCGGGAATGTGAATAGCACGAAGGGACCTCAGATGCTTCTGACTCCATAGGAGGAGGTGGCGAGCGAGTTGCGACATACGGCGGGAGCGTAGACCACCTTGATGGTTGATGTACGCTACTGTGGCGGTATTGTCTGATCGGACTAGTACGTGTTGACCCATGAGCAGCGCTCGGAAGCGGTGCAGAGCAAGGCGTACTGCCAGCAACTCGAGGCAATTCACATGCCATAGGCGGCAGGGTCCTGTCCAGGAGCCTGCGGCAGCATGACCATTGCACATGGCGCCCCAGCCCGTGGTGGAGGCATCTGTTGACACAACAACATGCCTCGACGCTCGTTCCAGGGGGACACCAGCCCTGAGAAAACTGAGGTTCAACCACGGGGTGAAGGTCTGACGGCAGCTCGAAGTCACTGGAACTCGGAGCTTGCCTTGTTGCCATGCCCACCTCGGGACTCGGTCGCGAAGCCAAAGCTGAAGCGGTCTCATATGAAGCAATCCGAGCGGCGTGACCGCGGCTGCAGATGCCATATGCCCCAGGAGCCTCTGAAAATGTTTCAGTGGAACCGCTTTCTTGCCCTGTACTTGTCTCAGACAAGTCAGCAGTGACTGCGCGCGCTCGCTCGTAAGCTGCGCGGACATGGCGACCGAGTCGATGTCCATACCGAGAAAAGAGATCCTCTGCACGGGGCAAAGTTTGCTCTTCTCCCAGTTGACCCGAAGGCCCAGACGGGCTAAGTGCCGGAGCACAAGGTCCCTGTGTTCGCAAACCTGGTCTCGAGAGTGAGCTATAATCAGCCAGTCGTCGAGATAGTTCAGGATGCGAACCCCGTGAACCCGAAGGGGAACAAGGGCTGCCTCGACGACCTTCGTGAAGACGCGAGGGGACAGGGCCAGCCCGAACGGGAGAACCGCGTACTGATATGCCTGTCCCTCGAAAGCAAACCGGAGGAACGGTCTGTGACGAGGGAGAATGGAGACATGAAAGTAGGCGTCCTTCAGGTCGATCGCTGCAAACCAATCCTGGGGCCGCACACACTCGAAAATGCGTTTGGCGGTGAGCATTTTGAACGGCATCCTGTAAAGGGAGCGATTCAATACTCGCAGGTCCAGGATCGGTCGTAACCCACCGGTTTTCTTGGGGACAATGAAGTAAGGGCTGTAGAAGCCGGACCTCATCTCGGCTGGAGGGACAGTCTCGATTGCACCCTTCGCCAGCAGAGTGGCAATCTCTGCTCGCATGATCGGGGCGTTGCCACCGACCAAAGTGGAGCGGACTCCCCTGTATCGGGGAGGAGACCGTGCGAACTGAATCGCATAGCCGAACCGGATGGTGCGGGCGACCCAGCGGGACAGTTGGGGAAGCTCTAACCAGGCTTCCAGGAACTGTACCAGCGGGGTCATGCGGACCACCGGCGTCCCCCCGGAGGGGCAGCGAAGCGGAGTAACTGGCCCGGACGTGGACGGCATAGCGATCCGGTGTGGGGGCGCAGTTAAGCTCCGCGCCCTGACAGAGGAGGCCAGGGAAGGACCAGCGTTCCACGGGGGCCTGCTCTGCCAGGGGTCTGGCGACAGAGTGGGACAGGGACGAAACGGCCCGTGGGCGGCACGCCGTGTCGACCGACTCTGGGACAGAGGGGGACGAGGAGAGCACGGCTGGTGGGCGGCGCTCTGGGTCGTCCGAGAACTCTGTGTGCTCAGGGATGAGAGGTTTGTTTCTGTCTTTAACCACATTAGGGTGCTGCCCACCCGTGGGTGAGCAGCGGGGAGTGGAGAACAAAGGATTCTCCCCCGGCCCTCCACCGGGGGAAGGAGTGGCCCTGCTACCATCTCCTGCGAAACAGACATCATCCCTGAGCAGCCCGTCTCAGGAGCGCCGCTTGACCCGGCGCTTGGCGGGGGGCGGGGCTGGAGAGGGCTGGGGCGCCTTCCTGCGGCTTCCTCCGCGCGTCGGCCCGGGTGGAGGCTGCTGCTTGGGCTTAGCGGGAGGGGCGGGAGCTTTAGGAGGGCGCCCTCGGCGGGAAGCAGGCTGAGGCGTCTGCCCGACCGACGACGAGGCAGCAGCGGGTCGGCGGGGCAGAATGTGTCTAATGGCCTCAGTCTGCTTCTGTGCAGTTGAAAACTGTTGGGCAAAATCTTCAACTGCGCCGCCGAAGAGGCCGGCCTGGGACAGGGGCGCATCGAGCAGACGAGTCCGCTCGGAATCCCGCATGTCAGCCAGGTTCAGCCACAGGTGTCTCTCCTGGACCACCGCGGTGGACATCACCAGACCCAGGGAGCGTGAGGCTACCTTCGTCGCCCGGAGAGCGAGGTCGGTTGCGGCACGCAGCTCATTGAAGAGCCCTGGGTCTGCCCTGCCCTCGTGCATGTTTCTGAGCATCTGGGCCTGGTAGACCTGCAGAGTGGCCATAGCATGCAGAGAGGTAGCCGCCTGTCCCGCCGCTCTGTAAGACTTCGCCACCAGGGTAGACGAAAATCTACAGGCCTTGGATGGGTGCTTAGGCTCGCCCCGAGAAGAAGCACTCTGAGGACACAGTTGCATCGCAACAGAGCGTTCAACCGGGGGAAGCCCAGTGTACCCACGGGCGGCCGCCTCATCGAGGGGAGGAAAGGCGGATGGGATCAGCGAGCGGTCCCGGGAAGACAGGGGGGTCTTCCAGGACTTCGAGATCTCATCATGCACGTCCGGGAAGAATGGTATTGGGGTTTGCCGTGGACCACGGGGGTCGGCAGCCTTACCCAAAAACCAATCGTCCAGCCGCGAGCGCTCGGGACAGGGTGGAGGCCTCCACTCTAAACCAATGCTCGCGGCTGCCCGGGAAAGCATGGCCGTCATTTCCGGATCCGAATCAGGCACAGCCGTATGCACACCGGAAGGTGGCAGCTGCGCTGAATCTTCACTTCCGGAAGAATCAAGCCCACCTTGTGATGCTGCTACAGACATGGCATCTTCCTGTGTAGCTTCAACCGAAACCCGCGGGGCACCCGAAGGTCCCGCGAGAATCGGAGGCTCACTAGCGGGCACCGTCACTGAGGAGGGGGGCTGGGGTCGCGGACACATAGTCGGCGCCTGGTTCCAGACCGTTACCCTCAGGTCACCCTGGCCACCAGCCGAAGTAGTACTCCTCGGGGGAGCACTAGATCGGGGTGTGGATGAGGGGACTCTCACTCTTGCGAGTTCACTGAGTCTCGACCTTAGTGACGCGATGGTCATGTTCCCGCAGAGAGAACATGACTCATCCACGAGCGCTGCTCTAGCGTGATCCATGCCCAAACACACCAAGCAGCGCTCGTGCCCATCAGAGTCAGACACATATCTGCCGCAACCAGAAGTGCACGGGCGAGGCATCTTTAAAAAGACGTGCCGCGTGCAAGCTCTTTTAGTGAGAGAGAAACACTCTGATGTCGAGGCGGCCGGGGAGACACGCACTCTCTGGCAAAATCACTGCACAGATCAGCAGGAAGCGCGCGCTCGCTGGAATCGCCCACAAACACCAACACCAGAGGAACTCGTTTGTAAAAAGCTGACGAATTCAGAGATGGCTTTAGGAGTGAAGAGGACTTCTTGGCTCCGAAGCGAAAACATAACTGCATGTTGCCAGCGTCCTCCTTTTATACCCACGAGGTGGGGCGGAGTTACGTTATGCAAATTCCGCAGACCCATGGCATTTCTTTGCCATTGGCTCGTTTTGTAATACTCGAAGCTGACAGGCTTTCTAAGCGAAACCCCATTCGTCGTCATCCGACGTAACTCGGAGTGACAACGAAAGGGAACTTAAGAACTAACTTTTTATTTAAATGACTCCAAAAAGTTTTTACCAGGCTTAAGGAAAACATTTAGATGATTAACTTTTAAAACTAGTTTAAGAAGTTTTTGGAACTGGCCCTCTTAATTTTTCTTTTCAGGAGAAACATGTTCAATCAAAAAATTGTACTGATATTATAAATACTAAAACTATCATTTAAATAGCATTATACGTTTCAGAATATCAAGGGTTCCTAGTTTAAATTGTTCTTCAATGCCCAGCATTGTATATTTAGCACATATTCCAAAAAAGGGATTAGACAAGTGTAAGATGTTTAATCTAAGATAAATACTTTCTTTTTAACAAATGTAATACTAGTGCTTCATGGTTGTTACATGACCCTTTTTCCATTTAACATTGCAATGTTTGTCTTGTACAATCCATTTTGCATGCATGTAAAAACAGGTCGGAATTTCCTCTGCTAAATCATTGTGCAGCAAAACACTGTTCACACTAAACTTCAAAAATGACAATGCATATATTGTGTTTGATTGAAATGGTGAGGATGGATGAGATTGAAGCCACCCAGAGTGAAGGAAAAACAAAAAGATCTCTCTAACATCTCGAATGTTTCTGACTTTTGCTTGAGTCTCCGGCTTCTCACACTTGTCTCACTTGACAAAAACTCTTAAAACTCTCTCATTTGTCTCCTCTAACGTTTCAGAAGAGACCTCAATAACATCACACACTATGCTCAGATTTTTCTCCTTAGCTAGAGACTCTGGATCTTGTCTCTAAATATTCAGAATAAAAGTATGAGCACAGTGTGTGATGTTACTGAGATCTCATCTGAAACTTTAGAGGAGACCTCTTCTGAAACATTAGAGGAGACAAGTGTGAGACCATTGGAGCCTTTAGTTTAGGAAAAGAAAATTATTTCCTATGGGTCAGGCCACCAAAATGCTGTTGCCGTGTAAATGAACGGCCAGAACACATTCAAAGTTTTCTGTTTTCAGTTTAAAATGGTGTTGTGTAAGTTAATAACCAATGATTTTTACAAATTAAATGAATCAATCAAAAACTTACTTAAGCTGGAAAATGACTTTCTTCTAGAGCTACTGTACAGCCAAAACAATCTTTGTTGCATTAAATGCCTACTGAAAAGCTGGTTCGAAACAATCTGTATTGTAAAAAGCAGGAGGTGAAGGTGACGACTTGACCTAAATGTCCACCCAGCCCCCCTAAAAATTTGCCATTAACTCCGTAATATGTACGTTAATTCATGATCGCCTCAGTCCCCTTTAAAACTCATATGAAACCTGCAGCAGGCTTTGGCTCATCCCTGTATTTTTCTTCAATCCGTAGCAGCGCAACACCAGCGGAGGACAATGTGTGTGCATTTATTGAGAGATTGTTATAATATCTTTGTAGTTCTTGTCTTAAATAAATGCAGTTTACATAACAGGATGTGGGAGCAAATCAAAACAGTTGTAAAGTTGTCCAGTGGATAGTTGTCCACTGTAAAATCTAGGCTTATTTATTCATTTTATGAAATTCCATTCATCTAAATAGCTTGAGACTTTATGACATGTCCTACACTTGCTATACTTGATACTTCAGTGCAATAAAATTGCAAAAACAAATTATAAAATTAATTTAATAATAAATCGAAAAGCAAAACACCCGAAAATAACTACACAAGGGAGTATAAATGGCAAATGAGCTAATGAGTTCTACTCCCTTCTGCAGCCATCTACTGTTATAGTGGTAATTTCATGTCGTTTTCATGTTAAAAGTGTGTTTGCTTTCCACCAGGTGACAGAAATCCTCCATTAAAGCATGGCACATTTTCCATGTTATCTCAATGAATGAAAATGATAAATGTAGATCTTCTTTAAAGTTAAGTTTACTGCAAAAATGTAGTTAAAAATAATAGTGTTTAAAACATTACATGTGTTGAATAAAAAATTTAATATATATAATATTTAGGTTATTTATTTAGAAATTCATTACATTTTCAGGGATTGACTGGATGGCTAGTGTAGAACCCACTGTATTGTTCATGTCTACGCTAGTATACAAACAATACATTTTTAAAAAATAATAATAATCATACACTCATTGGGGATTGAGTACCCCAAATATTAAAATCCTAGAATTCTAGAAATATTGAAATACTAGAAAGGTTAATGCTCTATTGTGTTTAAAATTAACACAGCACCTACACTAAACCCTACCCTAAACTTAACAGATATAATACAGGGTTAACAAAAAAGAGAGAGATAAAACCGCATATGCCGAAGCAACCATGCAATTTTAACTTACTTACATAAGATAACTCTTTGTTGTTTTACCCTGAACTTGTTTTGCCCTGGACTTCAAGGTACTTGTACCTAAGTGATTTGCATCACAACTGCAATGTTGTAATGCTGCATTCACACTACAAGCGTATATATAGTAAATATGTAATTTGTTATGTGATGCAAAAGTCAAAATGTACTAGTTTACAAATCATGCACTATGGTAAAATTAGAAATTAGAAAACTTAAAGGGAAAGCATGTAATTTAGCATGTAATGTAATGCTGCTAGTCTCACCAAACAGAATTGTAAAATAATGACTGTTTTCAAAAAAGTCTGCTACTGGTCACTAAAGGGACAGCCTCAACTCACATAATTGGTTTAGCTGTTGCTGTGCCTAGCTAGTCGAGAAACAAACAGCAATGTTGCATAGTGCTACAAGCCACAGCTTTTACACATTTGGGAAAAATCATTACAGTTTTTGGGGATAGTATTTTAATTGAAAAAAAATTAATTGAGAAAATCTACACACTGTTTTTATACAGTGTGCATATTTTCCAATGCCTTTATTTGTAAAAAAAAATAAAAATAATAATAATAATACATTAAAAAAAAAAAATTAAATCTGGAAAAAAATTGATCAGTGAAGATCTTCTTAAGTCTTCAAAATTGTAACATCCATAAAATTATACACTTCACCTTTAATTTCAAAAAGGCAGAATGAATGGAGAATAGAAGTTTGAGCCTGACAAGTAATTAGAAGAGAAGGTTGAAGTTGAAGTGTTGAAGCTATACCATTTGAGGTTGTGCTGGAGGCCACGGCCTTCTCACTGATGTCGGCACGGGTGGACGCGCTCTTAGTGGCTACAATGATCTCCACTCTCTTCTTCTTCTCTGCTGCAGAACTGGTCTGGGACTGGGTTTCCATGACAACTGTGCATTCCTCAGTACCTCATAAAGACAGGATACCTGCAGGGTAACAAGTGAGGAAAAGGTCGGAGGTCAGTGGTCAGTGAAAAAAAACATTGAAATCAACAACAATAAACCTCATTAACAAATAACACACAATTAATAACAATCAATGAATTAGTCCATACACTGAAAATGACTGTGTTTTCCCAAATTTCCAACTCCACACAGAAACCATACAAAAAAAATATCCTTTTTCCTTTTAAACGTAAAAATAAAATAAAAAACGTTAAAAAAGGATTAGTCTCTGTCTATCCATCTGAATTAAACTGCTGTAATTATCAAAAAACATTCTAATTGTTTTCTAAGTAAAATGAGTATGTTTCTATATGAATATGGATAGCTGTCTGGGATTTACAACACAGCTTTTCAAGTTTGATATGCTTCAATCTCCAGAGGAGAGATGTAGCAACGATGAATGAGGAGGGGGGTACAGACAAACACAGTTCATTTTGTTTGTTTAGGGATTTTTTCCCTCAACCACTCAACACCACATCTGTTAACAATCTAGTTTAAAAAAAAAAAAAAAAAACATGCTTGGGTTTCATTTTGTATATATGCAGGGATTTCATGAAGACCTGTGAAGATCTTGTAAACTACAGCCCTCTGCACAGAACCTCAATGGAGACCACAAGTGCCACAAAAGTCCTCTGCACAGACCAGTATGGCCAGCTTCAACTGATGTATCTGATCTGATGTAGGCGACCTTGAGTGTCCAGAAAGGCGCCAAACAAATAAAATTTATTATTATTCTTATTATTATTATTATTATTATTATCTCCAAGCAGAAGGAGCTGGATTAAATATTTTGAATTATATCAATCCACAATCTGACTTGTGATGCAGCCTGGAATCATGATCACAACATTTTTTTATTTTTTTTTTGGAAGAGAAGAACTGGTCACCTGACTGAGCCTGGTTTCTCCCAAGGTTTTTTTTTTTTCTCCATTCTGTCACCTGATGGTGTTTAGGTTCCTTATCACTGTTGCCTCTGCTTGCATAGTTGGAGACACTTAAAAAGCAGTAATATTATTGACTTGACTGCACTGACACTATCGGACTATCGGATAAGAACTGAACTGAGCTGGATGACATCACTGCTTTATAGCTAAACTGAACTCAATCCATAATTGAGAAACTTTACACAGTTTTTGAACCAAACTGAATCAAAACCCGAACTGACTTCAGCTGAATAATTACACTATTGTCTTTTTAGAGCTGCTTTACTGCAGAATTTAATTGATTATTATTTTCCTGTTTATAACTGTAAAGCTACTTTGAAACTATCTATCGTATAAGAAGACTATGCAATGCAGGTGACTTTGGTGACGAGAGAGAGAGAGAGAGAGAGAGAGAGAGAGAGAGACAATAAAGTACAAAAAATTGTGTGTCGGGGGGATTAATTAGGAGACCGAGAGAGAAAGCTTGCTAAATTTTTCCCTTCTCAGTTCATTTTCCTCAATCCCAAGAAAAGACGAAGTGGAAAACAGTGAAAGAGGAAAATTATGAGGTAATCCATTTGACATGAACTGAAAAAGTTAGGGTAAAACGGAAGGGAACATACGGATAGAGATCGGGACATACACATTCCTGTGGACAAGCAAATACGGCAAGCTTGTGTCCACTCAAGCATTGCTGACGTGTCTTTTGTGTGCTCTATGGGGCGGCCGGCCAGTCATCTGCACCAATTAAGACCGGGACCTTTTCACTCATAATCCCATTGACCTGGCCTGTGCCATCTCATTCCATAGGTGTTCCCAAATTCCTTGTTTTTCATGCTTTTTCACCCAACTCCCCAATAGCACTTTGCGTAAAATGTTTTTGAGTAGAATGTTATTGCACTTTCATAGCTCAGGAAAAGTCAAGAGAAGCACTTTGTTGAGAGAACTTTGTTCGAGATGTTTCTTTAAAAAAATGTTTTAAAAAAATTAGACAATAGTCTTTTGGAGCATAATTTGATACTTTGTTGAAATCTTTTCTGGAATATGTGTGATTATTACTAACTTATTCTGAGGAAAAAAATCTGACAAGCAGGAGACTAACGCAAGTGCCTCCATTCAGTCTCCATTTAATTGCTGCTTCATGAGAAACAATTGAGATATTAATCTACTTTGTGACTTTTCTTTCTTGAGTTCACACTAAAATCTTAGATGTGCTTTCCTGGACAATTTTAGCACAGTTTGAGACATGGTTGAGATCTCTTCTGTAACAAAAGTCTCAATTTAATCTCCCTTCTAAGATTAAATGGAGAAAAAAATGAGATATTAAAGAGATTTAAAAAATGTCCTACTTATTATGTGCTCAGTAGGCTATTATGTCTTGTTCAGTTGCCCCATAAGTATGTTCATAATTTAATGTTTTAACTTTATAATATACAGGTGTAATTTAGTGTGTCGGTCAATTACACAATGTCAATTACTTGAAATGAATAGATGAAAAGCTTACGGCCTTAAAATATGCACCAGGATGTTAAAGCCAGCTATCTAAACACCATGCATTGAAGAAGCTCACAATAGAATGCATTAAAACCACTGTTTTGTGGCAGTTGTTTCCCAAAATAATTCTCATATTAATGCTTATTCCTTGCACAGACGGAGACCCACACCAAATTAGCTGTGGGAAAGAGAAAGGGCGTCTCATTCTGAGTGCTGGCCCATAATCCGTTCTCACAAAAAGAGAAGCGATTAACCAGGTTTAAAATATCACAATTCAGCCTTCTCCAAAGGAAAAAAAAAAAAAAAATTATTTTAAGCTCATTAAGCAAATCAATTTAACATAAATTATACGCTCTGCTGACAAAAGCAGGGAGTTGAAAGTCAGCTGTGAATGGTACTTCAAAGTCATGCACCCAAAATACACTTTGAGTCATTAATGTGCTTGATTGAAATTTGAATAGTTAACTTCGAAGGGTTTTCCTCTTTACCTTGGCATCATGCAAACATAAGTTGCCTCCAAAGGTTTTGCATGCTTCTCATACTTGCATATTCCTCATAAACTCAAGTCAGTTTCTATACAGTGGGATTTAGGCTTGATTCAGGGTCTCTGACGTGCAGGTGAGATGATTAGAGATTAAATTAAAGGTCAAACAAACAGCTTTTGGGTTTTGTGGGAACATGATACTAGGTTGACTTCAAATAGGACAATCCAATCTGACTTCGGACCTGCAATGCTGCCAGAATCATAATCATAAACTGTTCATTCGATGGCCAGAGGAGAACTGGCCCCGACTGAGCCTGGTTTCTCCCAAGGTTTTTTCTCCATTCTGTCACCTGATGGAGTTTTGTTTCCTTGCCACTGTCACCTTTGTCACCTTTATCGCCTTTGGCTTTTGGCTTGCTTAGTTGGGGACATTTAATATTCAACAATATTGTTGATCTGCCTGCATTGACACCATTATAAGAGAACGTCTCGGTTACGTATGTAACCCTCGTTCCCTTTCGTGGTCACTCCGATTTACGTCGGAATGACGACGAATGGGGTTTCGCTTAGAAAGCCTATCAACTTCGAGTATTAAAAAACGAGCCAATGGCAAAGAAATGCCATGGGTCTGCGGAATTTGCATGACGTAACTCCGCCCCACCTCGTGGGTATAAAAGGAGGACACCGGCAACATTCAGTTATGTTTCTTCGCTGAGGAGCCAAGACTGAGCTCAGGCGATCGCCGCGGTACAGCGGAAGTGGCAGGAAGACCTAACGTCTCCGTTCCCTACTCAGGGAACGAGGGTTACATAAGTAACCGAGACGTTCCCTTTCGTGGTCACTCCGAGTTACGTCGGAATGATGACGAATGGGGTTATCAGTCTAATCACGCCACCTTCACAGCTGTCTTCCAGTGCCCTGCGTAAATCTGAGACCCTTGTGTGAGACTAGCACGGACGAAGGACTCCTATTTAACACAGGAATACCAAGGTACACTGGGAAGCATATCCCATAGTTTAGAGGAAATATGCAATTAACACCAACCCGGGGGGGGGGGGGGGGGGGCGGGCATTTGGAAATACACATGTGACCCGAAGGAAACATATGGAGAATACTGGGGTGTCCAGCCGCAGGTGGAATATTTCAACCCCAGGGGTGGCAAGGTGGCTTGCCAAGGGAAAGACACATGCTCAGAGAGGCTTACAGTGGAAATACACGTGTGTGGGTAGCTCCGAGGAGGGACCATGCACACGGGAGGCACCTAGCCGACGCACAGGCAATAGACACTGGCGCTAGCATCAGGGGTGCTGGAGGAACTCAGGGCTTGCGGAAAAGCTCACCTGAGGAGAATATCGCACGTATCCAGTCCGTGGAGTGGAATGGCGAGCAAGCGAAGACACCTGAGCGGGTCCAGTACTAGCTAGTTGAAGCGAGTACATGAGAGGACACTGGCTCCACTCGGAGATTGTAGAATCTGGCGAATGTGTTAGGTGTCGCCCAGCCTGCAGCTCTGCAGATGTCTGTTAGCGAGGCGCCATGAGCTAGAGCCCAAGAGGATGCCACACTCCGGGTGGAGTGGGCAGTCACACCAAGGGGGCACGGTCGACCTTGCTGCTGGTATGCCAAAGCAATGGTGTCCACTATCCAGTGAGACAACCTCTTCTTGGAGAGAGCCTTTCCCTTCAGCTTCCCACCATAACAGACAAAGAGCTGGTCTGAGGTCCTGAAACACTACGTCCTGTCTACATAGGCGCGGAGAGCACGTACTGGACAGAGCAGTGCCAAGGCTGGGTCTGCCTCCTCCAAGGGCAGCGCTTGCAGGTTCACCACCTGGTCCCGGAAGGGAGTGGTAGGAACCTTGGGCACGTATCCAGGCATGGGTGTCAGGATCACGTGAGAGTAAGCCGGCCCGAATTCCAGGCACGCTTCGTCAACGGAGAATGCTTGCAGGTCCCCTACCCTCTTGACAGAGGCCAATGGAACCAGGAGCGCTGTCTTCATTGACAGGAACTTAAGCTCCACTGATTGCAGAGGCTCAAAGGGAGCACTCTGCAGGGCAGTTAGAACCACTGCGAGGTCCCAAGAGGGAACGAGAGGAGAGCGAGGAGGATTCAGTCTCCTCGCTCCCCTCAAGAACCTGACGACCAGGTCGTGCTTCCCTAAGGATTTACCTTCCACCAAGTCATGGTGTGCGGCAATAGCGGCAATATAAACTTTGAGGGTGGAGGGAGACAGCCTTCGCTCCAACCCATCTTGAAGGAAGGAAAGCACGACACTGACCGAACACCTCCGGGGGTTTTCTCGGCGAGAAGAGCACCAGTTGACCAAGAGGTTCCACTTCAATGCATAGGCGTGTCTCGTGGACGACGCTCTAGAGGAAGTGATGGTAGCCACCACCGCTGGTGGTAGGGTACTCAAACCTGCCTCGTCCCGTCCAGGAGCCACATGTGGAGGTTCCAAAGATCGGGACGAGGGTGCCACAGGGTGCCCCGTCCCTGAGAAAGGAGGTCCTTCCTCAGAGGAATTGGCCAAGGAGGTGCTATCGCGAGGAGCACCAGTTCGGAGAACCAAGTCCGGGTGGGCCAGTACGGCGCAACCAGAAGGACCTGCTCCTCGTCCTCCTTGACCTTGCGCAAGACCTGCGCTAGAAGGCTCACTGGGGGAAACGCATATTTGCGGCCCCGCGGCCAGCTGTGCGCCAGAGCATTGAGCGTGCCGAGCGTGCCTCGGTCAGGGAATAATACTGGTCGCAATGGGTCGAGTCGTGAGAGGCAAACAGATCTGTGCGTCCCCGAACTGGTCCCAAATCAGCTGAACCGACTGTGGATGGAGTCGCCATTCTCCAGGGAGGGGTTGAAGCCGTGAGAGCTTGTCGGCTGCACAGTTCAGGGCTCCGGGAATGTAAATGGCTCGAAGCGACCTCAGATGCTTCTGACTCCATAAGAGGAGGTGGCGAGCGAGTTGCGACATACGGCGGGAGCGTAGACCACCTTGATAGTTGATGTACGCTACAGTGGCGGTATTGTCTGATCGGACTAGTACGTGTTGACCCTTGAGCAACGCCCGAAAGCGGTGCAGGGCAAGGCGTACTGCCAGCAACTCGAGGCAATTGACATGCCATAGGCGCTGGGGTCCTGTCCAGGAGCCCGCGGCAGCATGTCCATTGCACATGGCGCCCCAGCCCGTGGTGGAGGCATCTGTTGAGACAACAAAATGCCGGGAAACTCGTTCCAAGGGGACACCTGCCCTGAGAAAGGTTCGACCACGGGGTGAAGGTCTGACGGCAGGTCGGAGTAACTGATACTCAGAGCGTGTCTTGTTGCCATGCCCACCTCGGGACTCGGTCGCGAAGCCAAAGCTGAAGCGGTCTCATATGAAGCAATCCTAGCGGCGTCACCGCGGCTGCAGATGCCATATGCCCCAGGAGCCTCTCAGTGGAACCGCACTCTTGCCCTGAAATTGTCTCAGACAAGTCAGCAGTGACTGTGGTCCTGGGTGAAGGCTGCTGCTTTGGCCGAGCGGGAGGGGCGGGAGCCTTGGGAGGGCGCCCTCGGCGGGAAACAGGCTGAGACGTCTGCCCGGCCGACGTCGAGTCAGCAGCGGGTCGGCGGGGCAGAATGTGTTTAATGGCCTCAGTCTGTTTCTGTGCAGTTGAGAACTGTTGGGCAAAATCCTCAACTGCGCCGCCGAAGAGGCCGGCCTGGGACAGGGGTGCATCGAGCAGACGAGTCCGCTCGGTATCCCGCATGTCGGCCAGGTTCAGCCAGAGATCTCTCTCCTGGACCACCGAAGTGGACACCACCAGGCCCAGGGAGCGCGCGGCTACCTTCGTCGCCCGGTGGGCAAGGTCGGTTGCGGCGCGCAGCTCATCAAAGAGCCCTGGGTCTGTCCTACCCTCGTGCATGTCTCTGAGCATCTGGGCCTGGTAGACCTGCAGAGTGGCCATCGCATGCAAAGAAGCAGCTGCCTGTCCTGCCGCTCTGTAAGACTTCGCCACCAAAGTAGACGAAAATCTACAGGCCTTGGATGGGTGCTTAGGCTCGCCACGAGAAGAAGCACTCTGAGGACACAGTTGAATCGCAACAGAGCGTTCAACCGGGGGAAGCCCAGTGTACCCATGGGCAGCTGCCCCATCGAGGGGAGGAAAGGCAGATGAGACCAGCGAGCGGTCCCGAGAAGACAGGGGGGTCTTCCAGGACTTCGAGATCTCATCATGCACGTCCGGGAAGAAAGGTATTGGGGTTTGCCGTGGACGCGGGTCGGCGGCCTTACCCAAAAACCAATCGCCCAGCCGCGAGTGCTCAGGACAGCGAGTGAGTCCTCACTTCCAGAAGATTCGGACCCACCTTGTGATGCTGCTACAGACATAGCATCGTCCTCTGTAGCTTCAACCGAAACTCGCGGGCCACCCGATGGTCGACCCGCGGGAATCGGAGGTTCACTAGCGGTCACCGTCACAGAAGAGGGGGGCTGGGGTCGCGGACACATAGTCGGCGCTTAGTTCCAGACCGTAACCCTCAGGTCACCCTGGCCACCAACCGAAGTAGCACCCCGTGAGGGAGCACTAGATCGGGGTGTGGATGAGGGGACACTCACTCTTGCGAGTTCATTGAGTCTCGACCTAAGTGACGCGATGGTCATGTTCCCACAGAGAGAACATGAGTCATCCACGAGCGCTGCTCTAGCATGATCCATGCCCAAACATACTAGACAGCGCTCGTGCCCATCAGAGTCAGACACTAATCTGCTGCAACCAGAAGTGCACGGGCGAGGCATCTTTAAAAAGACGTGCCGCGTGCAAGCTCTTTTGTGAGAGAAACACTCTGAGTGTTGAAGCGCCCAGGGAGAGACGCACTCACTGGCAAACCTCTGCACAGATAAGCAGGAAGCACGCGCTCGCTGGAGATCGCCGTCACACCAACACCAGAGGAACTCGTTTGTGAAGCTGACAATTCAGAGATGGCTTGTGGAGTGAAGAGAAACTCTTGGCTCAGAAGCGAAAACATAACTGCATGTTGCCGGCTTCATCCTTTTATACCCACGAGGTGGGGCGGAGTTACGTCATGCAAATTCCGCAGAACCATGGCATTTCTTTGCCATTGGCTCGTTTTTTAATACTCGAAGTTGATAGGCTTTCTAAGCGAAACCCCATTCGTCGTCATTCCGACGTAACTCGGAGTGACCACGAAAGGGAACTGACGATGACATCACGGTTTTCTCCAGAGCGGCTATATATATAAATGAACTAAATTAATAATAATCCATCACTAAACTGACTTAAGCTGGACTAAGATGCTATTTTATTCTGGAAACAAACTCTGTTGCATTATTTGTTGCACTTTTTTAAAACAAAAATGATCCATCACTGAACTTACTTAAGCTGGACTAAGATGCTATTTTATTCTGGAAACAAACTTTGTTGCAAAATTTTCCTGTTATCTCTGTAAAACTGCTTTGAAACAATATGTATTGTAAAAAGCGCTATATAAATAAAGGGGACTTGACTTGACTTGACTTGACACTAGGAGCTAGTTTGAAACCATTCCACACAGAGACACACACACACTCTCTCTCTCTCACACACACACACACACACACACACACACACACACACACACACACACACACACACACACACACACACACACACACACACACACACACACACACACACACACACACACACACACACACACACACACACACACACACACACACACACACACACACTCTCTCTCTCTCTCTCTCTCTCTCACACAAACACACGTATACCAAAAAAAAAAAAAAATTCTTAAATAAAAATATAACATTAAATTAAAAAGTAAATGGATATGAATCTGTACATCACTATATATGTAAACATTAATATTGGGGGTTACTACTCTGTCTCTGTGCTCTGAGAAAGACTGAATATCTCTTTGATTAAGGGAATAAACCAATTTACTGGCTCAATTACAAACCTTTCAACAGGACATTACATTAATTCTTAAACATAAAAAAGTTATAAACTCTCTGCAATGACATCCTGATCCATAACCCCATAACCAGCTAAATGTAGGTGTTCAAATTGGTGGGAAATATCTACCGATGGTGAGGCAAACTAGGAAGGTGTTGCAGGAAAAATGGGTAGTTTCTACAACCTTTTCCACTTAAGATGTTTTAGAGGAGCTGGAGAGGGACCGGGAATGACTTTCACTGCTGATTGAGCCCGCCACGTCTTACATTCCTGGGTAACAATTGCACAATGATGTAATCTTTATGCTTACACAGTCTCTCTTTTGCTCTTGTTGCTCAGAAGATAAGAACGGAATAAAGAATGCGCAACAATACCAAACCTCTAGTGAGCACCGGCTCCTTGGCTTATTAGCTGCCTTGTTTGTTTGTTTGTTCTGCCCCGCGTTGGTTTGTAAGCTGAGAGAGAAAGCGAGTGGAGAGATTCAGAGAACAAGAGACCCAAAAGACGTTGCAAATGAAGGAGTGGCTTTTTCATCTTTATTCTTCCCCCAGAGGAGAGAAGTTTTTGTTGTGTAGTCCTCTCACAAATGCTCCTGACAAGTCTCATTTCCATGCTATACCACTGAGCTCTTGAGTCCTGTCTGATGGATTGCATGCTTTATTTTCTTAGACAAGAAATGGGCAATTCTGGTCTTGGAGGGACACTGTCCTGCAGAATTTATCTCCATCTCTAATCAAAGATTACATGCTTGTAATTGTCAAGTAATCCTGAAAACTTTGGTTAGATTTTACATTTGTGTTTTTGTTAGAAAAAGTTAAAAGGTAACTTAGTTCCTATACGAAGTAGTCAAGTTTGTGTGTTGTGATGGGGCGAAACGGGTGTCTCTCTCTTTCTCTCTCTCTCTCTCTCTCTCTCTCTCTCTCTCTCTCTCTCTCTCTCTCTCTCTCTCTCTCTCTCTCTCTCTCTCTCTCTCTCTATATATATATATATATATATATATATATATATATATATAGCAATAGTGTCACTTTTCAGCCAAAGTCAGTAAAGTATTAAATACAACTGAGTTAATCAAATTATGTAATGAGTTTATATCAGCTATAAGTAGCTCTAGAGAAGACAATATGTCATTATTCACTTCAGTTCAATGTTGATTCCATTCAGTTCAATAACAGTGTCGATGCTACAAAAACGTCAACCATGAAATATAAATATCTATATTATATAAATATTTAAATTATATATTTTAAATAATACAAATATTAATATAAACATACACTTCAGGTAAAAAGTTTGGAAAAATTAAGCTTGTTTTATGATTTTATGTTTTTTTTAAGTCTCTTGCTTGCCAAGACTAATTTTACTTCATTGAAGATACACAAAATCTGAAATACTGTGAAATATTATTACAATTTAAAATAACTGTTTTCAGATTTAATATATTTTAAAATGTGATTATTTCTGTGATGGCTGTCACAAACTGCTTTGAGACATGAAGGTTGAGGATCCAAATGCAGTTTATTTTGAAAGGGTAATCAAAAGACATAATCCAAAGTACAGGCAAGGTCAAACACAGGCAGGCAGTTCATACAGACAAACACAACAAAAAGGCAGGGAACACGGGCAAAAAGGGGAATCCAAGAAACAGACAAAGATCAAAAACTAATTCTGGGCTCTCTCACTGGTGATCGTTACAATGGCAAAGCTTAATTTTTAGCATCCATCATTCCAGGCTTTAGTATCAAAGTAGCCTTAAGAGATCATTCTAATATGCTGATTGGTGTTTAGTTATTATCACATTTATTTTAAATTGTAATAATATTTCACAATATTGCTATTTTTACAGCATTTTTTATCAAATAAATGAGGCCTTGGTGAGGTATATATAGATATATACAAAAATAAATAAAGAATTAATATAAATGATATTTGTTATAAATTTTGTTATAATAGGCTGTTTAATGGCAAGTTCCACCATAGCAACTTACACCATGGTGTGACAACATGCCAATTACATCAATATATATAGTAAAATGGTAAATGGACTGCATTTATGTAGCGCTTTCACAGACCCAATGGCCAACAAAGCGCTTTAAATTTTGCCTCACATTCACCCATTCAATCACTCATTGATTCATACACCGACGGCGGTGTCAGCCACAAAAGGCACCATTCCAGCTCGTCGGGAGCAGCTGGGGTTAGGTGTCTTGCTCATGGACACCTCAACACTTGGTCAGGTGGAACCGGGGATTGAACCACCAACCTTCCGGTTTGTAGACAACCTACATGAACCACTGAGGCACTGCCACCCATATATTGAACTGTATCTTTTATATACATATACAGGTGCTTCTCAAAAAATTAGCATATTGTGATAAAGTTCATTATTTTCCATAATGTAATGATAAAAATTAAACTTTCATATATTTTACATCCATTGCACACCAACTGAAATATTTCAGGTGTTTTATTGTTTTAATACTGATGATTTTGGCATACAGCTCATGAAAACCCAAAATTCCTATCTCATAAAATTAGCATATTTCATCCGACCAATAAAAGAAGTGTTTATAATACAAAAAAAGTCAACCTTCAAATAATTATGTTCAGTTTTGCACTCAATACTTGGTCGGGAATGCTTTTGCAGAAATGACTGCTTCAATGCGGCATGGCATGGAGGCAATCAGCCTGTGGCACTGCTGAGGTGTTATGGAGGCCCAGGATGCTTCAATAGCGGCCTTAAGCTCATCCAGAGTGTTGGGTCTTGCGTCTCTCAACTTTATCTTCACAATATCCCACAGATTCTCTATGGGGTTCAGGTCAGGAGAGTTGGCAGGCCAATTGAGCACAGTAATACCATGGTCAGTAAACCATTTACCAGTGGTTTTGGCACTGTGAGCAGGTGCCAGGTCGTGCTGAAAATTTGAAATCTTCATCTCCATAAAGCTTTTCAGCAGGTGGAAGCATGAAGTGCTCCAAAATCTCCTGATAGCTAGCTGCATTGACCCTGCCCTTGATAAAACACAGTGGACCAACACCAGCAGCTGACATGGCACCCCAGACCATCACTGACTGTGGGTACTTGACACTGGACTTCAGGCATTTTGGCATTTCCTTCTCCCCAGTCTTCCTCCAGACTCTGGCACCTTGATTTCCGAATGACATGCAAAATTTGCTTTCATCCGAAAAAAGTACTTTGGACCACTGAGCAACAGTCCAGTGCTGCTTCTCTGTAGCACAGGTCAGGCGCTTCTGCCGCTGTTTCTGGTTCAAAAGTGGCTTGACCTGGGGAATGCGGCACTTGTAGCCCATTTCCTGCACACGCCTGTGCACGGTGGCTCTGGATGTTTCTACTCCAAACTCAGTCCACTGCTTCCGCAGGTCCCCCAAGGTCTCGAATCGATCCTTCTCCACAATCTTCCTCAGGGTCCGGTCACCTCTTCTCGTTGTGCAGCGTTTTTTGCCACACTTTCTCCTTCCCACAGACTTCCCACTGAGGTGCCTTGATACAGCACTCTGGGAACAGCCTATTTGTCCAGAAATTTCTTTCTGTGTCTTACCCTCTTGCTTGAGGGTGTCAATGATGGCCTTCTGGACAGCAGTCAGGTCGGCAGTCTTACCCATGACTACGGTTTTGAGTAATGAAACAGGCTGGGAGTTTTTAAAAGCCTCAGGAATCTTTTGCTGGTGTTTAGAGTTAATTAGTTGATTCAGATGATTAGGTTAATAGCTCGTTTAGAGAACCTTTTCATGATATGCTAATTTTCATTTCAATTTCGATTCCAGCGAGCGCGCGCTTCCTGCTGATCTGTGCAGTGGTTTTGCCAGAGAGTGCGTGTTTCCCCGGGCGCCTCGACATCAGAGTGTTTCTCTCTCTCACAAAAGAGCTTGCACGCGGCACGTCTTTTTAAAGATGCCTCGCCCGTGCACTTCTGGTTGCGGCGGATATGTGTCTGACTCTGATGGGCACGAGCGCTGCCTAGTGTGTTTGGGCATGGATCACGCTAGAGCAGCGCTCGTGGATAAGTCATGTTCTCTCTGTGGGAACATGACCATCGCGTCACTAAGGTCGAGACTCAATGAACTCGCAAGAGTGAGAGTCCCCTCATCCACACCCCGATCTAATGCTCCCCCGAGGAGTGCTACTTCGGCTGGTGGCCAGGGTGACCTGAGGGTAACGGTCTGGAACCAGGCGCCGACTATGTGTCCGCGACCCCAGCCCCCCTCTTCAGTGACGGTGCCCGCTAGTGAGCCTCCGATTCCCGCGGGTCTACCTTCGGGTGCCCCGCGGGTTTCGGTTGAAGCTACAGAGGAAGATGCCATGTCTGTAGCAGCATCACAAGGTGGGCTTGATTCTTCCGGAAGTGAAGATTCAGCGCAGCTGCCACCTTCCGGTGTGCATACGGCTGTGCCTGAGTCGGATCCGGAAATGACGGCCATGCTTTCCCGGGCAGCCGCGAGCATTGGTTTAGAGTGGAGGCCTCCACCCTGTCCCGAGCGCTCGCGGCTGGACGATTGGTTTTTGGGTAAGGCTGCCGACCCCCGTGGTCCACGGCAAACCCCAATACCATTCTTCCCGGATGTGCATGATGAGATCTCGAAGTCCTGGAAGACCCCCCTGTCTTCCCGGGACCGCTCGCTGATCCCATCCGCCTTTCCTCCCCTCGATGAGGCGGCCGCCCGTGGGTACACTGGGCTTCCCCCGGTTGAACGCTCTGTTCCGATGCAACTGTGTCCTCAGAGTGCTTCTTCTCGGGGCGAGCCTAAGCATCCATCCAAGGCCTGTAGATTTTCGTCGTCTATGGCGGCGAAGTCTTACAGAGCGGCGGGACAGGCGGCTACCTCTCTGCATGCTATGGCCACTCTGCAGGTCTACCAGGCCCAGATGCTCAGAAACATGCACGAGGGCAGGACAGACCCAGGGCTCTTCAATGAAATGCGTGCCGCAACCGACCTCGCTCTCCGGGCACGAAGGTAGCCGCGCGCTCCCTGGGTTTGGTGATGTCCACCGCGGTGGTCCAGGAGAGACACCTGTGGCTGAACCTGGCTGACATGCGGGATTCCGAGCGGACTTGTCTGCTCGATGCGCCCCTGTCCCAGGCCGGCCTCTTCGGCGGCGCAGTTGAGGATTTTGCCCAACAGTTCTCAACTGCACAGAAACAGACTGAGGCTATCAAACATATTCTGCCCCGCCGACCCGCTGCTGCCTCGTCGTCGGTCGGGCAGACGCCTCAGCCTGTTTCCCGCCGAGGGCGCATTCCTAAAGCTCCCGCCCCTCCCGCTAGGCCAAAGCAGCAGCCTTCACCCAGGCCGACGCGCGGAGGAAGGCGCCCCAGCCCTCTCCAGCCCCGCCCCCCGCCAAGCGCCGGGCCAAGCGGCGCTCCTGAGACGGGCTGCTCAGGGATGACGTTTGTTGCCCAGGAGATGGTAGCAGGGCCACTCCTCCCCCCGGTGGAGGGCCGGGGGAGAATCTTTTGTTCTCCACTCCCCGCTGCTCACCCACGGGTGGGCAGCACCCTAATGTGGTTAAAGACAGAAACAAACCTCTCACCCCTGAGCACACAGAGTTCTCGGACGACACAGAGCGCCGCCCACCAGCCGTGCTCTCCTCGTCCCCCTCTGTCCCAGAGTCGGTTGACACGGCGTGCCGCCCACGGGCCGTTTCGTCCCTGTCCCACTCTGTCGCCAGACCCCTGGCAGAGCAGGCCCCCGTGGAACGCTGGTCCTTCCCTGGCCTCCTCTGTCAGGGCGCGGAGCTTAATGCGCCCCCACACCGGATCGCTATGCCGTCCACGTCCGGGCCAGTTACTCCGCTTCGCTGCCCCTCCGGGGGGACGCCGGTGGTCCGCATGACCCCGCTGGTGCAGTTCCTAGAAGCCTGGCTAGAGCTTCCCCAACTGTCCCGCTGGGTCGCCCGCACCATCCGGTTCGGCTATGCGATTCAGTTCGCACGGTCTCCTCCCCGATACAGGCGTGTCCGCTCCACTTTGGTCGGTGGCAACGCCCCGGTCATGCGAGCAGAGATTGCCACTCTGCTGGCGAAGGGTGCAATCGAGACTGTCCCTCCAGCCGAGATGAGGTCCGGCTTCTACAGCCCTTACTTCATTGTCCCCAAGAAAACCGGTGGGTTACGACCAATCCTGGACCTGCGAGTATTGAATCGCTCCCTTTACAGGATGCCGTTAAAAATGCTCACCGCCAAACGCATTTTCGAGTGTGTGCGGCCCCAGGATTGGTTTGCAGCGATCGACCTGAAGGACGCCTACTTTCATGTCTCCATTCTCCCTCGTCACAGACCGTTCCTCCGGTTTGCTTTCGAGGGACAGGCATATCAGTACGCGGTTCTCCCGTTCGGGCTAGCCCTGTCTCCTCGCGTCTTCACGAAGGTCGTCGAGGTAGCCCTTGTTCCCCTTCGGGTTCACGGGGTTCGCATCCTGAACTATCTCGACGACTGGCTGATTATAGCTCACTCTCGAGACCAGGTTTGCGAACACAGGGACCTTGTGCTCCGGCACCTAGCCCGTCTGGGCCTTCGGGTCAACTGGGAGAAGAGCAAACTTTGCCCCGTGCAGAGGATCTCTTTTCTCGGTATGGACATCGACTCGGTCGCCATGTCCGCGCAGCTTACGAGCGAGCGCGCGCAGTCACTGCTGACTTGTCTGAGACAAATACAGGGCAAGAAAGCGGTTCCACTGAAACTGTTTCAGAGGCTCCTGGGGCATATGGCATCTGCAGCCACGGTCACGCCGCTCGGATTGCTTCATATGAGACCGCTTCAGCTTTGGCTTCGCGACCGAGTCCCGAGGTGGGCATGGCAACAAGGCAAGCTCCGAGTTCCAGTGACTTCGAGCTGCCGTCAGACCTTCACCCCGTGGTTGAACCTCAGTTTTCTCAGGGCTGGTGTCCCCCTGAGACGAGTGTCGAGGCATGTTGTTGTCTCAACAGATGCCTCAACCACGGGCTGGGGCGCCATGTGCAATGGTCATGCTGCCGCGGGCTCCTAGACAGGACCCCAGCGCCTATGGCATGTCAATTGCCTCGAGTTGCTGGCAGTACGCCTTGCTCTGCACCGCTTCCGAGCGCTGCTCATGGGTCAACACGTACTAGTCCGATCAGACAATACTGCCACAGTAGCGTACATCAACCATCAAGGTGGTCTACGCTCCCGCCGTATGTCGCAACTCGCTCGCCACCTCCTCCTATGGAGTCAGAAGCATCTGAGGTCCCTTCGTGCTATTTACATTCCCGGAGCCCTGAACCGTGCTGCCGACGAGCTGTCACGGCTTCAGCCCCTCCCTGGAAAATGGCGACTCCATCCCCAGTCGGTCCAGCTGATTTGGGACCAGTTTGGCGACGCACAGATAGATCTGTTTGCCTCCCGCGACTCATCCCATTGCGCCCAGTTTTATTCTCTGACCGAGGGCACGCTCGGCACGGATGCACTGGCGCACAGCTGGCCGCGGGGCCGCAAGTATGCGTTTCCCCCAGTGAGCCTTCTTGCGCAGCTCCTGCGCAAGGTCAGGGAGGACGAGGAGCAAGTCCTTCTGGTTGCGCCGTACTGGCCCACCCGGACTTGGTTCTCCGAACTAGTGCTCCTCGCGACAGCACCTCCTTGGCCAATTCCTCTGAGGAAGGACCTCCTTTCTCAGGGACGGGGCACTCCATGGCACCCTCGTCCCGATCTCTGGAACCTCCACGTGTGGCTCCTCGACGGGACGAGACAGGTTTGAGTAACCTACCACCTGCGGTGGTGGCTACCATCACTTCCGCTAGAGCGTCGTCCACGAGACATGCCTACGCGTTGAAGTGGAACCTATTCGTCAATTGGTGCTCTTCTCGCCGAGAAGACCCCCGGAGTTGTTCGATCAGTTTCGTGCTTTCCTTCCTTCAAGATGGGTTGGAGCGAAGGCTGTCTCCCTCCACCCTCAAAGTTTATGTTGCCGCTATTGCCGCTCACCACGACTTAGTGGAAGGTAAGTCCATAGGGAAGCACGACCTGATCGTCAGGTTCCTGAGGGGGGCGAGGAGACTGAATCCTCCCCGCTCTCCTCTCGTTCCCTCTTGGGACCTCTCAGTGGTCTTAAGTGCCCTGCGGAGTGCTCCCTTTGAGCCTTTGCAATCAGTGGAGCTTAAGTTCCTGTCAATGAAGACAGCGCTCCTGATTGCATTGGCTTCTCTCAAGAGGGTCGGGGACCTGCACGCATTCTCCGTTGACGAAGCGTGCCTAGAGTTCGGGCCGGCCGGTTCTCACGTGATCCTGAGACCCCGGCCTGGATATGTGCCCAAGGTTCCTACCACTCCCTTCCGGGACCAGGTGGTGAACCTGCAAGCGCTGCCCTCGGAGGAGGCAGACCCAGCCTTGGCACTGCTCTGTCCAGTACGCGCTCTCCGCGCTTATGTAGACAGGACGCATTGTTTCAGGACCTCAGACCAGCTCTTTGTCTATTATGGTGGGAAGCTGAAGGGAAAGGCTCTCTCAAAGCAGAGGTTGTCTCACTGGATAGTGGACACCATTGCTTTGGCTTACCAGCAGCAAGGCCGACCGTGCCCCCTTGGTGTGACCGCCCACTCCACCCGGAGTGTGGCATCCTCTTGGGCGCTGGCGCATGGCGCCTCGCTAGCAGACATCTGCAGAGCTGCAGGCTGGGCGACACCTAACACTTTCGCCAGATTCTATAATCTCCGAGTGGAGCCAGTGTCCTCTCGTGTTCTCGCTTCAAACAGCTAGTTCCGGACCCGCTCAGGTGTCTTCGCTCGCTCGCCATTCCACTCCGCGGACTGGATACGTGCGATATTCTGCTCAGGTGAGCTTCTCCGAAAGCCCTGAGTTCCTCCAGCACCCCTGATGCTAGCGGCAGTGTCTATTGCCTGGGCGTCGGCTAGGTGCCTCCGTGTGCATGGTCCCTCCCATGAGCTACCCCCACACGTGTATTTCCACTGTAAGCCTCTTTTGAGCATGTGTCTTTCCCTCGGCAAGCCACCTTGCCACCCCTGAGGTTGAAATATTCCACCTGCGGCTGGACACCTCAGAGTTTCTCCATATGTTACTTTCAGGTCATATGTGTATTTTCAAATGCCCCCCCCCCCCCCCCCCCACTGGGTTGGTGATATTTGCATATTTCCCCTTAAAAGCTTGGGATATGCTTCCCAGTGTACCTTGGTATTCCTGTGTTTAATAGGAGTCCTTCGTCCTAATATCTCGAGGGCTCAGATTTTCGCAGGGCGCTGGAAGACAGCTGTGAAGGTGGCGTGATTTGACTGGTAACCCCATTCGTCGTCATCCGACGTAACTCGGAGTGACAACGAAAGGGAACGTCTCGGTTACGTATGTAACCCTCGTTCCCTGAGTAGGGAACGGAGACGTTACGTCTTCCTGCCACTTCCGCTGTTTCGCGGGGATCGCCTAGTTCAGTCTTGGCTCCTCAGCGAGAAAACATAACTGCATGTTGCTAGTGTCCTCCTTTTATACCCACGAGGTGGGGCGGAGTTACGTCATGCAAATTCCGCAGACCCATGGCATTTCTTTGCCATTGGCTCGTTTTGTAATACTCGAAGCTGATAGGCTTTCTAAGCGAAACCCCATTCGTCGTCATCCGACGTAACGTCTCCGTTCCCTACAAAGGGAACGAGGGTTACATACGTAACCGAGACGTTTTCATGAGCTGTATGCCAAAATCATCAGTATTAAAACAATAAAAGACCTGAAATATTTCAGTTGGTGTGCAATGAATCTAAAATATATGAAAGTTTAATTTTTATCATTACATTATGGAAAATAATGAACTTTATCACAATATGCTAATTTTTTGAGAAGGACCTGTATATACCGAGCAATAACAGGGGTAATGTTCAATTGCTTCTTTTTTTTACCATGACTATTAACTATGTAATATTCATTACAGTAAAAACGGCCCCTGTTTTTCCTACAGTATGTGTCAAAACACGAGAGCCACATGCCATACACAAATCTGACATCTGACAGCACACTAAGCATCTGGAAGTTTGTTGGAGTGAAGACACCCCGCGCCCCCACCCCAATTTTCCATCCAGTGTTTTTGTGTTTTGTGGTGTGTGAATGTGAAGTTCGGGAAGCTGAGGAGTAAGTAAGAGGGTTTCCTTTGCAAAGCATCCAGCCTGCCCATCTTCCCTTTTTTCTCTCCATCTCATACACACACAATGCTTGCATTGACTGAGATCAAACATAGCTATGGTAAGGCTGCTAAGACTTTTAGGGGGGGTGTCTTGCGCTCATCTCTCCAGGGACTTGGAGCACACCTCAGTACCTGTCACATCTCAGTACCTCACAGTAACTCACAACAGATACAGTTCACCTCTGAACACCGGCTCACTTACAACTAAGAGACCCACATACATCTAACAGCTCTACTCTGGCTAAACATTGGTTGATCTTAACTAACTAACTAACTAACTAAAAAACTAACTACCTAAATAAATACATAGCTCAGATATTGCACTTTCATATAGCTCATGAGACTTGGAGTTTCACACTGCAAACAATAATAATAATTAAGTAATTAGTATTTGTCTTATGTTAATTGTCCAAACATTATTTAACAAGATAAATGTACATAATGAGAATTTAAACATAAATGTCATAAATGTTTTATTTATCAATTATGTACAAATTATTTATTAAAATGATTGTTTGTTATTAATGATTCATTTTCAGTTTTTGTACAACATTGTCATTTTTTGTTTAAACAACTTGTATAACAAATTAATTTATAACAAATTATGTTTTCTTATTTTTTTATTCTATTTATCTTTAATTATTTATTATTTTTTAATATACTTTAATAATACTTTAATATATTTATTTTTGATATTAATGTTTGTTAACTTTTTTTGTTGTCGTTTTTTTCCAACATTGCTATTGTTGCTATTCTGTTGCTATCCTATTGATATTTTGTTTAAACATCTTACACAACATTTATATATAACATTTAATTCAATTACTTTTATTTATTCTATGGTTATTTAATTTTATTGATTATTTTGTTTTATTCATTTAGATATGCAGATATGCATTTAGGTCCCTTAGTGAATTTTAACTATCTGCTGAAATTTGGGAGGAGATGCACATGAAATCCCTTGGCTCCTAGGATCAGGAGAAGCAAAAGACAAAAGCAGGTTCATGACATTTTTTTTTTTTTCTTGAGACAGTGTCAGTTACTCCTCAAACCAAATTTCACCAGATACACATGATTAATATGTTCACACACACACAGACACACATGCGCGCTTGCCTATCCAATCAGACATCAGGCCTTATTAGCCCCATAGGTGTAGAATCAAGGAGCAAATTATCTATCTCATGGCTTCATGATTCATCAAGCCAGAGCCCAGTCTCTTAACAGCCCCACGCTGCAAATAGCCCCCCTGGAGAAGTCATAATGTTTACTTAAAGACAGGCTGCTGCCCCCACAGGCACGCTTTATTAGCTCTTATTAATTCCTATACAGGCCCGGCAGCCTCGCCATTTACAGCTTATTACAACCCAGAAATTAGACTAGATGAAGTCATCCTACAGTACAGGGCTCAGTTGATGAAAGAAGGGGGGGGGGGGGAGTCCGTAGGGGGGTGAATGCAAAATGAAAAAAGTGGAAGTGAGATGGAGGGAGGAAAAGATGAATGGAGGAGAGCAGAAGAGAGAGGAAATGTCAGGAAAAAGGAATGCATTAGATTTAACATAAACAAAGATAAAGAGAGTGTGGAAGAAAAGCTGAAGTAGAATGGCAAACCTCTGAAAATTAGGCCAGATAAAGTTATCAAAAATTCTGAAAGCGGGATGATGAGAGGTTAGAAGAGAGAGTGAAGAAAGGAGCATGAGCTGAGACTTTTTGTAAGACTCCTCCTGCAATGACTCTCCAAGCCACTAGGGAGCAATGTCTGATCCCTCTTGCAATGACACTCCAAGCCACTAGGGAGAGCTGTCTGCTCCTTCCTGCAATTATTCTCCCAGCCACTAGCCGGCACCACCTGCTGTGAACTCTTTAGTTATGATTGCTAATCAAGTTAATGTGTTCCACCTGTATTTTGCCCTATTTAAGTTGGCAGTTTTCTTTGAGCTTTGTTCAGTCTTGAGCCTACCATCTATGGATATCCTGAGTTCTTGAAGAGTTAAGTGCTGTTCCTATTTTGCCATTGGGCTTACTTTATGTTTTGTTTTGTAAAGTTATGACTGCTCTTTTGTTTGTATTTGAGAACTTTGATCAAGTAAAGACTACCTGCTTTTGAGTTATCTGAGCCTCCTAGTTTGCTTTTGCTTCTGCACATGGGTCTTCTATAAACTGTCTTCCCAGTAGACCAGAGGTAGAGAAATAGCATTCTCTGACCAGGAGACCCGGGTTCTAGACCCATCTTCGACACTTTATGAGAGTCACTTGTGACCGCAAGACTGAACCATGGAAGTAGACCCAGTAGAAGAATATACTCCTCCCTCCAACGTGGAACGCATCCTCTCTGAGCTCTCTAGCCAAGCTTCAGCCTTTAACAAGCATGAACAGATTCTAAATGAGATTCTCCAGCGTCTAAGACATCAGCCTTTATCTCAAGCCTCTCCAGTTCCATCAACCCAGTCCATATCTCAAGCTGCTCCAGTCCTACCAGCCCAGTCTCAAGGTACTCCTCAGCCAGGTCTCCTACTTGAGCCTAGACTTCCAGCCCTTGAGAGGTATGATGGGAATCCAGAGAGGTGTAGAGGATTTATAACCCAGTGTACTCTTGCTTTCCAATTGCAGCCCAACAGTTTCCCTACAGGGAGCAGCAGAGTGGCATATATGACAACCCTTCTCGTAGGAAAGGCGTTAGATTGGGCTACAGCTCTATGGGAGCGGCAGTCTCCTCTCACGACCAGAAGCGACCTCTTCATATCAGAGATGAGGAAGGTATTCCACCACCCTGTTAGTGGAGCAGAGGTTGATCATCGACTGCTTCAACTCACACAAGGAAGACGCAGTGTTGCAGAGTTTGCAATCGAGTTCCGCACCCTAGCTGCAGAGAGTGAGTGGGATCAGCGAGCCCTCAAAGCTGCATTCCATCGTGCTCTATCACATGAATTAAAGGATGAGTTGGCATACAGAGACCCAGCCCCTGACTTGGAGTCTCTGATCGATGTTGCCATCAGACTGGACAACCGCATCCGGGATCGACAAGGTGAACGTCGCCGTCAGACTCGACTGCCTGAGTTTAACATCTCCACTGGTTCTATGGAGCCTTCCTCCCTGATCGGGTGTTCTGAGGAGCCTATGCAGCTGGGGAGAACCCGGTTGTCACAGGCGGAGAGGGAGAGACGGATGAGAGATAAGTGCTGCCTGTATTGCGGTGAGCCAGGTCACTTCCGAGCCAACTGCCCTGAACTGGTGGGAAAAGGCAGCTCTCGCCCAAGAAGAGGGGGCCTGGGACGAGAGAAATCACTTACCCCCGACTAGCAGCTTTGGGTCTTTCCATTGATGTCAAACTCTCCTGGGGCAATGAACTTCATGAGCTCATGGCTTTTATAGACTCTGGTGCTGCAGGGAATTTCATGGACTTGCCTCACTGGCCTCACAGTTAAAGATTCAGCCCATCACTTTCCATGATCCTCTGACTGTTACTGCATTGGATGGGAGGCCCCTAGGTTCTGGCCAGGTAAGCCAGTGCACCACATTCCTCCACTTTCAAGTGGGTTCTCATAGAGAAGTGATACAGTTCTTTTTAATCAATTCTCCCGAATTCCCTTTGATCCTTGGCTAGTTTTGCATAATCCACGCATTGATTGGTGTTCCAACCAAATAAGTGAGTGGGGGCCTAACTGCTGTGTGTCTGGCTTGTCTCTCTGTCATTCTCCTGAGCCACAGACGACCTTCCCTACAATACCTGAGTCATCAATCCCATCCACAGAGATGCTGGCTATTTCTGGGCTGAGTCAAGTGGCTTCCAGTGATCTTGCTGCCTCTCCCGAGTCAACCCGTGTCCCCCAGGAGTATGCAGACCTTTGTGAAGTGTTCAGCAAGGAACGTGCTGCGTCTCTTCCACCCCATAGACCTTATGACTGCGCCATTGAACTGCACCCTGGCACTTGTCCACCCCGAGGGAGACTATTTTCTCTTTCTGCCCCTGAGAGAGCATCTATGGAAGAATATATCAACAAGGCACTTGACAGTGGATTCATCCGCCCTTCAACCTCACCAGCAGGAGCCGGGTTTTTCTTTGTGGGTAAGAAAGATGGCAGTCTCCGGCCATGTATTGACTACCAGGGTTTAAATCGTATCACTGTAAAGAATCGTTACCCACTGCCATTGATGACTACAGCCTTTGAACTCCTTCAAGGTGCAACTATATTTACCAAACTGGACCTTCGGAATGCCTACCACCTAGTTAGGATCCGAGCCGGGGATGAGTGGAAGACTGCATTCAACACCCCGAGTGGTCACTATGAATATAAGGTAATGCCCTTTGGCCTAGTCAATACCCCAGCCGTCTTCCAGGCATTCATTAATGATGTTCTACGAGAGATGCTTAACCAGTTTGTGTTTGTCTATCTTGATGACATCTTAATCTTCTCCCGTTGTTACCAAGATCATGTCCAGCATGTCCGGCAGGTTTTCTCAACTGTTAAGGAACAACCTCTTCGTGAAGGTGGAGAAATGTGTTTCATGTACCAACTGTCTCCTTCCTTGGGTTCATTGTCTCTAATGGCAGCATTCAGATGGACCCTGGCAAAACCCGTGCAGTCCTGAACTGGCCCCAGCCATTCTCTGTAAAACAGGTTCAGCGCTTTCTTGGTTTTGCGAATTTTTATAGATTTATACGGAGTTTCAGCTCCATTGCAGAACCCCTTACAGCCCTTACCAAGAAGACCTCAAGGCAATTTCAATGGACTGAAAGAGCTAATCAAGCATTTGAGCTGCTCAAGCAAAGATTAACCTCTGCACCAATCCTGACCCTCCCTGATCCAGAGTTGCCCTTTGTAGTTGAAGTGGACGCGTCAGATTTTGGAGTGGGAGCTGTTTTGTCCCAAAAGACCACGAGGGACAGTAAGCTTCATCCTTGTGCCTTTTTTTTCACGCCGACTTACCCCAGCAGAAAAGAACTATGACATTGGTAACCGGGAGTTGCTGGCGGTGAAGTTGGCGCTCCAGGAATGGAGACACTGGCTGGAAGGGGCCAAACACCCATTCATCATTTGGACCGACCACAAAAACCTCACATACATCCGGGAGGCTAAAAGGTTGAATCCTCGGCAGGCCCGATGGGCTCTCTTTTTTTTTTTTTAATCGCTTCGAGTTCATCCTCACTTATAGACCTGGCTCAAAGAACTCTAAGCCCGATGCCCTTTCGAGACAGTTTGATACGCCAGAGGTGGAGGACAGACCCGAGCCCATCATTCCAGGCTCCAAGGTGTTGGCAGGGGTTCAGTGGGGAATGGAGTTGGCGGTAAAGAAGGCTCAACGACAACAGCCCGACCCAGGTAATGCCCCCGCAGGTCGTCTTTTTGTTCCTAATGTTGTACGATCTGATGTGTTGCAGTGGGGACATGCATCTCTTCTTCCGGGTCACCCTGGAGTTACAAGAACTTTGAAGCGTGTCCAGACACAGTTCTGGTGGCCCAGTATGCAAGCAGATGTCAGAATTTGTGTCCGGCTGTTTTGTATGTGCCCAAAATAAAGAACCTAAAGCCCACCCTCAAGGTCTTCACCCTTTACCCATCCTGCGACGTCCATGGTCTCACATCTCCTTGGACTTTGTTACTGGACTTCCTAAATCGCAAGGTAACACAGTCATCTTGGTGGTGGTAGACAGATTCTCAAAAGCATGTCATCTGATACCTCTACCTAAGATCCCCACAGCTTGTCAGACGGCAGACCTCATGATGCAGCATGTCTTCAGGATCCACGGGTTTCTTCAGGACATGGTCTCTGATCGGGGGTCGCAATTCACTTCTCGGTTTTGGAAGGCTTTTGGCCGTCTTATTGGAGCATCCATCAGTCTGTCTTCTGGGTTCCACCCTCAGTCTAATGGTCAGACAGAACGGGTCAACCAAGAGATTGAGAAGACTCTCAGGTGCCTGGTCTCCAATAACCAAAGCACCTGGAGCTCCCGTCTGATCTGGGCTGAGTTTGCCCATAACACTCTACACCATTCATCCTTGGGCATGTCTCCTTTTGAATGTCAATTTGGGCTTCCCCCATCTTTGTTTTCTGAGCAGGAACTGGAGGTCCAGGTACCAGCCGCAAACCAATTAGTCCAGAGGTGCCGCCAGGCCTGGCAGAAAGCACGCACAGCCTTAGTTCGAGCATCGCAACGGAAACAGGCCAACCGGCGCCGTAGAATCGGGCCATCTCTACGTCAGGGTCAGAGGGTGTGGTTGTCAACTAAGGATCTTCCACTTCATCTAGAGTCTCGGAAACTGGCCCCACGATTCATCGGCCCTTTTAAGATCCTTCGGAAGATCAACCCTGTGTCATACCGGCTACTCCTACCCATGTCTATGCGCATCCACCCCACTTTTCACATTTCCCGTTTGAAGCCTGTTGTTTGCTCTCCTCTGTCCACAGCCAAGAAGCCGCCCCCATTACCCCAGATCGTTGGTGGGCAGCCAGTGTACACTGTCCGTCGACTGCTGGATTCTCGACGAGTCCGTGGAAGGGTCCAATACCTAGTGGACTGGGAGGGTTATGGCCCAGAAGAGCGGTCTTGGGTGCCAGCTGGGGACATCTTCGATCCAGACCTTATCAGAGTTCCACTGTCTGGATTCCAACCGTAGCCAACGGAACGTCAGGAGCCGTTCCTGAGAGAGGGGCTCCTGTAAGACTCCTCCTGCAATGACTCTCCAAGCCACTAGGGAGCAATGTCTGATCACTCTTGCAATGACACTCCAAGCCACTAGGGAGAGCTGTCTGCTCCTTCCTGCAATTATTCTCCCAGCCACTAGCCGGCACCACCTGCTGTGAACTCTTTAGTTATGATTGCTAATCAAGTTAATGTGTTCCACCTGTGTTTTGCCCTATTTAAGTTGGCAGTTTTCTTTGAGCTGTGTTCAGTCTTGAGCCTACCATCTATGGATATCCTGAGTTCTTGAAGAGTTAAGTGCTGTTCCTATTTTGCCATTGGGCTTACTTTATGTTTTGTTTTGTAAAGTTATGACTGCTCTTTTGTTTGTATTTGAGAACTGTGATCAAGTAAAGACTACCTGCTTTTGAGTTATCTGAGCCTCCTAGTTTGCTTTTGCTTCTGCACATGGGTTTTCTACAAAATGTCTTCCCAGCAGACCAGAGGTAGAGAAATGGCTTTCTCTGACCGGGAGACCCGGGTTCTAGACCCACCTTCGACACTTTATGACAGTCACTTGTGACACTTTTAGGAATTACTTCATGTCTGGAATGGCCAAGTTTTCAAAAGCTATTCAATGATATATTCCAGCAATCAACTTATGTACTTCCATAAATTAATGTATACTGGCATACATACACTTATATGTTGTTTGCTTAGTTTATATATTGTTGCTTTCTTTGACTCTTATCAAGCAAGCTCAGTTTAATTTTTTTTTCTCAGGTGCTACAATGAAACAAAAGTGAAGACTGCATAATAAGACATGGATGGCCAAAACATACTGTACAAAATTAAGATTATGTGGCTAAAAATATATCTACATATTTTAATAAATGTTATATTGTGAAGAAGGTTAAAACATAAATGCATATATTTCTTTTCAAAGCAAACAGTCAATGTTGCCAAGAACTCTAGATTCAAAATGTTATGTGTAAAATAAATATATGTATGTGCATGTATATGTTTATATTTAAGCTTCTTTTTACTGACATTTTAATAAAACTAATATATGAAAATTTGTCACACTGGGACATCAGTGAACATTTCTAAGTGAAATGAAAAAATGTTTTTTAAATTTAATGTTTGATTCAGAAATTAATCAAACTCTAACAGGACTAACATTATTGCCCACATCTATACTTTAATACAGTAAAGTTGGTAGTAACATGTACAGAAAATATATTTAAATTACATTTTATCTAAGTGACCATACATTTAGTCTAAAAAATTAAATGAAACTAGCTGTATATTTTTTACGTTTATGTCCTATTTAGTTTGATTCTTTGTGTATAGTTACTTTTTTTTGGTTTGTCTCCGTTCAGTTGGTTGTCATATGACCGGTACACATTGTATGATTTTGGGCTGTCCCAGATGAAAGATGACCAATAATGGATATTTCTGTAGCTATTCAATTTGTGTCATCAGTGTACAGTCTACATGTCGTATCCAAATTTATTAGATCCATGTTGTACAGTGTGATTTGTAATGATCTTATAGTATTGCTGAAATCGCAGTTTGTAGCAGGCATTAGTTACTGATTTGGTTTCCCTCGTTACTGATTACGTTCACCTGTGTCTTGTTTTGTTCCTCATTTATACTTCTATGTATTAACCCCTTAGGTTCAGTTGTAGTTTGTCTGTTCTTGTTGCATTATGTGGTTTTCCATATCTCCAGCTTTATCTTGTGCTCCTGAATGTTTTGTTTATTTTATTAAAATTAAATATTATCCATCAATATTATCAACTTAATATACTGTATATTTTCAACATCCTAAATGTCCACATCTTTGAACAAGTTTGTTTTGTTAATTAATCCCATCTGCATGTGACTGATATTTATCATAACAGAAGGATAGTGTATGTGCATGTGTGTAAAAGTTGATTCACTTGTGCTACCTGCGAGTGGAACAAAGCATGTGTAAAAGTTGATTAACTTGTGCTACCTGCGAGTGGAACAAAGCATGTGTAAAAGTTGATTAACTTGTGCTACTTGCGAGTGGAACAAAGCATGTGTACCTACATGCACTGGAGTGTGTGTGTAATCCTCTAAGTCAGAAGCAAATAAAGTTGTAGAATCCGCCAGAAGGAGGGCAACTAAGATGTGGAACAAACGCACTGGGAAGGCAGGCACAGGGGGAATTCTGGAAACTTCTAACAGCTCTCTGTCTCCCCACACACACTCAGAAACATCTTCTAGCAGGTACACAGAAAGACACGAGCAGCAGCGAGGAGGCAGGAGCTGTGTCTCACTTCACCTGTGTTCTCAATATCAACCCCTCGTTATCTTCACCATCACCATCCAAACCACCATATTAAAGTGCGTTCAAGTGCTCCTGGGACGGCAGGTGCATTCAAGTCACTTTTTCGTCTGAGCAAGATGATGGTGTAGCTTCTCTAATTTAACCACAAAAAAAATATATCAAGATTTTTTAACTCAATTTCTAGAAAATTAAGAACAAAGAATGTGCATCAGGTTTTTATATTTTTAATTAATTTATGAAGCCCCTGTAAACTTTATCGTTACATCTTATATTGTTATATTATAATGCTACCATTCTGTGCAGGAAATTAGCTTATTTTTGGGGAATAGAAAAGCCTGAAAATGTAGCCTATTGTGATGTTCTGCCTTGTTTCTAACTGACACACACCCAACTTGTAAACTCGGGTCTTAAAGAAAATCCTGAGTTTCCCACTCGTGTTTAAGAAATTGTGGTGGCATTCATGTGCATTCATCTCGAAAATATGACTTGAACGCACCAATAGTTCTCACAAACATAGGGCCTGTTTACACCTTAATTCATTTGTTTTTACTAATTGGATAGCTATCTGATTTGTTTAAACTGTTCCATTAACACTTGGCCACATACATTTGTCTCTGCATGATTAATATGAATCCGATATTTAATTCCCACCCTAAATACGACAAAAGCAACAGATATGAGATTCATTCAGGCCCAATTACTATGGATGAATATCTGACCATGCAATATATCAAAAGAAAGAACAGAGCCCCTGCTTTTAAAGAAATCAGTTTTATTCTAGCTTAATGCATTCTTTTTCTTTTCTTTTTTACACTTGAATGTGGATAAGTTTAATTAAAAAGCAGAGGTATAAAGTTGCTCAGAAAGTAAAAGTCCTCCTTAGTATTTTGTTCCAATCACCTGGATTTGCTAATTAGCACAGTTTTTCAGCCAGGAGATAGAACTAATAAGTGAAATCAGCTGGCTGATTTCATGGGTGGAATAACATATGGCAGGACTTTTACTTTCTGACCCCTGGAATTTACACCTCTGTAAAAAAGCAAAAATGTTGAGCAAAAAGCTGAGAAAAATGGCATTTCATTCCTTAACATTAGGCAGTTTTGATTTATATGCTGTTTAATTTGATGATTTTACATAGCCTACGCACATGCTTACATCTGATATCGCTTATTTCTGCTTTTCCGTCGCAAGTACTTTTTCAGAAGATGTGTCATAGCGCCCATTTACCATGCAAAAGAACCTTCAAATGTTACACAAAGAACTTCTCCATAAAACCACTTACAGTATATATGATGCTCAATAACCCAGAAACGTACATCTTCCAACTTTCATCGGCAAAGATCCACACAAGAACCTCCCACCCCTTGTTAAGAAAAGAACCTACAATGCTGTAAAGAACGTTGAAGAAGCTTTATTTTTAATAGACGGAGAACATTAACTTGTGAACATCAGCCTATGAACATGCACTTTTAAACATGAAGTTACCTATAGAGCGAAATATGTGACATAATTAAACAAACAAACTCGATCTGCTTTGCAAAGGAAAACTCGACTCGCAAACAAACAGAAAGCAATGTTCAAATACATACAGTAGGTAACAAATATTGTGTTTTACAAATATAAATAAATGAGCCTAGATCATTTTTCACAAATAAATACAAACCATCCAACAAATTGCATGTAACCTTTGAACAAATTCCAAATCTAGTGCACACAAATCGAGTTTGTTTGTTTAATTATGTCACATAATTCGCTCCATAGTAGTTACCAAGCAGTTCACAACTGACTAATTACTCAATGGATCACTGACTGGTGTGCAAAATGTTTGTGCAATGATAGAAACCCATTAATCCCAACTATCCCTTAAACACACACATGTAAACCACTGTCTCCACACACACTTTGACACAATCAAATTAGAAAATCACAGACACCCACTCACACTCATTAAAACGTTAACCTAATCTCACATATGTAATTTCACTGATTTGCCACATTTGTGTGTGTGTATGTATGTAAAACCAGGGACAGGTCTCAGCGAGTTAATGAGTTTACATGGCTTGTTGAGCAGGCGAGAGGCACTTTGCATTGATCTCCTTTCGCTGTGTGAGAAGACAAATCACTCTGGCTCAACTCTCATCTCGACCTTTCACTCGCTAATCATATAAACACACTCCCAATATCTATGCCATTAACATATGCCACTTTCAGGGATGCGCAGTGTTTAACCAGCAGGCAAATTTTATCCGGTATTTAGACCTTTGCTCCCTCACCATGATGGAAAATGTTCACATCTCCTGTCTCCAGGATTTATATATCACATTTGAATTGGTTGTATTGTGATTCATTTTTTTTAATCATTTAATTCTTTCTTTCTTTCTTTCTTTCTTTCTTTCTTTCTTTCTTTCTTTCTTTCTTTCTTTCTTTCTTTCTTTTATTTATATATCACATATATAACAACTTAGTTACCCAAAGTCACACTTTAGTTAAAAAAGTATAAACATTTTTTTTTTTTAAATATATAAAAAAATAAAAATAACAAGAAACATTTTCCATAACTATGCACACAAATTAATCATTATTATTCTTTTTTTTATTATTTTAGTTTTTATTTCCTTTATTTTTATACATGTATTATAACATAATTTAAATGTATAATAAATGTGTTTATTTAATGGTTAGTTCACCCAAATATTATCTCATAATTTACTCACCCTCAAGCCATCCTAGGTGTATATGACTTTGTTCTTTTAGACAAACACAATCAGAGTTGTATTAAAAAATATCCTGGATCTTCCCAGCTTTATAATGAAGGTGAATGGTACCTTGTTTTTTGAAGCCAAAAATAGCACATCAATCATAAAAGTAATCCATACTGTTCCAGGGGGTTAATAGAGCCTTCTGAAGCAAAGCAATGCGTTTTTGTAAATTTTTATGACTGGCTTCCGGTAACGGCTGAATGCGAGTCGAGTTCCGGCCGAAGAGTTACCTCTGACTCAACGCAAGACGTATTTTCGTACACGGCGAGCAGAGGATAGAGCTAAACAAAACACAGGTCACAAATTAGAAGTCTGGGGCTTGAGTTTGTTGCCCAGCCCTATTTGTCTGAACCGCGAAAGCCGTCTACTCTCACCTAAGCATAAGCTACGCCTAAGCCTTACGTCATACGCCAGAACTCTCGTGAACGCACAGACGGACATTACCGGAAGCTAGTGATTACAGCTTATAAAGTTATAATTGTGGATATTTTTCTTCCAAAAAAAAGCTTAGCTTCGCTTCAGAAGGCCTTTATAAAAAAACCCTGGAGCCATATGGATTACATTTATGATGGATGGATGCGCTTTTTGGGCTTAAAAATAAGTACCATTCACTCCCATTATAAAGCCTGGAAGAGCCAGGATATTTTTTAATTATATATATATATATATATATATATATATATATATATATATATATATATATATATATATATACATATATATATATATACATATATACATATATATATACATTGTGTGGCTGAAAGAAAAAAGTAATATACACCTAGAATGGCTTGAGAGTGAGTGAATTATGAGACAATTTTCATTTTGGGTGAACTAACCCTTAAAATTTTAATAAAAATTTTTATCTAGTTTTTTAGATTCATTTACTTTAGTTTTTTAGATTACATACTTCAGAGTAAACAGCTGACTTGTACTGAAGTAACAAATATTGTTTTACAGCAATGCACTTTTTATTAAATTATTCGACAGCACAATCCAGACTCTGTAAAGCAACACAACGTGTACTGAACCAAAATTGTTCCTTCAAAAGTGGTGTAACTTGCAGAAGGATAATTGCAGTTACGCAAGACATTTGAAAACGTGATAGCCATTAAAAATATTTATTCATAGATTGTGTGAACCACATCAAGCCTTCACTGATCATTTTGATTTACAAGCATTTATTATCAAAAAACTTGCATGATTAACAACAGGCTGCAAACGTGATCTATCAAGACATTATGTAGTCCGCGGAGGGGGATGAGTTGAGATTTCAGCTGGGTCATTCAGTCTAATAGGTGGAGACAAATGCTTTGACTGTAGCACAAAAAGCCAAACAACATAAATAATTCTAAAAGCTAAGGAGCCCCCTTAGTATGTGGAAGTACCTCTGAATACAGTGCCGACACATGATGCACGGCACACGCACACATTTCCTGGCATCTGAAGGTTTTTCAAGCTTTTGAGAGAAGACATATTCAAATCTACTAAAAGTATATCAGTAGGCCTGTGCCAGGTATCCCGTTGCCCAGGTGAAACACATATTACTGTACAATACTGACATTGTAAACATTGCTGAAATTGCATAAACTGCCAGCACAAATACTGAAATATAATATGAAACGTGCATGTGAAAATCTGCAGTGTTCTGTTCACATGCACTTTATATGCATGAAATAACTTACACAGGTTGGAAGACTTACATACACAGACACACACACTTGAAATGCAGGGCGGTAGAGACCTGTCTTGTAAATCTCATTGTGAACGCAGCTTTGGGAGGTAGACGTGAGCTTACACTGAGCTCTGAGAGGAAAAAACACTCCCGCTCAACTCTTTCTCTCTTTAACTCTCTCTCCTCCTTTCTCTACCCTCTTTTCCTTTTCTGCAGCCTTCCGAACTGTCTCAACACTTTCCTTCTTCTCTTCCACTTTGCATTCTTTTTTTTCACCATATTTTCCCTCTAAAAAGCTAACATCTTGCAGCATCCACATCATTAATATCCCGAACTCTTGTGATCTCTAGTACATTATGAACATTCACTAAATCTTATACATACAAAATATAATATATATATATATTATTTTACAACAAAACATATAATATAGGTAATTTAATTATTATGCTTTCATGATTGTATCTAAAAAACACAAAATGCTGTTTAAAATAGTTTTAACATGTCACACTGCAGTACATGTCAACTTCCTAAGTAAAACATGTCAGCTACCCACTTACTTCCCAAGACAACCATCCAAACATGCACTTTTGGACATTTTAGATTTATCATGCACTACACAGCACAGGGCAGCAAATGTGCTAACATCAACCCCCAACCCCCCCCCCCCCCCCCCCCCCCCCCCCCCCCCCCCACCCCCCATTTCTGTTCCTCATATGGTGGACATCAGCCAAGTCAAGTTCAAGTCTAAAGGGCTCTGCTGTCACAGTAACTAACTCACAGTATGCAAACCTAATTCCCCATTCATAAACCCGGTCAGTCCGGGTGCCTGGGGCCCCAAATCTCTTTCTCCCTCCCTCAGCAGTGAGTAATGTCCTGCCTCCTCTCAGACAATGACTGCGGCAAGTAGCCGCCAAACTGCGGGGCAGCGAGAGAGGGGGAGCGCTCTCGAGCACCTTTGACAAATGGAACCTTTCGCTCTTAACCGTGGCTGCTGGATGAGCCTTTACTACGGCACACGGCACGCTCGCTGTCCGCCATGAGCAGCCGGCAGGCTAAAGAGTCCGATTGTGTGTGTGTGTGTGTGTGTGTGTGTGTGTGTGTGTGTGTGTGTGTGCGTGCGTGCGTGCGTGCGTGCGTGCGTGAGAGAGAGAGAGAGAGAGAGAGAGAGAGAGAGAGAGAGAGAGAGAGAGTGACTGAATAATACATTTCATAGTCTAACCTTGTCCTCCTACAAGAATAAGATGTATTTTGAGCCCCCTTCGATAAAAACAGCCTTCTGGAGTGGTATGGCAAAAACTCCTTTACTGCCCATGTGCACATTTATCCTGCTGTTTCTTTCTAAATGTTTGCCTCTGTTAGGGTAGAGCAGTATGAGAAAAATTCTAATAACGTGGTAATTATATACTAGTTTATATATATTTATAAGACGCACATAAAATATAAATCTGGTGTCACTGCAAAAAAAAACAGCTTTACATTGTGTAATACCTGAGTTCAAAATAAAACTGCTACAATAAAAAATGAATAAAATCAATATTGAGCCACATCGAAAGTCATTGTAAAATGCATATCAGTGTCATTAACATAACAACTTGCGATGTTGCTCAGCAACCATAAAGTCTACTAAATTACTAAAGTCAACTAAACTTGTTTGGGAACATTTGCACGGTAATGTCATATTATTATTATTATTTTCACTCTCATTTTGTAAAAATAGCTACAGTATAACAAAATCTCTCCTGGTTGACACTTCATCTGTCCCACAACATACCATCATACCACTAATCCTATCCTCGGTTCCTCCTCCTCTCATGTCCCTTGGAGTGTTGGTGTGTTATGTTGGTAATTAACAGTGTGACACATTATCGTTATAAACAACCGAGGACTCCTAAGACCCTGTTCTCTACCTCCCTTCTGCTCCCCTCCACTCTAAAATCTCCTTGAGGGAACTAGTCTGTAAAACTTTAACCTCCATCCCCTCCCCTTCTTTTTGCTTAGAAGGAACTGGTCTTTGTTCAGCAGGAGAGGGACCCCTCCAATAGACCCTGCCTCCCCTTCAAAGTTCCCCGTGGAGTATTGTTAAAACAAAGCCCCCCACCCCTACCCCTACCCACCTCTTTACCCTCTCTCTCTCTCTCTCTCTCTCTCTCTCTCTCTCTCTCTCTCTCTCCCTCTCTCTCTCTCTCTCTCTCTCTCTCTCTCTCTCTCTCTCTCACTACATCTATGCCTTGGCCCTTAAAACCAGCACACTTTGCATGAGAAAAAGCGATTAGTCTTCAGATGCTGTGATGACAATAGGGGAGTCTTTCAGGCCTGCCTGAAATTTGCTCATATAGTTAAGTCTCCTCTTTTGTTTTTGTAAATAAGGACATTATTTATCTCAGGGAATAGGGAAGCAAAGGCTTTGACATTTACTTTTAAAGTACTCAAAGAGGACAGAGAAGAGTGCAAAACAGGGAAGAAGAGGCAAACATGAGATGAGCTATACTTAGGGATTTAGGGAGAACACATGCCCTGGCACAGATTGTTTTTATCTTTCTACATATGAATCTGATATTAAGCTATACTCCCCTCCCAGTTGTCTTTTTTTTTTCTTATTTAAAAAGATGTATTATTTAATTATAGTTATTTATGGAATGCTCTAATATATCATTTTTTAAATTGATACATTTAAATTATTTATAAAGTCTTTGTGAAAGAATGGAATGCTCTAAAAATCTTAACCATGTTTTTTTTTAAGTTTTAGATAGTTTACATTTTACAGTTAGCATTTGCTTCGTTATATTTTCGTTTATGTATTCATTTATTCATTCATTTAAATCTGAAATGCCTAAAAATCTCAGATGAGGAGACAAGACATTGATCACATGGAAGGACCATGTTATCTTTCCCCTCTATGTGTGTGTTTGGGTGTTTTCACTTTTGTTCAAAATACTTCACATCAAAGCCAAAACCATTCACACACAACCACTCTGTCACAACTCCTTAACACACCCTGCCACCAAATGGGGAGGTACTTAGTTCTCTTGTTGCTGCACTTCACACACAGGTTTACAGATGGTTTTACAGATGGCAAATTAAAGACTCAAACCAAGAAGTTCTTGCCAACACACAATGTGTTTTGTTTGCAGCTACCTACTTGATAAAAGAAAACATTAGCTTTATCCATGACACACACACACACATCTATGCGAGTAGCACGCTGCCTGAAAAGACCAGCATGAATTTCTCTGGAAGTTGAGACTGGTTTATGCTGGTTAACAGGCCTAATGGTTAAGCTAACGTGCATGATAGTTCAGATGTAAACTATCATACCAAGCATTTAATTTTTAAAGACAGACAGCACAAGCAGACTTTAAGCAAAACAGTTGTAACGTCATAAATTTAAACAAAAGTAGCGAAAGTGTTTTTCTTCCATATTGTGACAAATATCTGAGTGTAACGGATAATCAAAAATGAAGAACTGTAGAGTGGGGACTTGGTTCTATGCATTGGTTGCTTAATGAAAGTTGAGATGGCAGTTGCACTCAAACATGGAGGCAGATGAACGCGAGCTAGCAGAAAACGGGTTTAAGCAGACTAAACTACTGTAAGTCCTGCATGCATCAACAGAGAGAAGCCATTTTCACCAGAAGGTCCAGTTATGATATTTTGATTAAACACATACGAGGTGTAAACTATTTTTTAAAATGAAACATATACATGGACAAATCCTTCAAAATAAGATCTATAGAATGCATTTGGAAAAGAGTTCATTTTTATTTCATGCCAACTTTAAATGATCACACAATTTATTGCTTGAAATTAAGGTCACTTGGACACTTTCTGATTGTCAAACATTAGTGTAACATGTTCATAGTTAATGTGATGAACTACGCAGAGCTAGAACACCTCTATGAACTAGAGGAAAAATTACTTTATGCTGGGACCAATTGATTAAAAATAATTGAAAAAAAAATGGCTTTGAAAAGTGAAGTTAGTTTGGAGAAAAGGTTATACAAAATTATATTCATACATTTTTGACATTCAAGTGTGGCTTAAGTGTCCAAACATGTCCATATATTTTCAGAGGCACCATATATATATATATATATATATATATATATATATATATATATATATATATATATATATATAAAGAGAGTGTGAAATAGTAAAAGATAAAATGGTAATGGAGATAAAGCAAAAAGAAAGAGAGAAAGGGCAACAGAAAGAAGAGAAGGAAGGGGTCGTCCTGACATAGAGGCAGATCTGAGGCATGCCCTGAAGGGATGACTGGGCCTGGGGATTAGAAGGGGGTGAAGAGAAAAGGAAAGAGGGAGAGCTTGAGAGCAAGCCCCCTACAAAGCTAGAGACCCCCTCCACTGAGACACAAATATAGATGAACACTTTTGACGTGTCTCTACTTTTCCACAACAGCTCAACTTCTGATCCGACGCGGCCCACAGCTCGAGAGCATCGCCTCTTTTTCTCAAGTACTCGCTTTCACTTGTTTCCCTTTCCTCTTTCTTGCTCTTTGTGTCCATTTTATTTGATGCTGAACGTATCAAAGTTGAGAATCATCAAAGTGAGAGGTTTCAGTTGAAAGCATTGGCTTGTGGAAGCAGAGCGCCACCACAGTAGCGCACAAGGTTTACGGGCAATTTTAGATCAGGTGCTGCTTGTTAGGGTAAAAAATTCTAAACATGGCCAAATATATCGGATTGGGGGAAAAATGCATTTTACTCCAAGATATACAAATTTGACAACAGATCAGGGAGTTAGATTCTTGATTATGAGCAAAAAAATCTAGTTGTCAGCTCATGCCTCTACAGATCTATCATAACAAATCACTCTACCTAAAAGAAATCAGCCCGACCTGGATTCCGAGACTTCAGACTCGCAAAAAAAATCTCTTAACTGCTGCACCAAAAACCACAGCATGAAAAAAAAGCTCCTGAGAGCACTTCCAGGATAGCAATCTGCAACCGGCCTCGCAGAGACGCACAAATTTCCCATTCATTTGTTCCTTATTGGTTTTGACAATAAGCACAGTGCTATTCAAACCCACATTAGCATCTCAATGCCCCCCTGTTAGTCATCTCATTCCCAAATGCACCTAATGACAGGTAGAGTTGCTTTAGGATGCTAAAGCATCCTGAGGGTGAAGGGTACAGGCATCCCTCTCCAACGTCTGGCCTAATCTGAGGGTTTTATGCACATACAGTAAGTGGAAGGAGGGGGTGGGATGACATTGAGGATAATCGTATGTCATCTCCACTTGTAAATATTAGCTGGTGACACAGTGTGCTCAGTACAGCGGGCAAGAAAAGGCGAGAGTGACCTGTTAACCTTCTGTTCTGAAATGCAGCCTTGCATATATGAAGTGTGATAAACTCCAGTTTGATAAGTGACTGATCAGATTAACTCTTTTTTAATCTGGTCTACTCTGCTCATGAGTGAGGGTGAATAAATCATGATTAGGCAAGTGTTTTTGCAAAATAACACCTGTTTGATCAAAGAATTGCATGCAAATATTTATTTAATTATTTTTGATAATAGTATAAACATTCTACGGATTTTATGAAGTCTGTAATGCATACTAAGCAAATGCAAAAATAAACATTTAAATTTAGGATATTTACAAATCTCCATTGAAATTTATATTCCAACAACCAAATCTATTTTTCTATTTTAAACAAAAAAAATAATATATATATTTTTTAAATTAAGCTTTTTTATTAATTCCTGTTTGAATTATATAATATCTAGTTTACCATTTACTTTTTAAACCATTTATTTTTCTTTTTAAAGCAACAAGGTACAAATTTGTTCCCAAAACATAGAAGCGTGAGATAAACACTGACTTGAAAACTCATGTTGTGGATTTTCTTTCTAATCGCACTGAGGTCTGTGTCTTTTTAGAGAACAATGACTTATTATCACCACAGAGCTTGAATTGAAGAACTCAAATGAATGCTTATTTCATAACAACATTGAGGCTGAAAAAAAAATGTGTATAACTATCTGTTATGGCCTACTGGTAAATTTGACATGAAAGACAGATTACAGATTGTTTGACATATTTCTAAATCCTGTTTAACATGTCATGCAAATTCATAGGTCACCAGACAGCCTAATAACTGACATATTACAAAGAGTATAATATAACAAATTATTGATTGCAATTAATATATGAGAAAATTTTACACACCTGACTTTTAGCATTTTATGTGTGCTGAATACAGCCTTGGGACAACTATATATTCAGATTTCAATAGAGACAATTCACTAAGAAAAAACTCTTGTATGTAAAAGGCAAATATAGGCAGACCTCATTTACGTTTGATGGCAGAAAAATCGTCAAGCAGGCTTCACTTTATACTTTATACTTTAAATGCATGTTATTGTAATAAATTATAATAGGCCTAGCTCTACAAAACAATATCATGTAAATACATTAGCTACTGTTAATCAGTACAAGCTTGCAAAAAAAACGGTAAGATAAACGGTCAAAGTGTTTAACTGATCTGTGAATTTTGAATTTAAATGTGAGATTCTATGCCCTCCGATAATCGCGCGCAGGTGTCAGGAGGGGTTTGGCGGGACACCGATGTTCTGAAGCTTCGACGACAAACTACAAACAAGTCTTTCGTGGCATCAGTGTGTGAAAAGTTTTAAAAAGTTGAAAGCAAATATCTAGGCTGTGACACAAAAACTTTACACAACATACAAATGGTAAATAATGATATTAATAACATCTTGGCTATTAATTAGCATTAGGCTTTTAAAATAAAACATATAGCCTACGCAATTATTTCACTTAGGCTACTAACCTGGCATTTTTATCCTTAGAGAGCTTAAAACGTATTAGAACTATCACAATCATTTCTGTAAATTATACTCGATTTTAACAGTCTCCAGAGATGTTTTCTTAAGAATTGATTAAATTCAAAGTGAATATAAAAGAGCAATGAACATGCAGGCTGAAACTTTGATTTTATTTGCGAAATTAATGCAGCAAATAAACGTAAGTTTTCAATTTTAACGTGTTCAATTTTAAAACACATTCCACGTAAATAGATTACGCCTATATTTTACATATTAGGCCTACCATCGCACATAATTATGTTAAAATGTTTGATCGCCCTATTACATCAAAGAGCCACATTTTTTTTTCTAACACAATTCTATTTTTTGAAAAGATATGAAAATACGAGAAACATTCTTACGTTCTGCTTTCAGTTCTTCAGGGAAACGAACGCTTATGCGGGACCCCGAACTTTTCTTCAGAACTATTTCCAATAAAAATTCACTTAAGCATTTGAGAATAGGCTATTTAAACTGTTGCAAGGACACATTGGCCTGAAACCAGTTGCATTGTGATGGGTCTAGTTATTTACAGATAGGCCTACTTATCAATGTGACAATCAAATGGACATTTTCACACAAAAAAAATTAACGGACCAATAGTTACCAATAGGGCCACAAGTTTGACAATAAGTTGCATAGTTTGTCACACGGCTCTGCCGAACTTTCTATGAAGCAGAAAACTCTAATAAACAGCCACCGACCGCTGCCAATAGTGTTGTCGTGCTTTTGTCCTATATTTCATGTAATCATTTGCACCAGACTGGAAGGAGTATCGCATTTCACATTTTACATGACTCTTCCCCCCTCTTCTTCGGTTCGCAAAACTTCATGGAACCAAAGAGGCTGAGAAAACTGTACATTAGCCTACTTCCACTTACTAGTTCAGCTGTTGTGAAACTTTTCTGTCCTCTCCTCGTAAGACTTTCTTCTCTCTCGCTTGCAGATGCTTGTTGCAGACACTCTTGGCTTCTTCACTTGAAACTCCAAAAACTGCTCTGCGGACTTTTTTCTTTTTTCCCTCGTCTTCTCTCTCTGTCCTATGTGCGCTTTGCGGGAGCAGCCCAGCACTGAACTAGCGCCCTGATTTTTTGCCCATACCTTAAGTCTAAACACAAAAGTACAGCGACTCGTGAAACTTCTATACGTTTATCGCAGTAAAGAGCGTAACGCAGAGTTTCTCGGGGAAAGAAGATTTGATTTGTAGAGCCTCAGCTGCCCTTTCCCTGTGCCTGACTCCTCCCTTTCGGAGAGCAGACACACTACCTCTCCTCTTTTTCCTTCTGCCCCCTTTTCCCTCCCTCTCTCCTGGTATTATACCAGCGCTCCTTCCTGAGACGGTGCAGTCATGTTTGAAGAGGGAAAACGAAACGGTCGCTTTACAAGTAAGCTATGTGCGCGTGATAATGTTAATTACAACTTGCAACTTGTAAGTGTACTTTTTTTATTTCTATATAATGTGTAACTGACACTGTAATGAAAAGTGATAACGAGAAAACATTCAAACTGACACTTTAGACAGCTTTGGACGCAGCAACTTCTTAAAAAGAGGATTTGTTGATTCTTAAGATTTGTAAACTAAATGCCCTATGGGCGAAAATTACACAAGACACTAAAACATAAAACATTTAAAGCTTGTTTAAAATGTTTCTTTCACATATTTTTCCAACATATATAAACCGAAGTTTTAAGCAAACCCTTCAGTAGCTAGCCTAAGCAGCTTTGGGTGTAATTCTTAGAATAGGTTTTGGGGTTTATTCTCAATAATGTATTGAAAAATATATTAAGTAATTAACTTACCTTCTTTACCAACAAGAACTTTGGGAGAAACAAACACAACAATAAAAACAAAACAAAACCAAATTTACACAATGGTTTTACACTGCCAAGCAAAAATTAATTAGTGTTCATTGTAATTTCTTAGGTAAGAACTAAAAGATTTTTAAAACAAATCTAAACTTTCTTTGAGTTGTCCTGCATTTTAACATAACACACACAACAAAAATATTTAGCAAAATATTAATTTCACTGACTAAAATGTTTATACATAAATATAAATATATATAAATATGATATGTCATATTTAGGGTTGTACACTTTAACTATATAAGCAACATGGATGAAATTTTAAAATATAAATAATATAATTTCCCAAAGCTTAATAATCAGTGACCTCATCAAGAAAAACAATACATTTTAATTAATAATAAAAAAATAAAAAATAAAAAAAATAAAAGGGTTAATCTAAGACATGTTTTACATTATATTGATTAATTGTCAAAGTCTATACTTTAACTTATCATCATGCTTTGAAACAGGGATTCCTTTTAAGTACAGGAATTTAATAAATATTTTAGTATATTATCATCTGACAACTCAAATAGTATTTATATGCGTTTAAACAAAATCCTCATTTGTTGTCTGAAAATAAGAATCTGTAATGTCTTTCTAAGTTATAATAATTAATTCTCATTGCATTATTTCAATAGATCAGCCAGGTATACTCTGGAGGGGGAAGGACAAGATATACAGTAGAAACTCTCTATGGGAAATAAGACTCAAAGTGAGACGATGATGTTCACAAACATCGAAAGGAAAATTGTGCCTCCTGTAGGGTTATTCCTAATCAATATACATGATCAATATACAGGGAAATTAGGCTGTTAAAAAAGACCTTCTGGGCTCACCATCAATCAATGGGGCAGCAACTGATTTTTTTCACAGTTGAAAATCACACTCTAATCTCTTAAACACAACCTGACTGCGTGTGTGGCCGACAAGTCAAGTCCAATAGAGTTCATTTTATGCTGTACAAGCTATACTGATGTGTCTGTTAGAGAGAAAACCTTGATGGTTGTGCAGCAATGAAAATGTATTTACCCTTAAGACACTATTAATGTTGATCACAAAGTTCAAGTAAAATAAAATGGGCTTGCTATGATAGAAGCATGATATCATGCTCAAATTTAATGTATCTGTGTCCTGTTTTTTTTTTTTTAGCTTTTCACTTGAATCCAAAGAAAACCAATATAGCACAACCAGTTAAGCAATGTAAAACAACCACTACCCTGCTTCAGATTTATAGTTACCAAAAAAAGAGGGTGATGAAGAAAAAAAAAAACAGTAAAGCAAAACCATCTGACTAAGATTATCCATTACACATAACATCTAACATTTATATATGTAAGCTACAAAATCCACATTACTGTGTGTTAATTTATGTATTTGGGTACATAAAAGAATTTAGTTCATTCATAATTTAATACAATTGATATATTTTGAGTAATGTTTTCTGTCTATTAACTACACCGATTAATTAATTAATTAACTATTAACTGATTAACTAAATCCCATTTCATATATTTAAAAGCAGATGGCGAATGAGTTTAGAAGGTCCGGACATGGATAACATGATACACCTTTCTCCCTGTTATCGCTATCATCTGTTCTGCTGAAGTGAATGGAGCGACTGATATAGAGATATAGGCAATCAGTCAGTGTTCTTTGTGAATATCTTTGAGAGAGATGGATGAGAGAGAGAGGGTTCATGGAGGAGAGGAGGAACGAGAGGAGGGGTAAGGCAGAGTGGGGATTGGGGGTGGTTATCTGCTCCCGAAAGTATTATATCAAAGAGGAGTCGGATCCCGGGAATTGAGATTTTGCCTGGAGGCAAGTAACCGTTGGTCTCCCAAGAACATATTCCAAAGTTGGCCTCGAAGAGCCAAAGCACACATCAAAAGCAGCAGTGGTGCCAAAGCGGTTCTGGAGGAGAAAGAAAGGGGTACAGGTCCCTCCTTGGCCCTCTTTGAGCCCCTGATCTCACCCCAATTAAACAAGAATTCCTGACTATTCTAGACCTGACTCACATTGACACAGTGTACACCCTGAGACTTATGTACATTCAATAGTCATTTTACATTGCAGGTTGTGGAAAAACACACCGTGATTTACGTTTAGAGACACTTGTATGTATGACAACAAAGTATCTTATCAAACAATCAAGCTATGGTCCAATGACATATAAGTTTTAAAATATTTATGTGTATGTGTGTTTTAATATTTCTGCATGCACAACACTTTGAAAAATATCATAATATCATAAATATTTTCAATTATCAATAATTATAAGAAATTATAATTAACTATTTTACCAAAGGACTTTGTCAAACCAACTGTTGCCTTGTGTTGTGGTGTGGACTTTTAGTTTGTTCTCTTGATTTCCTGTGCCAGTTTTTTAGTCCCTTTGTTGATTGCTTTTCAATTAAATTTTACCTGCCGTTTTTTGGATTTCCAAATTCCAACTTGCTTTGATAGCAATCTTTCATTTGAAAGTCACGTGTCTAGTATCTGTAAAACCGCATTTTTCCATCCTAAAAATATATATAAATTACGACATATGCTCTCATTAACAAATGCGGAACAATTAGTTCATGCTTTCATGACATCAAGACTAGATTATTGTAATGCTCTACAGGGTGGTTGCCCTGCACGCTTAATAAATAAACTACAGCTGGTCCAAAACGCTGCAGCTCGAGTTCTTAATAGAACCAGGAAATATGACCATATTAGCCCGGTTCTGTCAACACTGCATTGGCTGCCTATTAAACATTGTATAAATGTTAAAATATTGTTGATTACTTACAAAGCACTAAATGGTGTAGCTCCGCAGTACTTGAGCGAGCTCTTAATGCATTATAGTCCTTCACGTCTATTGCGATCTCAAAATTCAGGCCAGTTAATAATACCTAGAATATCAAAATCGACTGCTGGCGGTAGATCCTTTTCCTATTTAGCACCAAAACTTTGGAACAGTCTTCCTACCATTGTCCGGGAAGCAGACACACTCTGTCAGTTCAAAGCTAGACTAAAAACACATCTCTTTGACCTAGCATACACATAATATATTATAGACTTCTATAATTCAATGTTAGGCTGCATAGATTAGGTCAGCCGGAACTGGGAACACTTCCCTTAAATCCTGATGTACTCGTTACATCATCATAAGAAGAATGGCATCTACGCTAATTTTAGTGTCTTTGTTTATCCCGAGGTTTTCCCGCAGCCTACCGGATCCAGGCCGTATCCAGATCTGACTAGGAGCTTTGCCTGGACCCGATGACAACGCAGTGCTGAAGTGCCAACTAGCCTCTCCCTATGGAGAATCCCTTTCCCACTCTACAGATAAAACGTTGTGATTCCGGTTCGCGTACCCACCCCGAAGTGATAAAATAAAACAAAATTCTGTATCAAATTACAGTCACTGTAAATCCGGCCTCTAGTTCATAAACGCCAGAGGAGAACTGGCACCCGCCTGAGCCTGGGTTCTCCCAAGGTTTTTTTTTTCTCTCCATTAAGTCACCTGATGGAGTTTTAGGACACCAGTAGGTCACTTGATGGAGTTTTTCGGTTCCTTGCAACTGTTGCCTTTGGCTTGCTCAGTTGGGGATATTCAAATGAATTAACCAAGCATTAATATCATTGATGAGCCCTACCAAATGTGGATGTTTTTTCCACAAAGAAACAAACATTGTTATGTTATTTGATTGATACTGTGAAGCTGCTTTGATGCAACTTATATTGTGAAAAGCGCTATATAAATACACTTGACTTGACTTGATTGGTTTTCTTTGATTGTCTCTCAGGTGTTGTATAGCCCTTGTGTTTCCCATGTTGTTTGTCAGGTCAAGTCCTTATATGTCTGTTTGTGACATTTCGTTTTCTGGTTTTTGCTCATTGTGTTCTATGTTTTTTTGGTAATAAATCGAGTAACACGTTATTTTAAGGTCACGTAGTTACACATTACTACATGTGCTTACTATAGAAGTAACAGTAAATGATGCACAATTACAAGTAACTAACCCTGAACCAAACCTTAACCGTTACTCTATAGTAAGAACAATTTAACTATGTCACCTTAAAATAAAGTGTAACCATAAATTGTAATCTACATTTGGCTTCAGCTCTTTTTCCTGTTTCTGAGTTTTACCTCACATGACACCAACACACTCTCACAACAACTTCCAATAATTTATACATGATAATATATTATACAACTTCCCTTGTACAAAATGGTGTGACATTTATAGTTGTTTTTTCATATTAAATTATGGTTAGGTTTAGGTTTGTGTCGTGTAAACCAACTTGATTTCATATAAACCATTACAGCTTTTGGCTTGCTTAGTTGGGGTTTAAAAGGTACTAAATATTCAATAATACTGCATTAACTATTTGACAGCAGTGACTCTATTGGATGAGAACAAAAAAAAAAAGGAACTAAATTGAGCTGGATAATGACAGAGCTGCTTTATAGGTGAATCGACTTTGTTTCATAATATTAATTTTGCAACACTGACACTTATTGAAGTTAATTGATTTCATTTCATTAAGATTTAAATATACATTTAGCTGACTCAAACTGAATAACACTATTGTCTGTTATAGAGCTGCTTCTTGCTAAATTGAAATCCTTTCATAATTGATGAAATTTAGGCCCTGTTTTCACCTGGTATTAAGATGCATTTTGGTCGATCGGATCACAAGGGGACGATGCTAAATACAGGTATAAACTGGGTCTAAAACGTTTTGATCTTGTCCACTTTCAACTATTTCAAGAAGTAGTCGAAAACACATTTGACCGCATTGCTTTCGTAGTATAAACGCTCATGTGGTCGAATATGTTTGAATAGCTGAATAAATAGCTGAATAACATGTGTTGTTTTGAATAGCTAAAAGACTGCCTACTTCTAACACACACTCACTGCGTTCGGAGTGGTCTTGCGGCTGTCAGAGCAGAAACAAAAGCTGCTGCTCTCTGTATGTTTTCCCGTCGTCTCCAGGCACGTTCATATGTAAATTGGACAAGCTTATTTTGTCCAGTAGATCGAACAATCTGAAAAAAAAACACAATACATTTACCCACCCATAGGCCCTCCCCTCAAAGAAATCAGGACAGAAGTGGTTGAAAGTGGACAAAAGAGACAGATTAAAACACCAGGTGTAAACGGGTATGTGTCTCCCATGTCTACTTGTAATCTGATTGACCAAAACGCATCTTAATACCAAGTATAAACAGGGCCTTACAGTTATTGAACTGAACTGGATCAACTGAAAAAAATCTGTATTGTATAAAGCGTTATATGAAGGTCACTTCACTGGAGTTATCTTGGTAGTATTACCTTGGTATTTCAACCATCATACACTACTACTAGTTGAGCTACAATAATGGCTTACACTTTATTAATGTCTTGAACCACTATGTACTTACGTCAAAAAAATTCTTAGCAACAATGCACTTATTGTGTTCATGTTGTATTACGAAACAATTTTGCTGCTATCAAGGTGGAATATGGGTAAGTTTTATGGTAAAGGTATGGCTAACGTAGGAGTTGGGTCAACAGTGTAATTATAGATGTAATTACAGAAATGAATTACATATGTAGTTACATGCGGTAATTACAATTTAAGTAATGTAAAAACACGTATTTACACAATAAGTGCATTTGTGTCCAATGATTCATTTAAATGTTAGTATATAGTAGGTAAAAACACTTAATTGTAAAGTGGGTCCCAATAAAGTGGGTCCTCTCATGCTTTCTAAATACACACAAAAATCTCCCAGGATGGCATTGATTCAACCTGAAACAAATCTGAAAAATCACTTAATATTTGCCACACAAGTTAACATAAGTGACTTAAAAAAAAAGTGGCGTAGCATACATACTATAAAAATATTATTGAAAACTTTTACATAATCCTTCCTATGCTGCTTTGAAACAAACTGTATTGTAAAAAGTGTGGGCTGTCCTCAGTATATGTTCTGTATATAACTTGACAGCCAGGTAAACTCTTCTATAACACCAAGACTCTGAAGACAGTTGGCTCCTTGTCCATAGGTTTATTGATTTTGCAAGGAAAGGTGAAACTAAAAAATACGTAGGCATAATCAGCACAATAAACAGCTTGCCCTTTAACGTGTACAGATATACCACCTCAAATTATATTAATTAAATCCCTGTGTTTTTACTGTTATGAACTTTATGTATTTAGTAGACATTTCTGAATGTTATATATGGCATCATATGTTAACCTGTAGTCAATCACTTATTTATCTGTAATATGGACTTTCAACAGTACTACAGTCTAGGAACAGTACAACCATGAACATATAATATTACATCAGCACAATAGTAATGTAGATAGTAAATTACAGAATTCTAACTGTCAACTTTATAGAGTGACAGTCCCAAAATAATTATCTGTGATCGTAGATATTGTTAAAAACAATCAATACTACCCACAATGCTACAAAAGGCATAAAATGTATGCAGATGTCACAGGATTAGCTCAGATACAATAAACATACTGCTCTATGTGCCATGCTCGATTACTTCCTGATTAATGGTCACATGACATGACTTCTTATTGAAACCTAAGATTCTTAAAGGGACCATGGCCAAATAAAAGAGAAAACAAAGGATCACTTGAAGAATGGAAACAAGACTTCTAACATATTATGTGATAACAGAACACTCCCACGCCTGATGTGCTTACACATCAATCAACAAATTCTAATTCACGCGTTCACACTTACAAATAAGTCAGATGGAAAATGATATTCATATATGGCGTGCTGTCCGAGGAGAGGGCTCCAAGCTTGGTATTTGGCCCGAACCCAGAGTACTACCCCGTATTCCTGGTTGTGGTAGGAACAAACCAAGAGTGAGGAGTCAGGATCGGCTCGAACACAGAGTAATCCCTTGTATTCCTGGCTGTGGTAAGAACAAGCCAAAAGTGAGGAGTCTGAGAGGTGGAGGGATGCTGAGAAACTGTCGGGGACTGTAGGTGAGTCAAAAGTGTATATATATACAGTGTCACGGGCTGGGGGGAGCCCCTCTTGAACGTACCACCTCGAGGAGTTTACCCAGAGACACCACAGACGGACAACAAGGTAAGTAATAAAAGTTCAGTTTTATTTAATTAAAATCCTAATTACTAAAACACATAGCGGAAGAGTTCCAACTCTGTTCCCCTCTGTCCAGCAGCGGTGTGAGGCCTTGGTGCAACAGTCGCAACCCAGCGGATAACAAAACGAGGTAGTCGACTCGATCGTTCCTCTTCAGACAGAAGTGGTAAGTAGCCTTTTAGGCGTCGTAAGGAGGGGGGTCCCTATGTAGGTCTTCCTCGGAACAGACGACGGTAACGAATCGGACAGATATTGCTCCGAGATCTCCACTCAGCAGCTCCTTTTCGTAACAGTCGATGGTGGCTATAGTGATTCCTCTTCAGAACAGCCAATGGTCAATATCTGCAGCGATAATGGCAAGGGATCTTCACAGCGGTTCCTCTCCAGGGCAGTGAATGATACGTATCTTTACAGGCTATAGTAGAGTCGAGCACACAATGGTTACTCTCCGAACAAGCACGACAGACAATGGGACAGGCTGTGGCAAGAGACTTTCGTACAGCGGCTTCTCGTCAGAGCTGACAACGGCAGGTCATGGAACAGACTATGGTAAGAGACTCCCAGAAAGCAGCTTATCTTCAGAGCAGACAACAACAGATAATGGAACGGACTGTGGTAAAAGACTTCCACACAGCAGCTTCTCTTCGGAGCAGACAGCAGATAATGACACAGACAATGGTAAAAGATCTTCACCCAGCGGCTCCTCTGAAGAGCAGGCGGCGGCAGACGATAGAACAGACTGTGGTAAGTGTAACGTGGGGTCAGGAATGAAGCGGAGAGAGAATCCAAATGCAAGTACTTATTTAATGGAACAAACAGGCAATCCAGGGCAAACAGGAAAGGGAACAAGGAGACAGCTACAGAAAACAACAACCGACAATCAACAACTGAAGAACATACACAGGAAAACAAGCTAAACAAGATAACAAGGGGGCGTGGTTAAACTGAAACACCTGGGAAGACTAATCAAAATAACGGGGAATAGCTGAACATGGGACAAGACACATGGCAGGATCACATGACGAACAGGGAATCACATGACAGACAAGAACAAGGAACAAGACACAAAACTCACACCGTGACATAGCCCCCCCTGTATGGGCGGCTCCTGACGCCCATCAAAACAAAAAACACAAGTTCAGGAGGGTGGTGAAGCGGAGGCGGTCTTGGGGGAGGGATGGAGGGCCAGGTTCGTGCAGGGGAACGGGGCATTGCAAAGGCGGTCCTGGGTCATGAAGCGTGGGCGACAAGGGCGAAGCAGGAACTGCAGACGTCCAGGGCGGAGCAGGAACTGCAGACGGCCAGGGCGAAGCAGGATGAGGCGGTGGCCAGGGCGGAGCAGGATGCGCAGGTGGCCAGGGCGGAGCAGGATGCGCAGGCGGCCGGGGCGGAGTAGGATGCTCAGGCAACCAGGGCGGAGACCCCTCGGGCGGTCACGGCGTTGAGGACCCTTCAGGCGGCCACGGCGGTGAGGACCCCTCGGGCGGCCAGGGCAAGTACCTACTGCCCCCCCAAAAAAATTTCTTGGGGGTAGCTACGGGGTCATAGGCTGGAGTAGGCTCAGAAACAGACACCGGCTCAGGAACAGACACCGGCTCAGGAACAGACGCCAGCTCGGGAACAGAAACAGACGCCAGCTCGGGAACAGGAACAGACGCCAGCTCCGCCATCCTGTCCAGACACACTGGCTCGGCAGACGTGGCGTAAATAGTCTCTGGAAAGGCAGACGTGATGTGAACAGGTTCAGCGGCAGCCATCTTGTCCGGAGACACTAGCGCGGCAGACGTGACCAGTCTCTGGATTGGCAGAAGTGACGTGAACAGCCTCTGGATCGGCAGACGTGATGTGAACAGCCCCTGGATCGGCAGACGCGAAGCGAACAGTCTCTGGATCGGCAGACGCACCAGGTCTCTGGGGTGGCGCCGGCAGGGTGAGCAGCTTGAGCGGGGCCGGCAGGGCAGGACGCCTGGGCGGCGCAGGCAGAGCAAGGCACCTGGGCGGCGCGTCAGGGATGGCAGTCACCTCCGGGATGGTCTCTGGGTTAGGAGCCACCGGACAAGTCGTTGAGGAGGCCTTTCTCCTCCTCCTCAGTCTCCAGACCACCGGACTCGGGACCACCGGAACTGGGACCACCGGAACTGGGACCAGCGGCGAAGGCTCTGGACTGGACGAAGGCTCTGTGCTGGATAGGACCACTGGCGAAGGCTCTGTGCTAGACAGAACCAGTGGCGACCTGGCGTGCCACGGGAGGAAGCTCTTCAGACATCTGGAGATTGTCTCTCTCCAGTCCAGCCCGAAGAGATCGGGGAGCTCCCTCGGGTCGACCTCCTTAGCCCCCAGTCGGTAACACAACTTAATCGCCTCATCACCCAGAGAGCAGGAGGCAACAAAAGGAACAAACCCCCAGGTATACTGGAACAGATCGAGGCTATCCAGGGCCACGGCCGCAATCTGTCCAGTGAACTCCCGGCTCATGATTTTAAGATCAGGTTGATCAGGCGAGATCCGTACTGCTGGATTCATGTTGGTCGGTTGTTCTGTAACGTGGGGTCAGGAATGAAGCTGAGAGAGAATCCAAATGCAAGTACTGATTTAATGGAACAAACTGGCAATTCAGGGTAAACAAGAACAGGAACAGGAACAAGGAGACAGCTACAGCAAACAACAACTGAAGAACAGAGGTATAAATACACAGGGAAACAAGCTAAACAAGAAAACAAGGGGGCGTGGTTAAACTGAAACACCTGGGAAGACTAATCAACATAACGGGGAACTGCTGAACATGGGACAAGACACATGGCACGATCACATGACGAACAGGGAATCACATGACAGACAAGACACAAAACTCACACCGTGAGAGTAAGAGACTTTCACACAGCAGCTTAACTTCAGAGCCGACAGCAGATAATGGGACAGACGATGGTAAGAGATCTTCACTCGGTGGCTCCTCTTCAGAGCAGACAGCAGATAATGGAAACGGACGATGGTAAGAGATCTTCACCCAGCGGCTCCTCTTCAGAGCAGGCAGCAGAGCAGATAGCCGATAAGATAGGGGAACAGACAATGGTAAGAGACTTTCACACAGCGGCTTAACTTCAGAGCCGACAGCAGAGAATGGAACAGACAATGGTAAGAGACCTCCACCCAGCGGCTCCTCTTCAGAGCAGGCAGCGGCAGATGATAGAACAGACTCTGGTAAGAGACTTTCACACAGCGTCTTCTTTTCAGAGCAGACAACAGATAAGATAAAGGAATAGACAATGGGAAGAGCTTTCACACAGCGGCTTAACTTCAGTGCCGACAGCAGAGAATGGAACAGTCAATGGTAAGAGACCTCCACCCAGCGGCTCCTCTTCAGAGCAGGCAGCGGCAGCTGATAGAACAGACTGTGGTAAGAGACTTCCACACAGCGGCTTAACTTCAGAGCCGACAGCAGATAATGGAACAGACGATGATAAGAGATCTTCACCCAGCAGCTTCTCTTCAGCTCGAGCCTCACAGACCTGCCCACTGAGGCCAACGGGTGGAAGCAGAATTATACACCCACACTTATGCATGCAGTAATTCACTTCAAAGAGTCACACGTGTTCACTTCACACTAAGCACTGCAGTCCACAACAACTCACAGTGAATAAGGCTCCCACTCGCGGTCCCGGTCGGCGTCCTCTCACATTGAATTTCTACCATAAAGATTCTCGAATAAGCAGAATTTATTTTGTCAAGGGAGTTTACAGACAAAATTAAAGGTAGATGCTCGACAAGCTCCGTCTCGGAGTTCTTTGGCGTAGGCCCCGTCCTCCGTCCCGGTCTGAAGGTTTAGCTTGTAGGTCCTGCCTGATGTTAGAGGCAGGGGCGGAGCCTACCCCCAAAAAGTAAGGAAGGTGTGATGAATTCCATACATACCTGTGAAGATTCTGAAAGGCATGCAGAAGAATTAATTAATGACAAGACAATGAGACAACTTTTATTACTTATCTTAAAGTCAGGTACTGAGCGTAATAGATTGAAACTACAATATGTTCTGAGATAAGATAACTTTATTAAACGCTTAAGCGAGATCGAGAGTGGCAATGTCACTATATGGGCTGAGCTTTTTTTTTTTTTTTTTTTTTTTTGGGACGTGAATGAAGCCGCGTCTGGCCGCAAATTTTGAGATGGGAATTTTAACAAAGCCTTGATAGGCTAAGTTATTAACATACATACGTACGAAAGCCTCGATTGGCCATAATAGTTGGCTGTAAAGTAAACATTAAAACTGTCCGATAACACCTCGATAGGCTGATGCCTCGATAGGCTTAGCTCATGCGTGGAGCCGAGATTAACTGTAATATGCATTTATGAGATAGCCACGATTGGCTAAGGCCACGATAGGCTAATGCCTCGATAGGCTGATGCCTCGATAGGCTTAGTTCATGCGTCAGAACCGAAAATGTAATATGAATTTTACGAAATAAACCACGATGGGCTAAGGCCACGATAGGCTGATGCCTCGATAGGCTTAATTCATGCGTCGGAATCGAGATTAAATGTGATAAGCATTAATGAAAAGGACACTAGCCTTATCTAGTCATATTGCAGCTATCATGAATGACCATCACGATAGACGTAAGCAAGCAGGGATATGAATACATTGAGCATAATATAGAATTCCCATCGAAGCTAATCTATGATAATCAGCAGAGGGTTGAGTTAATGGTGAAGAACGAAATAAAGCCGGAAAGCAGAGATTAACTGCATATGTAACGTAGCAGAGGCAGCGAAAAACGAACGTCTGATATGAATCATAACCACCACCACCAGTTGCTAGCGAAGAATTTACCTTTGTAAAGACTCACGGGCGGATCTAATCCGTGGGGAAATTTGTATATCATAATTAATAATTGGTAATTAATAATTATTCATACATGTTTGGATTAGATCAGTCTTACATTGTAATAAATCTCCCGATAAGGGTTGATGTGTCATTTTACCTGCATGCATGCATGTGTATCCTTGCAATTAACCACAAGTTGATTGCAATTAATTGCACGGACAACATCTTACAAAACAGGCAAAATTAATTAGCTCAATTGTCAGAATAATATTTGTGGGAATCCACAATATCATCTTACTTTATAGGATTTCAGGAAAAGCAATTCTGTGGCCACAAGAATTGGGTTTCCGGCCCTATAAACACATACTCTTTAAAGTATCTTTAATTTGTAAGCTTATTACATTTAGCCAAGGCTGCAAAGCCGACTCCGTGTTATAAATATGTTAGACCTATAACTTCTGCCACTAAAGATTGCTTTATCAATAATCTTCCTAATCAGTTTCATCATCTCAGCATCCCGGATAGCTTAGAAGAACTCGATATTGCAACAGAAACTTTTAACTCTCTCTTTTCCAGCACTTTAGACGCAGTTGCTCCGTTGCGCTTAAAGAAGATTAAAGAAAATAGTCCAACGCCGTGGTACAACGAGCACACTCAGGCCCTTAAGAGAGCAGCCAGAAAAATGGAGCGCAACTGGAAGAAAACAAAACTAGAGGTATTTCGGATTTCATGGAAAGAGAGCTCGATTGCTTACAGAGAGGCTTTAAAAGCTGCTAGATCTGCTTATTTTTCAACCCTATTAGAAGAAAATAAACATAATCCTAGGTATTTATTTGAAACAGTGGCTAAACTAACGAAAAAGAAAGCTTTAAGCACAGAAGTTTCCAAGCAACACAGCAGTAATGACTTTATGAACTTCTTCACTTATAAGATTGATAATATCAGGGACAAAATTATAACTATGCAACCGTCTACTACAGTATCGCATCAGGGAGTGCATTGTAGTCTCCCTGAGGAAAAATTGTTTTCATTTGTTGCTATAGGAGAGGAAGATTTCTGCAAACTCGTTAATTCATCTAAATCGACAACTTGTATGTTAGACCCTATACCGACTAAGCTACTGAAAGAGATGCTTCCACAGATCATAGATCCTCTTCTTAATATCATTAATTCGTCTTTGTCTCTAGGATATGTACCAAAAACCTTTAAGCTGGCTATGATAAAACCGCTTGTTAAAAAACCGCAACTTGATCCTTCAGAATTAGTCAATTACAGGCCGATCTCAAATCTGCCTTTTCTGTCAAAGATATTAGAAAAAGCAGTATCCTCACAACTGTGTTCCTTTCTTGAAAGAAATGATATCTGCGAGGATTTTCAGTCAGGATTTAGACCGCACCATAGTACTGAGACAGCTCTCATTAGAGTTACAAATGATTTACTTTTATCATCCGATCGTGGTTGTATCTCTCTATTAGTGTTACTTGATCTTAGTGCTGCATTTGACACAATTGACCACAACATTCTTTTAAATAGACTGGAAAACTATGTTGGCATTAGTGGAATTGCACTAGCATGGTTTAAATCATACTTATCTGACCGTTATCAGTTTGTAGCAGTAAATGAAGAGATGTCTTATCGATCACAAGTTCAGTATGGCGTACCACAAGGCTCAGTACTAGGACCGCTGCTGTTCACTCTTTACATGCTACCATTAGGACATATCATTAGGAAACATGGAATTAGCTTTCATTGTTATGCCGATGATACTCAGCTGTATATTTCTTCAAAACCTAACGAAACTTACCAATTCACAAAATTAACGGAATGCATAGCTGATATAAAAAATTGGATGACTAGTAATTTCCTACTACTAAACTCTGAAAAAACAGAGATTCTAATTATTGGACAAAAAACTTCCACACGTAATAACCTAGAATACTGTCTAACCCTTGATGGCTGCTCTGTTAAGTCTTCGTCGTCGGTTAGGAACCTGGGTGTGCTCTTTGATAGCAATCTTTCATTTGAAAGTCATGTGTCTAGTATCTGTAAAACCGCATTTTTCCATCTTAAAAATATATCTAAATTACGACATATGCTCTCATTAACAAATGCGGAACAATTAGTTCATGCTTTCATGACAACAAGACTAGATTATTGTAATGCTCTTCTGGGTGGTTGCCCTGCACGCTTAATAAATAAACTACAGCTGGTCCAAAACGCAGCCGCTCGAGTTCTTACTAGAACCAGGAAATATGACCATATTAGCCCGGTTCTGTCAACACTGCATTGGCTGCCTATTAAACATCGTATAAATTTTAAAATATTGTTGATTACTTACAAAGCACTAAATGGTTTAGCTCCGCAGTACTTGAGCGAGCTCTTAACGCATTATAGTCCTTCACGTCTATTGCGATCTCAAAATTCGGGCCAGTTGATAATACCTAGAATTTCAAAATCGACTGCGGGCGGTAGATCCTTTTCCTATTTAGCACCAAAACTTTGGAACAGTCTTCCTACCATTGTCCGGGAAGCAGACACACTCTGTCAGTTCAAAGCTAGACTAAAAACACATCTCTTTGACCTAGCATACACATAATATATTATAGACTTCTATAATTCAATGTTAGGCTGCATAGATTAGGTCAGCCGGAACTGGGAACACTTCCCTTAAATCCTGATGTACTCGTTACATCATCATAAGAAGAATGGCATCTACGCTAATTTTAGTGTCTTTGTTTATCCCGAGGTTTTCCCGCAGCCGACCGGATCCAGGCCGTATCCAGATCTGACTAGGAGCTTTGCCTGGACCCGATGACAACGCAGTGCTGAAGTGCCAACTAGCCTCTCCCTATGGAGGATCCCTTTCCCACTCTACAGATAAAATGTTGTGATTCCGGTTCGCGTACCCACCCCGAAGTGATAAAATAAAACAAAATTCTGTATCAAATTTACAGTTACTGTAAATCCGGCCTCTAGTTCATAAACGCCAGAGGAGAACTGGCCCCCGACTGAGCCTGGGTTCTCCCAAGGTTTTTTTTTCTCCATTAGGTCACCTGATGGAGTTTTAGGACACCAGTAGGTCACTTGATGGAGTTTTTCGGTTCCTTGCCACTGTTGCCTTTGGCTTGTTCAGTTGGGGATATTCAAAATAATTAGCCAAGCATTAATACCATTGATCAGCCCTACCAAACGTGGATGTTTTTTCACTAAGAAACAAACATTATGTTATTTGATTGATATTGTGAAGCTGCTTTGATGCAATTTATATTGTGAAAAGCGCTATATAAATACACTTGACTTGACTTGACTAGCTATAAGATCTTTGGCAGTTAAGGGACTTGGAAAATGAGCAAAGAGGCAGTACATCAATCAAATGAATTTAATAAGGCAGAACTACTTATGTATTTACTACGGTTACATGGGATGTATGTATTTACAAACATAATAAACAACAAAACACGAAAAGGCATCGATGAACGAGAAATGAATAGCGACAGAGAGAGAGAGGAAATGTAGAGAGTTGCAGTTATGCAAGAGGGAGTTTAGAAAGACCCGAGGATCCTTCTAAATAGCAAATTCACATAGACAACGAAACTTCGAGAGACAACAAGACTTCAACAAATCTTAAAAGCGTGATCAAACACGGATACTTGCACTCTTTGCATGGCTTGTGAAGAAGCGTGTGTGTGTGTCTCTCGGTCCGGCGCGTCACGTGGTCACGTGCGCGTGTTTCTCCTTCAAAGCGAGCGCGCGCTCGTTTAAAGGTCCCTTGTAGATGGATTTGCTGAAGAGATATGTCACGCGGTGTTCTTTTCACTCGTCGATTGGAATTAAACACGGAGACTTATCTAAGACTGAAAAACACAAACTAAACTAGAAACAAATAAAAGAAAGGCGAAGAGCTCGCCCGGAGGCGAGACGTTACATTATGACAAGAGGACAAGAGGGTAAGAGCGAGAGGGAGTGGAGCGCGCCGACATTTATCACCTTGGAGAAATCCAGCCTCTTCCTGTCGGCTTGGCCAATCGGAGAGTTGGAAGTCACAGGCGGGAATTTAGTTTTTATTACTCTTTGTCTAAGGGCGCAAGCTCCTTAGGTGTGGGGGGCGATGGGGGGATGGGTTTGGGGATTAGAGTTTACATGAAACAAACCACATAAAAGGCCACATCATAAGATTGGAACATTAGATGCATGGTAATACATTTCTCACATGGTTATATATATATATATATATATATATATATATATATATATGTAGAGAATATATAGGATTGGAAAGGTTTCGTTTCTCTTTCTCAGCACGAATTCAGAGAGGGAGAGAGCCACAGTTCTGTGAACATTCCTTTAGGTCGTAAACGCTGTTATCTAAGAACACCAGTGATGTTAGTTTTGGTCTCTTTTCACTCCAAAGATGGAAAACATAGTAAACTATATTTTACTGGATATTACTGTACGTATTCTGATTGATCACACCGAAAGCATTCTGGCGGTGTCCAGAACTATGTGTACAAGTTATGGGAATAGACAGTTATATTTAAAATGCATAATGAAGGTATTTATAATTCACTTTAAGCTAAGATAAAATCATAGTCATTCCAATGTGACATGGGCAAATGGACACACATAAAAACACATCAAATATATCTGGTTAAATGTCTTTTAAAAAGAGAAGTTTTTTTCTCTTTAGAAATCACCTACGTTGGGGCAATCCCGTCTGTCATAAAAATGTCTCGTAACTGGACACCACGCTCTGTCCTGAGCAGGCTTCACTTGTGGGGGATGCATGTGTGGTTGTGTGTGTGTGTGTGTGTGTATGTTAATTTACATCCAGACTTTTTGGGCCTGAAGGCTTTGGGATTTTAGCTAGGATGTATTTAGTTATTCAGATTCACCCTTGCCCAGTCCTTACACCTTGAACGTGGTTTGAGAGGGCTTGTTGAGCATTTAGTAGAACGTGGATGTCAGATCTGATGTAGGTCTTGAATGCTGAAGACGACCATCTGCCGAGCATTTGCTGTTGTAGCGGCTCCGATGCGAAAGGAATGCCCAGTGTAAAGAAGTGGAGACAGACCACGAAGCGTTAAGACGGAAGCTAGATGAGATCTGAACCAGTGCTTGGTCATTGGAAGACCATTCGGTAGTAAAAATAAAGAAAAGTTTGTTGGAGTGCGTGGTCGTGCTTTAAGATATCTGACCATAGAAGTATACGGGCAATAGGAATTGTTGATTTTAGATATAGAAATATTAACGCCTGATCCAGAAGAATCTGTTTTCGAAAACTTAATAAATAAATTGAAAAAAGTAGGAGAAAGACGTAAATCGGATAAAGCCAAGCCACGAGCAGAATTAAAGTGTTTAGAATCAGAAGTGAATTCCCCTGATCGCATAATCCCGTAGAATGCGGTTAAAAACACTGCTTCTAAAATAACGTTAACGTACTCACAAAAGTGTCCATTACGTAATGAAGATACGAGTTTGTGCAGAAGGCTTAGTGTAATAGGAAGGCGTTTGTCTGGGGTCTTATGGCCGGGCTTCTCTATGCCTTTGAGTAAAAGCTGGATTGTAGGCATAGAGAAAAGGCTAGGGAAATTAGGATTATGTAATCGTGCGTAAAATTGAATGCCAGCCAGCAATTTACGTATTGTTGCGATCTTCAGAGAACGAGAATCGGAGCAATGAACTAAAAATGCACAAACTGTCGATATTAAGATGGGCAGTAGGGGAATTCTGAACGAAAAACAAAAAATGAGAAATCGGGACCAAGCGGAATTATAGGATTTGAGTGTAGATGGCGAGATTTCCTTGAGTCATATAAAACTTGGCTGAAATTAGTAAAGTATTAAACTGGGAGCTTAATCGAGGATTAACTCTGCTAGGTTCGGGCATGGTGTTGGATTCGGGTTTACTGCTGGGCAAAGACGTCTGAAGGCCTGAAAACGAGAGCGAGAGAGAGCGTCAGCAATGCCATTAGAATGACCTGGAATATGCACTGCTTTAAGAATGAAATTGTGTGTAACGGACTGCTAAGTTAACCGTCGAAGTAGAGACATGATTACCGGACATTTCGAACGTCCTTTATTTATGATATCGACTGTAGCTTGGTTATCGCAGAACATATCAATATGTTTACGAGACCAAGCGGTGCCCCAGAGGAGGCAGGCTACGACAATAGGGTATAATTCGTAAAGAGCGACTGATGACGAATCCGCAATTAGGGAAAGAAATGCATCCGACCATTTCTCTGCAAACCATTGTCCTTGAAAGAAACCCCCAAAACCATTAGAAGGAGCTGCGTCTGTAAAAAGCTTGAGTGTAACTGATGATTCGGACACATCGTTATAGAAAAAAGAAATGCCGTGATGTCCGAGGAGAGGGCTCCGAGCTCGATATTTGGCCCGAACCCAGAGTACTCCCCTAGAAGATGCAAACTAATGCCGACAGCAGCCGGAAAATTATGTTCCTCTTCCCCCAAAACATGGCACAGCGCAAAGCTGAAGGTGTCCCGATCGTTGTGAGAGGGTAAGTTATTGGATTGACAAGGCTCCTTGTGTCATCGGATGAGCTTCTGATGGTCTTGAAATCCGCAGGGAGAGCCTTTTTGGTAGATGGCTGTGAATGGTTGCAAGCAGGTGAGATCCTGCAAGGGCAGGAGATATAACATAGCTATGGGAGTTAAATCTGGGTTATATGGAGAAACGTGACTCCTGCGGGAGCGTGGAACAAAGCTTGATTTAGCTTATATTTCCTAACTATCCAATGGACCTGTTATACTTGGAGCTGAGCCCCTGCAGGAGAGGATGAGATAATGCTACTGCGGTTGTAAAACGAGTTTGGATGGTGCAACGGATTTCCTCAGGGAGTGAAGTGGATGACACTGTTGTGTTGTAATATGATTTTTAAAGAAACCATCACTGCTGCGGTCATGGGAATAGTTTTCCAAAGAAACTGAACTCCTGCGGGAGCAGAGGGAAACGTCACAGATGTGTCATTGAAGAAGTTTGCCTGAGCTTCTGTGGGAGCGTAGAGAAACAATCACTGCTGCGGCAGTGGAGATAGTTTCTAGAGAAACTGAGCTCCTGCGGGAGCATGGAGGAACATCACTGCTGCGGCAGAGGAGATAGTTTCTAGAGAAACTGAGCTCCTGCTGGAGCATGGAGGAACATCACTGCTGCGGCAGTGGAGACATTTTTCAAAGAACTGAGCTCCTGCGGAAGTGTGAAAGAACAATCACTGCTGTGGCAGTGGAGATAGTTTTCCAAGGAATTGAGCTCCTGCGGGAGTTGGGGAGATTTTTTTTATTGCTGCAGCAGTGTCTGCAATTAGATGGAGAGTCGGAGCTTTCGGAGCTGATGTAGTATCGTTGTTATAGCGGTTAGATGGTGAAGTTGGTTCCTGCGGGAGCTGCGAGGGTGGATGCTGCCGCGGCAGTTTAGAATAGAGATTGTTAAGTCTGTGTCGTATTTTGGTTGCGTTTTCTTCTCCCCCCCTTTCTTTTGTTCTCTGCTGTCCTTATTCTTAGGTCTCATGATTGGTTGGTCCGTGTCTATCATGATTGATCAACGTGACGACATCCCCCTAAAGAACCAATCCGAAATGAGCGAGGAGGAGGGGCGTGTTTTCTCTCGTGTCACTGTGTTGTTGTTTGCTATTAGCCTCCTCGATTGTTTTGTTTCTTTTATTTCTCTAAGTTTGTATTGTTTGATTATTTTGGTGCCTGACTTTGCTGTACGATATCGATCTTCCCAGATTCAATGAGAAGGGACAGTTAGGATGTCACGTGATCTACACAATGCAAAACGTTAGAGTTTGAGTTTGTTTATATACATCAGGTAAGGAGCGGGTGCTACCTCATGTATTTATGTTTTTTATTTAGTGTAGTTTAGATGGTGATTCGTTGCCGGAGAATTGTTTATTTTCGTGTATTTCTTTGATAGTTTAGGAATATCAAAGGGGTTAAGGTTAGTGTGTTTTGTTATGTTTATTTCTTTGCTCTAGCACCGTTCATTGTTCTTTTCTCCTGTGTTCTACATTTTGTATTATCATTTGTGTATATTCTGTAAATAATTATTTCTTCACTTTGAAACTGTAAAACCATCAGGTTATTATTATGGCCAACTAAAAAGCCTTCACGAAATCTGTCTCTGCCTGATTCATCTCAACACAAGTTATCAGTAACTGAACCTATTTTCTTTTCTTTTTATTTATTTAACTACATTTAATACTTATATTACTTTCCCTATTAGTTCTAGACCTATTAAGGGGGAGACATAACAGAGATATTTCCACTATTTATTAGTTTGATGGTGTTAATGAGGTGAATAAGGTGGGCCTGTAGGTTTGGGTGTAGGGGTAACAGCTGTATGGGAAACAGCTGGTGCCAAAGAATTTAGCTGATGAGGGTTCTTTGAGCTTCTTTGATGTGGGAGCGATTTGATCGGATGATCGGATGGGGGAGGGTGGAGGTACATTTAGTGAGTATTTGTAAAGTTAATGGTTGTTCGGCGTATAGGCGGGTGGGTTGAGTTCTTTGGATTCCTTTAATAAGCATGGATGTCTGTGAATTTGCTATTTCTGGGGAGGGTGAACCGAAAATAAGTTTGCTGAAAAATTGGATTCCGCTTAGGTAACCCTTGATGGAGCTGACTTGGAATTTCTTGGTGCTGTTGAGATGAGAAATGAATGAAGTGATGGTGAGCAGGGAAAATCAGTAAAACACAGGTTGTAGGTGGAGTGGAAAGACTTAAAATCCATCCATGCTGTTAGATAGGTTTGTAGGGTTCTAAGGGAAACGGCTTGGAGAATTGTATTGAGAGAGGCGTCAAAGAGGAGTTTCAGTGGATTGTTTATGGGAATATCAGCTCTGAATAGTGAGGTACTGGGGTTGGGAATGGGTCCGCCTCTGGAGCCAGCTGCCTGAATTTCTGGAACACAAAACGAGAGAGGGAGTCAGCTATTTGATTTTTTGACCCTGGGATATGTTTCGCAATTATGATTAATTGGTCGCAGGCTGAAATCCAGATCAAGCGTCTTAGGAGAGGCGTTAGTTTGGGGGATACACAAACAACATGGCAAATGAACAAGACCGCGGCAGCACACGCGCCAAAAAACATTTACATACTGAATCCGCAGGGCTGCCAACTCTCACAAATTCACCGTGAGACTCACGCGTCACTTCTCTCAGATTCTGTCAATTTAATTACAAAATTCAAACAATAAAAACAGTTTTGGCACTTGTAAATGTGACATGACAGATCATTGACAGATCTGTGTTCAAACGGCACGTGAACCGATCATCTCTTACTCGTCTTTACTACTAGTTAATAGTAAATAAACACGAATGATCAATAGGTAATTTGAAAGATAGCTACAGTTCAACTTACCGAAATGTGATAAAAATCGATCGATCTGTTTTGTTTTTTTTTTAACCGGCGAAAAGAAGTCCATAAAACAGCTGGAGAACAATGTCACGTAACGTTAAATTTACCTCAGGAAAGCCATTTAACCATAGCATGTTAACTTAAAAAATGGCTATAGAGAGAAGTATTTTGCTAAATATGATAACTATATTAGCCTACATATTCATTATATTTTTATAATATTGAATAATAACGTTGTTATTATAAAAAATGCATATTTAATTTGAGATGTTATTTTTAACCTTTAATAATAATTCCAGCTGACATGGCTCTGTATGTTTATAGAAATAGGTGAGTTGAAAAATTAACACATTAACGGATCTACTGTAGGCTACCTAATATTTATCCAAAGGAGACGATATTGAATCAAGATCTGAATCAAATCACAAGAATTGGATTGAAATTGTGAAATTTTTGTTGAGCAATAATAAAAAACAGTAGCATACCAGTCATTGTACCATGTAAACAAAAACAACACACTTATTATGATGCAAGGTTTTTTTTTCTTTCAGGTTTTGTCCAATCGTCTTCGATTACTATTGAATGAGCGTGACTCGCATCACACACTCCGGCCCTGCGGTGCGGGTATAAATACAGAAGTGGATGCACGCACTAGTTGCCTTTCGCTTCGGGGCCGATCGTTTGATGTCTCTGACGAGTGCTGTTGTTTACAACGAGCGAGTGTTTCGGTGTTCTGTGTGTGCCAGTGTGTTTCTGGATGCGGTCGTTCCCTGTTCCTCTAAGACGGTCACAATTGTTGCATCACGTGTTTTGGCTTACAGCACGCTGAAGCAGTTTTTTGTGGACGGTTTATGTTCCCATTGCAGGAATATGACTGTCGCAGTGTTGAGGTCGAGACTCGCCTTCATCCGCGAAGCGCGAGTCCCCATTACCGCGCCCCACCCTACGGGTGCCGCGTGGGATGGGTAATAGGAGGATAGTGTTGGAAGTCTCGCCCGGTAACCATTCCCTGTGGGCTCCTCACTCCTCCCTTCCACCGCAGCTGTTGGAGTCTTGGAGTCCCCTGTGGAGCGTGCTGGTCCATCTGTAATGGGTGGGCCAGCACGACAGAAGCTTCTGAGGTTGCTTCATTCAATTATTTCTTCCAGCCTGCTCAATCTTGCCGCAAACGAGCCTCACGACTGCCTATGGCCAGGGAGAGTGGAGACTCGATCCCCAGGTGGTCCAGCTGGGCAGGGACAACTTCGGGGATGCACAGTTAAATCTGTTTGCCTTTCTGGATTCGTTCCTCTGCCAGTTGTATTTTTTCTGTCCGAGCTGACAACCCTTTGACAGACACAGGTTCTCAGCTGACCCCGGGGCCCAGCAGAAATACGTTCCGCAGTGAGCCTTCTAAAGCGACTATGGCACCCGCAAAGGGGCATGATGGCACCCGCGTTCGGACCCCTGGAGGATTTCAGGCCGGTCCTTAATTTGGACGCGGAGGTTCAGGTAGCAACCGCAGGATTATGTGGTAGTCACCATCACTTCTGCGAGAGCACCCCCTGAATAATAAGTTGTGCTTATGCCAAATAGAAGTGGAACCTATTCGTTGAGTGAGTCTTCTGTCCGTAAGGAGATCCTGAAGCGTTCGGTCATTTCATTGCTCTCTTTCCTGCAAGATGGGTTGGAGTGAGGGCTGTTTCCTCCACCCTCAAAATGATGTTGCCTCTAATTGTGACGCACATCATGATGCAGTAGCATGGAAAGCTTGTCCTGATCATCAGGTTCTTGGGGGAGCAAGGGAAATGAATCTCCTTGTGCCCCTCTTTATCCTCCTGGTGCTACTGCACTGCAAAGACCGCCCCTTAGCCACTGCAGGCAGTGAGTTAAAAATTCTGTTTTAAAGAAACAGTTCTCCTGCTCGCCTGGTTTCTATTAGAGAGTAGGGACTTGCTCGTTTTTCGGTCAACGAGTTGTGCCTGGAATTCTGGCTGGCTAACTCTCACAAGCTGAGACCCCGACCTGGATATGTGCCCAAGGTTCCTACCTCTCCCTAAGGAGGATTCAGGTAGTGAGCCTGCAAGCGCTACCCCGGAGGAGGCAGACCCAGCCCTGGATTCTATGTCCGTCCGCTTCATTGCGGTTATACATGCACAGAATGTAAGCCTTAGGACCTCAGAACAGCTCTTGTCTGTTAAGGAATTCAGCAGAAATAATTCAGCATGCGCAATTCTTACTCCAGTAGAGTTCCTCTTATTAACCAAACCCTGTCTAGTTCCTCCATATCGTTTGGCCACGGATGTGGCGGAACATCTGAAGCCAGGCTTATCACTCGAATGCACTGGTGGAACTTGTGTTAGGCTGGGTCCATATGTTATGATCCCTACGGCGATCCCATATGTGTATTCTTCCACGTTACGGTTCCCTGCCGCGAGCCCATGTATTCCCTCTGCCGTCACTGTCTGGTTGAGTCTCCCCCCTGTCATAGGCTGGAGCCACCACAGTGACATTCCAAATGTTGTACTGCCTGGTCATCCACCCAGTCCATATGTGTATTTTCCACGTTACCTCCTGTGGGCAGGATGTGGCTTCCGCAGCATCCCTTCCTTCCATGTACAGGAAACGCTTTCCCAGTGATTTTGCAGGAACAGCTGTGACTTCCCTGGCCTAAGCCCTGTCCCGTCTCCTTAAACGGGGGGATCAGGTGGCTCCGTCTAGGCAATGGAAGGTGGCAGCACTAGTGCCGTTTTCAAATAGTTCCGGGGGACTTAGTCGTCGACTGAATGGGGATCACGCCAGGGAGCCAATAGTCTTTGATTACCATTGAACGAGCCAATGGAATTGCCGTGCGTGACTGAGCAGAAAGAGACCTGAGAGTACTAGCAATAGCCAGACAGGAACTTCCAAGGACAACAGCAAGGCACTCAGGGATCTCAGGCACAACACCAGGCTTGCACCAAAGCACAGAGTGTAAGCAGCCAGGGACACTCTGCTAGCAGGGCTGGAACTAGAGACACAGGAGACAAGACAGACAGGACCGATCACAGAACTAAAGCACTAGCAAACTTCTACAAATAAAACACAATAGACTTAGGTAACAAGAAACTAGCAAAGTAGCACAGATGTACACAAAGCACAACATTCAACGAACTGGTAACACATGAGGGAAAGAGCACACATATAACGGGAGCTAAGAACAAGAGGAACAGGTGAGCACCCTTAGACAAGGAACAGGTGAGCACCCTTAGACAAGGAACAGGTGAACACCCTCAGGTAAACGAGGACTCAAACAAGGGAGCAGAGAACATGAGGAACAGGTGACAAAACTCAAACAAACGAGGATTCAACTAGACAAGAGGGCGTGGTACAGGGAAACAAGGAGGCAGGAGCAAAGGAGCACATGGCAAACACAAACAAAACCACATGTTCAAGCACAACACAAACATAGAGACATGAAACAAAGACATAGACAAAGCTGCCAGGGCAGAACCCTGACATTTTCATTATATATTTTTTTCAAATGGACAATAATTTCTATATTCTCTGTTGTTTGGTACAAAGTTTGCACTTATATTGTAGGATCTGATGTTATTTCATTGTAATTTATAACAATGACAAATAAAGAACAATTCTAATTCTAATATGAATGGCTATTCTCCTACTTGTGTTACAAGTTCTCCCCGTTTAAGGTTGGGAGAGGGCAACAGGATTAAATTAAATCAAAATGTAAACGTGGAGGGTTCCCTTCAATTCTAAATCAAAATGATTTATTGTATTTAAACAAAGAAAATAGAAGTATTCAATCTTCATGCGAAGATCAGCCCAAAGCAACAGACAAAAGAGGAAACTTACTACGTATTGGAAGGAGAACTAAATTACCTACACAGGTGAAAGAAAATAAATAAACAATATATGCTTCCCTCCACTCCCTGACTAACCAAAAACAGGGATTCATATTTTACAAAAAGAAAAAGGTGACTCAATCTCCCTACTGTTTTCCATATCAAATAAAAAAGTTGAAACATCCCCGACTAACCAAAAACAGGGATTCATATTTTACAAAAAGAAAAAGGTGACTCAATCTCCCAACTGCTTTCCATAACAAATAAAAAAAGTTGATATATAATAGAGATGCAATACCTTTTAACACCGAAACAAAGTTAGAAAGAAAAGAGATAAAAGAAGAAAAATCACTACCTGATAGCAAAACTATAATGCTGTTTTGACACCCAAGCACACACAAAATATGAACTGCAATACACAAGGACAACGCACCAGTTTCACACTCAGTTACAACAACACACAAGTCTGGTGTAGGGGAGAAGTGAACCTCTCCAAGCAGTGTTTACTCTGCTTTCTTATAGTGTAGCTCTGTAACACTCCTTACGAGTCTCAGGTGTGTCTAATTAACTGCAAGGCAAGCAGAGTGAGGGAGAGACATCCAGAGCATATAACAAAAACAACATTTAACAAAGTAAAATATATATCAAAAACACTTTTTACATAGTACGTCCCCAGGATGTAACACCTCCACCACCAAAAATACAAACTAGAGTTTGTAATCAAATATGTACACCCTTACCATTTTCTTTATTTATGAAAGGTACAAGGTTCAAAGAAAACGGCATCCCTTTAAACTCTAGAGAGAGCATCGGCCATATTATTTTCAGTGCCTTTCTTGTGTCGAATGTCCAGATCATATTCTTGTACAGTGAGAGACCACCATTTAATCACTGGTTGGAACCTAACAAACGGGAAAGGAATACCAAAGGGTTATGATCAGTGTACACAGTAGTAAGATTAGAGCTACTCCCCAAGTATATATCAAAATGCTGAAGAGCCATCAACACTGATCTTCCTTTTCGATTACACTATAGTTTTGCTCGGTCTTGGAAAACTTTTTAGAAAAGTAGGAGACGGGATGTTCAATATGGCACTCATCCTCTTGTAGCAAAACGTCTCGGGTTATGACTATAACCCTTGTTCCCTGAGAAGGGAACGAGACACTGCGTCGAAATCGACACTTTGGGGACGCTCCCTTAGCGTGCGCCTCTGAAGTATGAATAAAACTAATCCAATCCTGATTGGTGTTGCGTCGTGACGTAACATGTGACGGCATACCCGGAAGTATAAAAGTGACGCTGTCACAACACACACTAGCCTCGCGATGAAGCAAGACGCTCAAAGGCCTCAAGGGGCGTGGCAGAACGACGCAGTGTCTCGTTCCCTTCTCAGGGAACAAGGGTTATAGTCATAACCCGAGACGTTCCCTTTCGAGGGAACTCAACACTGCGTCGAGAATCGACTCTTTGGGGAACGAGTGCCCACTAGGCCACGCACCGAATAGGCCTGTCCCGGAGTGAAACTCACTCAGCAAGGACTGAGCACGTGTGCGCCAGGCGTACTAGGAAGGTGGAGACTGTAGAACCTGATAAAAGTATGCGGAGTAGCCCAACCGGCTGCCTCGCAGATCTCCTGTAGAGGTACTCCCGAAAGAAGGGCCCTAGAAGAAGCCATGCTTCTAGTTGAATGAGCCCTTACGGCTAAAGGTGAAGGCAAACCGCGCACCTTGTAAGCCTCAGTAATAGCTTAAACTATCCAATTACTAATAGTTTGCTTGGATGCCGGGAGCCCTTTCTTAGGTGACCCAAAACATACTAATAACTGGTCCGACCTTCTCCAAGAAGAGGACCTCTCAAGGTACACGCTCAAAGCTCTGACGGGGCAGAGCAAATGAAGCTTCTCTTCTTCTGCCGACACATGAGGTGGAGGATGGAATGCCTGAAGGACTAAAGACCGAGCCGTGTTCGAAGGAACCTTAGGCACGTAGCCCGGACTCGGGTGCAAAAAGGCCTTTACTCTGCCAGGGGCAAACTCCAAGCAAGCTGGTGTCACTGCCAGGGCTTGGAGATCTCCCACCCTCTTAAGTGAGGTAATGGCCAAGAGAAAAAACATTTTCTGCGTTAAATCCTTAGGCGAAGCCAACTCTAGAGGTTCGAAAGGGGCCAGGGATAACCCTTCCAGAACTATAGCCAGGTCCTAGGCAGGAACCCTAGACCTGGTTGCCGGCCTCATCCTCCAAGTACCGCGGAGAAACCGAATGACCAACTGGTGCCTCCCCAGAGGCCCATCACCTAACGGAGCGTGGAAAGCCGCAATGGCTGCCACGTACACCTTAAGCGTGGAAGGGGAGAGACCCGCAGAGAACCGATCTTGAAGAAATTCCAGAACTGAAGCCACCGGGCAGTTTACTGGATCTAACTCATGTTCTCTACACCAAGTGGCAAAAACATTCCACTTGAGGCCATATAATCTCCTAGTAGACGGAGCTCTGGAGCTAAGTATAGTTTCAACCACTCCAGCTGATAGACCAGCATTTAGGTACTGAACCCCCTCAGAGGCCAGACCCACAATTTCCACAGCTCTGGCTGAGGGTGGAAAATTGTGCCCCCCGCCTGAGACAACAGATCCCTCCTCAGAGGAATCTGCCATGGCGGAGCTATCAGGAGTGATATTATGTTTGAAAACCACACTCGGGTCGGCCACATTGGGGCAACCAGAAGAAGACTGATGCCCTCCTGACGGACCCTCTCCAGGACTCCCGGGAGCAGAGCGATCGGGGGAAAAGCGTACAGGCGAAGCCTCGGCCAGGCCTGTACCATGGCATCCAACCCCAGTGGGGCTGGAAGTGAGAGGGAGAACCAAAGTGGACAGTGGGACGTCTCTCGAGACGCAAACAGATCCACTTCCATTGGTCCAAACCTCTCCCATATCAACTTCACCACATCTGGACGAAGTCTCCATTCCCCGGGCCTCAGCCCCTGCCTCGACAGGATGTCTGCTCCCTGATTCTGAATCCCCGGAATATACATTGCCTTGATAGACAGTATTTTCCTCTGGGACCAAAGAATAATCTGATGCGCCAGTCTGCACAGAGGGCGCGATCTGAGTCCCCCTTGTCGGTTCAGATAGGCTACCACCGATGTATTGTCTGATCGTACTAAGACATGGTAACCCTTGATGTCTGGGAGGAAGCTCCTCAAAGCCCTGAACACAGCCATCATCTCTAGGCAGTTTATATGCCAAGAACGATGATGGTCATGCCACAGACCCCTGGCAAATTGGCCGTCCATGACCGCGCCCTAGCCAGTGAGGGAGGCGTCTGTCGAAACGGACTTCCGGCGACAAGACACTCCCAGTACTGGCCCTTGGGATAGGAACCAAGGTTCTTCCATATTTGCAGAGAACGAAGGCATCTGCGCGTTACTGTGATTATACGAAACGGATTCCCATTGGGAGAAAACCCCTTGGTTTTTAACCACCACTGAATGGGCCTCATGTGCAGAAGGCCCAAAGGAATGATGTTGGATGCCGCTGCCATGAGGCCGGGCATTCTTTGAAATTGCTTTACAGTGATGGCCTGGCCCAGCCTTAACCCAGATACCATCGCCAGAATTGACTCGATACGTGCGGGAGACATTAGTGCCTGCATCGTAATCGAGCTCCACACGATTCCAAAAAATATCGTGCACTGGGATGGTTCTAGCACACTCTTGAGTCTCAACCCCAATTTCTGAATGTGGCCAAGGACGACATCTCGATGCCGAACTGCCATTTCTCGAGACTGGGCCAGAATGAGCCAGTCGTCGAGATAATTCAATATACGAATGCCTTGAAGTCTCAGTGGAGCAAGGGCTACATCCATACATTTGGTGAATGTGCGGGCAGAGAGTGCTAGGCCGAACGGAAGGACCCGATATTGGTAAGCTTCGTCCCCGAAAGCAAACCTCAGGTATCTCCTGTGACATGGAAGGATGGAGATGAGAAAATAGGCGTGCTTTAGATCTATCGTGACAAACCAGTCCTCGGATCTGATCTGACTCACGACTGCAGGAATGGTTAACATTTTGAACCCGAACCTCCTTAGAGATCGGGTCAAAACCCTGAGATCTAGAATTGGCCTTAACCCCCCATCCTTCTTTGGAACTATAAAGTACCGGCTGTAAAACCCGGACCCCCTGTCTAAAGGATGAACACGTTCCATGGCTTCCTTTAGTAGCAGAGTCTGTACTTCTTCTTCCATCACCTGAGCCTGCTCTGGAACCACTGTAGTTTGCACCACCCCAATTTAAAACCTGGGGGGGCGGTGCGCAAACTGCAGCTCTATTATATGCAGGACCCACGCAGATATGTTGGGAAGATGATACCATGCCTCTACAAAATCTACTAGGAGTACCAGCCTCTTGAGACTGGCCTCTGGTGTTTTTCGAGCATCTTTCTCGACTTCCTGAAGCGGAATACCGGCAGGCTGTAGTCGATACGGTTCTTTTAACCATAACTGATGCTTTTTCTTTATTAGAATATTTTCGCTGGAAAGAGATGCGGCCCGAAGCGTCGTTGACGGCGGGCAATCTACATCGTTTCCCAGAGGGCTCCGCTGCGAAAACAACCTCGGTTGCCCTGCAGTGGAAGGGACAGCCCTCAGAGGTCCTACCACTTCGGTCAGGACCTCTTTCCGAAGCCCTCCTAGCCTGAAAGACTTCCCTCAGGTCGCCTCTCTGGCTGGAGAACTTCGATTTCTGAGAGCGTTTCCTCTGTTGCCAAGCTCCAGGAGGAGGGGCTCTAGAGGAAACACTCTCTCTCTGCTCAGCTCGGTGTGAGGAGCTGGCTGATGGCTGGGGCTGATCACTCGGCCCCACCCTACTCGATTTGGATTTCGCCTTACGGGGGAGGTACTGCTGGAACACCACAGATTGCTTCTTCGCCTCCTGAACCCTGTCGACGACTGATGTAACGGCGCCACTAAACAGGCCAGAAGGCGAGAGCGGTGCATCCAGCAGAAAAGATCTATCTCCATCTTTGATACCAGATAGGCTCAGCCACAGATGTCTCTCTGTAGCTACCATAGCTGCCATAGAGCGGCCAAATGGCACGGGCCATCTCTTTTGTGGCCCGGAGAGACAAATCTGTGGCTTTCCTTAACTCTGCAATATCTTCAGGAGTTAGCCCCTCCCCCTCATCCAAATCTTTCAGGAGATCGGCCTGGTATGCCTGCAAGATAGCCATAGAGTGCAGACATGAACCAGCCCGACCTGCCGCCATGTAAGCCCTGCCTATTAAAGCAGATGTATCTCTGCAGGGCTTACTAGGCAGCGCCAGGGTTTCCAGGGAAGATGCCGATTCAGGGGAAAGATAACCTGCTAAAGCCTTTTCTACCTTAGGCATCTTCCCATAACCCTTGTCCCGTACACCCACAACATTGCTGTAAACACTGGGACTGGAGACACGGGACGAGTGCGGTTTATCCCACGATCTCGAGACCTCACAGTGGAGATCGGGGAAAAACGGCAAACCCCGGCACTGAGGTTGTGCTCTGTGCTGCAGGAAACGCTCATCAAGCATACTTTCTGCTTGCGTTCCCTGCTTATCATGTGGCCAGCTGATGTTAAGTCTGGCCACCGCACGAGTCACAACCTCTATCAGCTCCTCAAAACCTTGGCCGTGAACTGGCGCGCCAAGATCACGGTCATCCGCATAAATGCTGAGCACATCCACTTCCTCAGAAGCAGAGAGCTCAAGCATTGGGATCTGATCGTGGGCAGGAGAAGCCGCGATGCGGGCTCCTGGACCACTCTCAGGGGCTACGGGATCTTCAGATGAAGAATGAGAAGGTGCCTCAGCAGCCTCATTCTCATCTAACAGATCCCGCTGCGAGCCCCACGATCTCAATCGCCGCGCTGCCTCAACAGACGCGGGACCAGAACCGCGGGGAACGCGAGCCTGACCGTGCTCATCAAAGCACGCCAGCCGGGAGCGCAGCACTCTAATGGGAAGTGCTTCACAATCAACACAAGCAGCTCCCTCGAGAGCTGCCCGTGCATGCTGCGCTCCCAAACAATTCACACATAAAGAATGTGTGTCCCCACCCGTAATATAACGAGGGCAAGGATGCACACATTTTTTGAATTGTTCGCTGGCCATAATAAAGATATAAGGACAAACAACACCAAATAAGACAGACAGTTTTTCAACACAGAGCGCTTGCTGAAGAGCGAAAGCTAGTGCGTGTTGTGACAGCGTCATTTTTATACTTCCGGGTATGCCGTCACATGTTACGTCACGACGCAACACCAATCAGGATTGGATTAGTTTTATTCATACTTCAGAGGCGCACGCTTAGGGAGCGTCCCCAAAGAGTCGATTCTCGACGCAGTGTTGAGTTCCCTCGAAAGGGAACTGCACCAGCTCCTTTAGCACTTGCATCCACCTGGAGACTGAAAGGCATTTTGAAGTTTGGAGATGACAGAACAGGAGCATGACAGAGGAGATCTTTGGCAGCATCAAATGCAAGTTGACAGTCATTGCTCCATAAGAATGTTTGGGTTTGTACTAAGGAGGTCTGTAAGAGGAGAGGCTAGGGCGGAGAAATTAGGACAGAAACCTTGATAATACTCACTCATTCATAGGAAGTGTCTCAACTCAGTTTATTACAGGGTACAGGTAACTCAAGAATGGCTGCAATTTTAGCATCAACAGGTTTAACCATTCCCTGACCTACTTGTTTACCCAAGTATGAAACAACTCCTTTTACAAACTCACATTTGGCAAGATTTAGAGTCAAGGAAGCAGCAGTTAGGCGTTTGAACACTTTCTCGAGTGTTTTCACATGATCTGTCCAGTTATCTGAATATACCACAATATCATGCAGATATACCCCACAGTTAGTTACATCTGACAGTACTTGATGCATCATACCCTGGAACGTAGCGGGTGCATTTCGCAAAAAGGCTAGAACCTGATAGTGTAGGAAGCTGTCAGGCGTGACAAATGCTGAAATCTCAGAAGCACGTTGGCTGAGTGGCACTTGCCAATAACCTTTTAGCAGATCTAGTTTTGTGACAAACTTTGCTAATCCAACTCTATCTATACAGTCTTCCATCCTTGGAAGGGGGAAAGAGTCAGGTTTTGTTACATTGTTGACCTTCCGATAATCAGTGCAAAAGCGAAAGGTGTTGTCAGGTTTTGGGACAAGTAAACAGGGGGAGCTCCAAGGGCTCTGGCTGGGCTCGGCCAAGCCCATAGCGCAGCATATACTCAACCTCTGTCAGCATGATCTCACGTTTTCTTGGAATTACTCTGTAAGGATCAAAAATAAAAAAAAAGAACTCCAAGGCACTCTCAATTGAAAAAAGTTAACAAGCCTTTAAGCCTTTATTATGGCTTGGTCAAATTAACCATCTAAAAAACTGTTTAACTCCCAGAAGAAGGTATGTAGTCGAAACGCGTTGGAGTTTTTTAGATGGTTAATTTGACCAAGCCATAATAATAAAGGCTTTTTAACTTTTTCAATTGAGAGTGCCTTGGAGTTCTCTTTTTTGATTTTTGGTATTTAGTTTCCCATCCAAAGAGCACCTCTATCTTAACCAAACTTTGGAGTTCAGGAAGCGCTCCTCTACCCCTCTGGTTTACTCTAGGATGTTGTTTTATAGGAACAGCATCACCAACATCAATGTCATGAACACACACAGTAGTCCTACCTGCCACGTCACTAAACAAGGTAGGGAAGGCACACAGTAATTGAATTAAGCCACAAGATTCATTAGTCAGATGAGAAAGAAAGTGTGGGAGATCTTTCATTATAGTAGAATTATTTAACCGGGTAGAGGAAATTGGTACATCTCTTCACATTAAACCATCTTCCTCTAGGGAGCAATTCGCTATTACACCTACTGCGGCAATAGAAGACGCCAATGGGTGAACCGCAGTTTGATCTACAGTCAATTCACGAGGCCTGTTTACATAGGCCTTAAGCCTGTTTACATGACAAACACAGCTTTTACATTTGCGGTCAGGGGTGGCAATCAGAAAGTTTGTCTCATTTAACTTTCTTTCAACCAGGTATGGACTAGAGAACTTTGCATGTAAAATAGAACCAGGCGTTCGAAGTAGAACCATGACTGGATCACCAGGACTAAAATCTCTTTTCACAGACTTGATGTCAAAAGAAGCCTTCATCTTAGTCTGTGCTGTAGACAGATGAAGTTTTGCGAGAGTGTGGGCATTGTGCAGTTTCTCACGAATAGAAGTGACGTAGTCATCAACAGGCAAAGCTTTGGAACTCGGATTCAGCAGCTGTTCACTTAACAGTTTTAGAGGGCCACAAACTGTGTGGCCAAACACAAACTCAGCAGGGCTAAAGCCAAAGGGACTCCCTCCCAGATTATTTTACTGCAAACATTAGAAAAGGAAGACTGTGGCGAACAGGACGGCCGAGGGACGTGAGAGAACGGCGCGAGGCCGGTGGTGCGATTGCTAATGAGCAACACCTGTTAGGCACACCGGTCTCGCATCTCTCACGGAGGAGCGGAAGCATAAAGGAGGAGCGACGACGTTGATGATCGAGAGAGGAACAGGCCTGTATTTTAGTTGTGTTTTGTTTTTGTATTTTACTTTAGTTATATTTATTTTCGGTAGCCAGCAGTCGTCCGCGAGGGGCTGCTGGCGGTATTTTCGTTTGTTTGTTTTATTTGAAATAAATTATATATTGATTGTTCGCCGGTTCCCGCCTCCTTCTTCCCTGAACATTGCTACACTGGTGCCGAAAACCCGGGAAGAGGGAGGAACGCGCTGTCAGAGAGTCCTCGCCGGTGTGGGGAATCCGCGGTGCCATCGAGCATGGTGCGCGAGTCGCCGCCGCTCGCCGTGGGCCGGAGCCTGCTGCCATCCGCCGAGCGAGGGGAGGAGCAGGGAGCGGGGGTCTCGCGGCCACGGACGCTCGAGGCGGGGCGCTGGAGTGAGTTGCCGGTGGGACGGTCGAGCTCGCTGCCGGCCGCCTGGGTATTGGAGGGGCGGCTGCCATCCGGGAGGGAGAGGAGGAGTCGCCGCCGCTCGCCGTGGGCCGGAGCCTGCTGCCGTCCACCAGTGAAGGGGAGGAGCAGGGAGCGGGGGACTCCTGCCGTCTGCCCAAGGCACCCGAGGAGCCGTCGCCGTCCACCGGGCGGCGGAGGAGCGTCGAGCCGTCCACCGAGGGCTACCCAGCGTCACCGCCAGGCACCGCGGAGGAGATCGCCAGCTGGTGGGGGACCAGATGGCAGCGCGTTGTGGGAACCGGACCAATTTTTTTTTTTTCCTCTCTCCCCTCTCTCGATCTGTCGCTCCTCATGCTTCCGTCTCCGTTTCCCTCGGTTTGTCTGTCCATACTCCCCAGGGATCGCCGCCGCCGGGGGGGGAGTAGGCACAGCCTCGTGGGTACCCCCCGGCCTGTGAGGGGCGATGGGGGTATGTGGCGAACAGGACGGCCGAGGGACGTGAGAGAACGGCGCGAGGCCGGTGGTGCGATTGCTAATGAGCAACACCTGTTAGGCACACCGGTCTCGCATCTCTCACGGAGGAGCGGAAGCATAAAGGAGGAGCGACGACGTTGATGATCGAGAGAGGAACAGGCCTGTATTTTAGTTGTGTTTTGTTTTTGTATTTTACTTTAGTTATATTTATTTTCGGTAGCCAGCAGTCGTCCGCGAGGGGCTGCTGGCGGTATTTTCGTTTGTTTGTTTTATTTGAAATAAATTATATATTGATTGTTCGCCGGTTCCCGCCTCCTTCTTCCCTGAACATTGCTACAAAGACAAATGGGGTTTCGCTTAGAAAGCTTATCAACAACGAAATATAAAACGAGCCAATGGCAAGAAAATGCCATGGGTCTGCGGAATTTGCATAGTAACTTACATAGTAAAAATTTTCAGTGGAACCACACTCCTTCCCTCTAATTGTCTCAGGCAAGTCAGCAGTGACTGCAAGCGCTCACTCGTAAGCTGTGCGCACATGGCGACAGAGTCGATTTCCATACCGAGAAAAGAGATCCTCTGCATGGGGCAAAGTTAGCTTTTTTCCCAGTTGACCCGAAGGCCCAGACAGGCTAGGTGCACAAGGTCCCTGTGTTCACAAACCTGGTCTCGAGGGCGAGTTAGGATCAGCCAGTCGTCGAGATAGCTCAGGATGCGAACCCCGTGTTGCCGTAACGACGACCTTCATGAAGACGCGGGGAGACAGGGCTAACCCGAATGAGAGGACCGCGTACTGGTATGCCCGCCCCTAGAAAGCAATCCGTAGAAATGGTCTGTGTCGAGGAAGAATATGAAAATAGGCGTCTTTCAGGTCATTCGCTGCAAACCAATCCTGCGACCGCACACACTAGAAAATGTGTTTGGCCGTGAGTTCTAATATTCTCATAAGTATTAGAACACGGTTGGATAGATGAGAAGATAATGAGTGATGTAACAATTGAGTCTTCCGGCAGAACTTATGCTAAAGCTTTCATTTCTGCTTGGCCTTCGTTTATAATGTTTTACTTTTCTTTTCAGATTCCTCTATAACCATCCTGATCATGACCGTTTGTTCCTTCCTCGTCTACAATTACGAAATCGTAATTCAAAAATGTCTTCCATTCATAGATTTCTCGCAGTCATTCAATTTCATGCAAAGTATTTTAATCCTAATTTTCTAAGCCTTCCGTACGATTACTACTAAAGACTTGACTAAATCCTGCAGTAAACCCCCAGACAAATGCCTGCCAATCACATTGTCTATATTGCAAAGATTAATCACCTCCATCCGTCTTTTTTTCTTCTATATTAATGTTCTACTAGAAGCCATGCTTTTGTCAGTGTTTTATGGCTTCATGCATCCAGGGGAATTTACTTTAGAATCTAAACATTTTGATTCCGTCCACGGTCTTTCTTTTTCAGATTTATGCTTCTCACCAAAAATCTTTAAGCTTTTTCAAGGTGGCCTTGTCTGCCCATGGTGGCTTCGTCTCTATGTGGCCCACGGTGGCCTTGTCTCTATGTGGCCCAAGGTGGCCTTGTCTGCCCACGGTGGCCTTGTCTCTATGTGGCCCAAGGTGGCCTTGTCTGCCCACAGTGGCTTCGTCTCTTTGAGGCCCATGGTAGCCTTGTCTCTATGTGGCCCAAGGTAGCCTTGTCTGGCCACAGTGGCTTCGTCTCTTTGAGGCCCATGGTGGCCTTGTGTCTATGTGGCCCAAGGTGGTCTTGTCTGCCCACAGTGGCTTCGTCTCTTTGAGGCCCATGGTGGCCTTGTCTCTATGTGGCCCGAGGTGGCCTTGTCTGCCCACGTTGGCCTTTTCTCTATGTGGCCCAAGGTGGCCTTGTCTGCCCACGGTGGCCTTGTCTCTATGTGGCCCAAGGTGGTCTTGTCTGCCCACAGTGGCCCTGTCTCTTTGTGCCCCAAGATGGCCTTGTCTGCCCATGGTGGCCCTGTCTCCATGTGGCCCAAGTTGGCCTTGTCTGCCCATGGTGGCCCTGTCTCTATGTGGCCCAAGGTTGCCTTGTCTGCCCACAGTGGCTTCGTCTCTATGAGGCCCATGGTGGCCTTGTCTGTATGTGGCCCAAGGTGGCCTTGTCTGCCCATGATGACTTCGTCTCTATGTGGCCCACGGTGGCCTTGTCTGCCCATGGTGGCTCCGTCTCTATGTGGCCCAAGGTGGCCTTGTCTGCCCACGGTAGCCTTTTCTCTATGTGGCCCAAGGTGGTCTTGTCTGCCCACGGTGGCCCTGTCTCTATGTGGCCCAAGGTGGCCTTGTCTGCCCACAGTGGCTTCGTCTTTATGTGGCCCAAGGTGGCCTTGTCTCTATGTGGCCCAAGGTGGCCTTGTCTGCCCATGGTGGCTTCATCTCCATGTGGCCCAAGGTGGCCTTGTCTGCCCACGGTGGCTTCGTCTCTATGTAGCCCATGGTGTCTTCGTCTCCATGTGGCCCAAGGTGGCCTTGTCTGCCCACGGTGGCTTCGCCTCCATCTTCAGGCAGGAACTGCAGGTTCCGCTACCCTCTGAATACGAGCTGCAGACAGGGCCTGCGCCATAGAACTTTATCATTCAATATTATCATTTTCTGGTCTATTAATTAATAAATGTCATTGTGATATCATCTCGCCTTCCGAGTTTTTCTGGTAGAACTAAATTAATAACTTTTTTACAAAAAAATGAAACATCACTGAACTTACTTAAGCTGGACTGTAACGCTATTTCCTTCAGGAAACAAACTTTTTTGCATTATTTTCCTGTTATCTCTGTAAAGCTGCTTTGAAACAATCTGTATAGTAAAAAGCGCTATATAAATAAATGTGACTTGACTTGACTTATGTGCTGTTTTGTTTTAGTTTCACTGTTGGGTCTCGTATGTCTTGGTTGGTTTACCTGGTTACTCATGTTTGGATATGCCCTGCTCTTATTAAAGACTGCCGTTTGATCTTCATCCTCTTCATTGTTTGTGTTGCACAACCCCAATGTGATATAGGGATATAATAATAATAATAATAATAATTTGTTAAATTTATATAGCACTTTTTCTGGGACCTCAAGAAGGGGGAATCTACTCAACCACCACCAATGTGCAGCATCCACCTGGATGATGCGACGGCAGCCATATTGCGCCAGTACGCTTAGAGATATGTCTTTTGATCAATTTAGGACTGGTCTATGGCTCTTAATTGTAATGACTGAGACAAAACAGACATAAGTATTTGTTATATTTAACAAATAATATTTAAAACTCCTTACCAACCACAAAACAAGGTGCCAAAGTGTATACAACAACCCCAAAGTAAGAGAACCAGGCCTCTGGTTGCCATGGTTTTATGACCTGAAAGAATGCAGATTCTTGCTCTAATAGGAAAGGAAAGACACATCAAGCAGACTCTTCTGCATTCATTTATAGACACACTTTTCTATAAACAAACGTGCATCCCAGGACATTGTGTGTATGATTATTATTATTATTATGTCTTGTATGGTGTCTCTTGCATTTGTATTTATTTCATGCGTGCTTTATCCCTAAAACAGGCAACGTGTCTCACGAGATACATCGTTTTTATTGTCTTTTTGGGGGCATAAGAACGATTTTCTCATCAAATTCTTTTATCACTTATGACAGCCTGGTCTGTCTTGAGTATGCTGGTCACATGATTTGCTTCAATTTTTTTGTGATCAAGTAGTCAGCCTTACCTAAATCCAACATGCTGCCAGTGGTGCAGAACATTCAGATTTTGAGATAAGTAAATATATATTAAACTTACTTTTCTTTTGAAAAAAAAAAAAAAAAAAGAATACTGCTAACATTAATTGTGAACATTGTCTTAAGGTGCTGAAGCAGAAAATTAAGTAATATGTTTTTCATGTTGTTATTTAGCACTTTTTGAAATTTATGTGTCTTCTGAGACACGTTGCCTGTTTAGGGTATACAAAAGGGATTAAACTAGTTATATTTAAAATGCACTATTCAAACTTAAATGATTGTAATTCAAGAATGCTTTGAACACAGTCTTATCCCAAGGCGTCATCTAACTGATGCTTTTGACCATGGGTCAACATGCCGACGCACGTGGCACCCTTTACGCGTCAATATGAGAAGCTCATCCTCGGGCGTCATCTAACTGACGCTTTTGACCATGCGTCTAAATCCGACGCACATGGCACCCTTTAGCGTCAGTTAGATGACGCTTCCGTTATGGGTAGGTTTAGGTCTGGGGTAGGGTTAGGGTTAGACCACTAGGAGGCGCGTCTCATATTGACGCGTAAAGGGTGCCATGTGCGTCGGCATGTTGATGCATGGTCAAACATGGTCAAAAGCGTCAGTTAGATGACGCCTTGGGATGAGACTGGGTTGGAAATATAGACCTAATTTTGGTCTTGTTTTAAAGAAAACAGTCAGCGGATTATTGCTGAAGTGAAACTTTAAAAAATGAAAGTATGAAAAAGTTAAGGAAGTTTAAATCTTACATTAAATCAAATATACTGTACTTAATATTTATTCTTTTTTATAAAATATGTATTTTACAAAATTTTTTTTTACTATAAAATTACTATAAAATCAAAGCCATATATCTAACCAAGTTGTGTTCCAAAGTTCCCGTGAGATTTTGTTTAGGCATAATACCAAAAATAGCCACCGGGTGACTTACATTCCATTGAATTTAATTGTATGCATTCTGCCATAACAAATTAATACAATTCTGTCCAAATATCACTTCTGTCGCAAAATATGGAACCTTGAGACTCAGACCTTTCTGACAATATGTGTTTTGTCAAGATTAGAAAAGGTTTTTTATCATAAATTATGAAACATGACGATGCCCAAAAGGGGAGGAGCCCATTAAAATAATTTAGAGTACCGTTTCTATGGTAACACAATGTCCAATTTCACAGGCTGAATCTTGAGTTCGTAAGCTTTCGAATGATACATAATTTGTCAACATTTGATCAGGTCAAGTATGGGATATAATTGTTTTAAACATACAGTGGCAGTAACAGTTAAAATATTAATGACATGGTCCTTTTTTTATACCCTAATCAGGCAACGTATCTCAGAAGACACAACTCATAAAATCCAAAATATATCAAATTTTTAAAAAATTATGTTGGATATTCTGTTTTAATTGAAAAGGAGACGATGACCGGAGAAGATGTTTTTAGACAATAGTTTTTGAAGACTATTTTAATAGAGTCTTAGTCAATGTGAGAAAAATCAAAAGGAAGCTGGCTAATGTACTCAAAAAAGAAGGACAGTTTGTACTGCTTCTGCTGCAAAATCTTTTCTCAGAAAGATTTCAAATTGATTAGAGAAGAACTAAAGGACTGGAAAAATGCAAGCCACTTGCTCAAGACCCATGAGGATAGCCATGAGCACAATACAAACTTGGCAACATGGAAGGAATTAGAGGTTTGTCTTGCAAAAGGGTTGACCATAGATAAGCAAGAGATGGCACTCGCTGAGGCAGAGAGAAACAGGTGGCGAGAGGTGCTTACCAGACTGGTGGCAATAATTTAGCCCTTAGCTGAAAGATACATTGCTTTGAGGGCATCCACAGACACATTAAACAAACCAGACAATGACAATGACAATTTTCTTAAAAAGGTGGAGCTTATGGCCAAATTTGACCCAATAATGAAGCAGCATGTTGGTAGGGTGCAAAGTGGAGCTGGAAGTCACACACATTACCTGGGAAAAATAATCCAAAATGAACTCATAGACTCAATAAGCACAAAAATACTGGAAAAAATATTGGAAGAGATCAAGACTTCAAAGTATTTCTCGATCATTTTAGATTTCATCCCTGATCTGAGTCATTAAGAACAGCTTTCTGTGATTGTCAGGATTGTTTCACTGGAAGAAGAATCGCCACCCCGGAAATGGAAATGCCACCCCGCAGTAGTCAGACAGATTTGGGAAATATTTTATGAAGTAAAGGGTGGACAGCACAATGTCCCCTGTACTTCTCTCTGAATTACCCAGATCTCTCTGCTCCCGGGAGTCCTGGCCAAAGTCCGTCAACAAGGGTCTTGCCTCTTATTGATGGTGCCTTTTTGGCCACACATAAGTTGATTCTTAGAGATAATATCCCTCCTTGTCGGCTCGCCCTGGCGATTCCGAACAGAAAGGATCTTTTGTCTCAAGTACAAGGGACAATATTTCATCCTGACAATATTTCAGGCCTGAGTTTTGGAACCTTCACGTTTGGCCCCTGGTAGGGACCAACTGAGGGATGCTGGGCTTCCAGCTAATGTCATATAGGCTATTCTGAGTACTAGGGCTCCCTCCACAAGAAGAATCTATGCCCTTAAATGGGTGTCTTTGAAAGGTGGTGTTCTTCACTCTGTACAGAACCAGTTCACTGCCAGATTGTTTCAGTGCTGGAGTTTCTGCAGGAAAAGTTATCAGCATGCCCCGCTACTCTCATGGTATTTGTGGCCACCATATCGGCTTGCCACACCCTGATTGGTGGGGCTCCAATCGGGAAGCACTCTCTGATCGTTCACTTCATCTGTGGAATGAGGCGACTGTGGCTTCCCATTAGAGCAACTTTGTGGGACATGGCCATAGTCCTGGAGGGGCTAGTCGAGACCCCTTTTTGAACCACTAGATTCAGCGCCTGACAAGCTTCTGACTTCATGATAGTTTTTCTCATGGCCTTTACTTCGCTAAAGAGAATTGGGGATTTGCAGGCTCTGTCAATTTCCCCATCCTGCTTAGACTCTGCCCCTGGACTAGTCAAAGCTATTTTGCACCCTCACCCTGACTATCTTCCTATTGGATTATCAACCATGCCAGTCGTTTTTGAAGCCTTCTGTCCTCTACCATTCATTACACTGGAGCAGAAGAAACTTCACCTACTGTGTCCAGGTCATGCTTTCAGACTTACGTCCACCTCACTAGACAGTGGTTTAAGTCAGAGCAATCATTTTAATTTGCTATGGGCCGCAACCTGAGGATGGCCGCCACCAAGCAAACAATGTCACACTGGGTGAGGGATGTTATTGCTCTAGCCTATGAGACACGCAGTCAATCTTCACCTCTAGGAGTTAGGGCTCATTCCACAAGGTTGCTTGCATCCTCCAGCAAAAGGCACCCCCTTGCAACACGAATGTGATAAGGCAGGCTGGTCCTCTCCGCACACATTCCTTAGATTCTATAGTTTGGAAGTTCATGTTACTCCGACTCGACATCCCAAACTCATGTCTGAGGCCTTTTTCGTGTTTGTGCGCACACACTACACAACCTTGAGGGGCCCAGACACTTCCAGTGTGCTGCGTTGGTATTCTCGTTTCCAAAGCGCTCCAAAAGAGCGGCTCCAAAAATATAAATAAAACAGACAATATAAATTTAAGTATGAGCAATATAAAATATGTGCAATATAAAATGTAACAATTATGAGGCAATTATGACTAGTGCAAAAATCTGTAGCAGCAGGATGTATTGCAGTAAAAAAAAACAGATAAATGGACAATATAACATTAAAATTACTTAGTGTAAATAGGGTTCACAGTGACCATGTAGGTGACTAGTGTCATATGTATGGGGAGGGGGGGGGGGTTATTGGGATTTTAGTAGTCTTATGACGTGGGGGATGAAACTGTTGGAAGAAATCTGGAAGTTCTGCCTTTGAAGCTGCTGAACCTCTTGCCAGAGGGCAGCCGGGAGAACAGTCCATGGTAGAAGGGGTTGTAAGAAATTGTGGTCTGCCTCGACAAAAAGTCCACTCCAAAATATATTTTAGAATGAGCTCATCCCCAAAATGGCTTAGTTACCATAGATATGAAGGAAGTGAATTTATATTGTTTCTTCACCATTTGGGTTGATCACAGCAAATGGTAGTCAATTGTAGAATTGGACTGGGTGTGGGACACAGAGAACTTTCTCAGACAATGGGGTGTCTCAACTTCATTAACATACAGACCACAGCTGTTACAACAAGGGCAACTTCTTTTACATTAAGAGTTATAAACTGTAACAGGATAAAAGTTTTAAGATTTGGATGTTTTGGGTTCATTCTGACGCTGGTGAACCCAAAGTGCTTCATGTACCTTGCCACTGCTATGCTGTAATAAACTTTATTTTTGAGATCTTCGACGTCCACATAATTTTTTTTCTTACAGGGTCCTATAAAATTGACAGAGCCCTGGTCAGGCAGTGTCTGCAAGCAGTGTCATGAATGGAAGGTGCTGTCTTGATGTTTTTCTCCGCTGTCCTCACCACTCTCTCTACACGTTTCCAGTCTGAGGTGTTGCAGGCCCCAAACCAGACAGATGCAGCTGGTCAGTATGCTCTCTATTGTGCCTCTGTAGAAAGTGGTGAGGATGGGAGGGGGGATTTTTGCTCTTATCCGACGCAGAAAGTACAGACGCTGCTGTGCTCTTTTGTGGGTTTTGTGGGCACTGGTGTGACCCGTCCCTGTATGTTATCGGGGCCCGCTGCTTTTCGTGCGTTCAGTCTTCTCAACGTCCTCCGGACATCAGCTGTTTCAAGTCTGAGTGCCTGTTTGTCTGGGTGAGGTGTGGATTTCCACACAGGAGTGTTGTTGAGTGATTCAAACCGACCAAAGCAGTTATTGAGTGCGTTGAGGAAGTCTATGTTGTCCTCACAGGGTAAAGGATCAGCCTTGTAGTCTGTGATGGTCTGGATGCATTGCACCATGAGTCTGGTGTTTGTCGGGTCGTGCACGTACCTCATTGGTCATCCAGGGTTTCTGATTTGCCCGTGTGATGACGGTCTTAGTAGCAAGATTGGTATCAGACACAGATTCAGCATACTCCTCTACATTGGTGTATTGGTTTTCAGTTGTAGCTTCCTTGAACATGTCCCAGTCCGTACATTCAAAACAGTCCTGTAATGCTGACACAGATCCTGCAGGCCAGCCCCTCACCTGCTTCACAGTGGGTTTTCCTCTGGTGAGCAGGGGCCTGAATGCAGGAATAAGCATTACAGAAAGATGGTCTGATGAGCCAAGGTGGGGGCGGGGTGCTGCCTTGAATGCTGCCCTAATGTTTGTGTAGGCTCTGTCTAGTGTGTTTGAGCCTCTGGTTGCAACGTTCAGATACTGATGGAAATGGGGGAGAACTGTCTTCATGTTGGCCTGATTAAAATCCCCAGCAACAATGAATACACCCTCTGGATGTGTAGTTTACAAGTCACTGATGGAGCGGTAGAGCACACTCAAAGCCTCTTTGGTATTAGCACTGGATGGAATGTAAACAGCAGTGATGATGACGCTTCCACTTCCTATTACACTGTCTCTGTCTCCTCCGGGTGCAGCCCAAGCTGATGAAACCTCCCGCTGCTTAGTCGGCCGCTGGGTCTTGTCCGAGGCTGTTTAGTGTGTGCAGAGTTGTCCACTGTCGGTGATATGCAGTATACGCTTAGTTCTAGGATAAACTGACGAACGTTCATTGCTAAATTAGCCAGTGTAGATGCCTTATTTGCCGTTAAATATCCAATGTTCTCAGGAGCCATTTGCAGCCGCAGCCTAGCAGGGCGCCGCCATTCACCATTTTATGAACTATCAATTAAATGTATACCTTTTTAAAACGTATTTATGCATTATGAAATATATTTATTGTCTTTTATATTACAATATTATGAATTATTGCATTTATGTATTTATGTATGCTCATTTATAGCATATTTTAATGTGAGTTACATTATGAACTTTTATTACAGGTCATATCACTTGACAGTTTTTTTTTTTTTTTTTTTTAAGATTTCACCAGTCCTGCCATTCCTTAATTGGTAGTCAGCTATTTTACTTGTACTCTTGCTTGTTTGCTTTGCTTTTTGTTGAAAAGATTGAGTGGGGATTACCAGCTGGTTCGCAGACTGAGGTTTCTCATCTTGAAGTGTTTAGTCTTGAGCCCAGTAAACACTTCACAAAGGAGAGATTATTGAGTACTAATCCACTGTATGCTCAAAGGCTAAAAAGGAGAAGGCCTCGCACTCGTACAGCCTAAAACAGCCAGCGCGTGTCAAATACACGCTCTTTTGGAGTTGGTTGCTTACTTTTTTGTGTTTCATTTTAAACGCTTCTCACAAAATTGGGATCTCTCTGTCACTGCTGGAGGTATATCTGGTGTCTGCGACTATAAACCATTAGTGTGTTGGGTTGATAACAGGCGCACTCTCTGCCGCTCACCCTGCCCTAAAATTGGAATGGGATATTTGTGAGATTATTTTGAGGCTGTCAAATATAATAAACGCAAAACTATATCCACTTCAACTAGTTAAGTAATTTTCTGTCTGATAGTATCCCGAGGGGGATTCCATGGCGGTTCTGAAATGACAGTATAATGAAACTGGTATTCGAGTTGTGTCTTATCGACAAGGATTAAGAGGGGAGTAATGAAAAGGAGGGGTTGCCCAGCCTTGTGTGGCATGAATTTGATTTTCTAATGGACGGCGCTGGAAAAGCGTGCTAATTTCGCTAAAGCATGAGACCTTTATGCGCCCCTGGCTTTACTCAACTTCTCCACTTATTCATGTGTTTTAGTCTCAGACTCACTTTTGTTTCATCTTTCTTTCTGGTCACATTGATGCCCTACAGAGGTTATTATGTACATTAGCATATCTATGTATAAACGTAGTGCATGCAAGCGTGCACAACTTAATCCCTATGTTTTCCCTTTTTGTCATTTCTCCTTTTGTAATGATAGGAGTGCATTACCTATAGTACTGTCCTACAGACAAATATAAAAAACAAAACACTCAAGGCAGTTATCAATATTCATATTTTATAGAAGTGATTTTCATGCCTGGACTTTTTCTTTGTCGCCACAAGAATGTGGGTCACTTCTACCACCAACTTGAATCAAAGTTTTTGAGCCACAACTGGAAATCTTATTTCACGCTCGTACTGATAGGAAATATTTGAATATTGGGTCAAAAAGTGCTCATTTCATTCTCACTTTTGCCACTTTAGTAGAGAATATATAATTAGGAACATCATGGAATTGGTCATGGAAGTGTTATTATGGAACATAATGCAAAATTATTGCATTATATAAATTACTAAATAAAACTAATTTTCAAGTGACAACTACTTAGTTCCTTTATATAGGGATGCACCAATAGGATAATTCTGACTGGTACTGGTAATTCAACAATTTATTGAAATGTTGAAATGTTATGACTGATAAATGGACATCATTAAAATTCTAAACTATACTGTCTTAATAAATTCAAATAAAACACTAAAAAATAAAATAATGAACTGTATGAAAGATGGATATTCATTTTAAGATTTGCTAAAGATTACATTTAACAGTGTTAATAAATTAAAGATGAACTTAATTAAGAGGTAATCTAAATGTAAAAATATGGAAAATAAGTGTAGCACCTCTAATTAGAATGATAGCTATATATCTATTACCTAGGCTCTGAGCAGTAATTGACGAGACTCACAAGGAGACTTAACTTTTTTGAAACAGAACAGTTGGCAAATGAGCAACACCTGGGTAGCACACCGGTCTCGTATCTCTCACGGAGGAGCGGAAGCATAAAGGGGAGCGACGACGTTGATGATCGAGAGATGTGCCACCCAGAGATGATGAGAGATGTGCTACAGAGAGATGTTGCTCGTTCTCTCACGTCCCTCGGCCGTCCTTTGCCACAATCACAACCATCAGGGATTTCAACGTCAGTTTTCTGTACTCCTCTTTTATTATTTCCATCTTCTGGATCACCTAAATCTAACAAGGGAACATCATCATCCACATCATCCACCTCCACAATGGATGTGGAGGTTCAATAGTAGTCTCTGGGTGGAATTCTCCAGCCTCTTCAAAACATGCCTCCGCTTCTCTTGCCGGCAATGCCATCTCATTACCTGCCAAAAACTCCCCTGGAGACTGGGGTGGTAATGTCTTGCTCAAATTCACTCTTTCCGGGAAAATGGGCAGATGTATCCAGCTTTCTTTGGATGTCATATACATTTGTGAACCTTTCCTCAGTAAAGACTGAGGATTTCCCAGGAAAGACGGAGTAGTCATCTTCAGACTCACAATCTTCCTCTTCTTGCTGCTGAGGAGAATTTTATCGTGTCCTGGGACGATGTGTGGCCCTTGGCTGATCTGGTTCATCTTCATCAGCCTCATACAACTGCCCACATGGTAACAGAAGATCACAGTACACAGCAGACTCCTACTTGTCAGCAAGTTTGTGCTTGTTCCGCAGCCGGACGTTCCTCACCAGGAGTCTATCCCCCACTTCAAGGGTAGATTCTTAGATCCTCTTATCAAAACTGAGTTTGTTTCTGTCAGCTGCTTTATGTGAGTTTTCAATGGCTGTTTGATAACTCTCCTCTAGCCTAGACTTGAGATTCCGCACATATTGTGAGTGAGATGCTTGTTTCCCCTCTCTGACAGGTAAACTGAATGCAATATCTATAGGCAACCTGGGTTGTCTCCCAAACATCAGCTCATAGGGCTAAACCCTGTAACCTCATTTCTGGTACAGTTGTAGGCATGCGTGAGTGGTTTTACAAAGTCCCGCCAGTGACTCTTCTCCTTATCCTTTAGGGTACCCAACATGCCAAGAAGGGTGCGGTTGAACCACTCAACCGAATTTCCTGGGGGGTGATAGGGACTTGTTCGCACTTTCTTGATAGTGACGAGACTCAAAATCCCTGCCCTGATCACTATGCAGGTGTTCAGGAAGCCCACAATGCACTAGGAATTGCTCCCACAGGCACTTTGCAACAGTAGTAGCCTTCTGGTCTTTAGTAGGTATGGCTACTGCGTACTTTGTAAAGTGGTCTGTGATGACGAGGATGTCTTTAGTGTTTTGGGTGTCAGGCTCAAGCGATAAGAAGCCCATGCAAACCAATTGCATTGGCCTAGATGTCTGGATACTGACAAGAAGTGCTGCTTTTTCAGGCAGAGTCTTTCTTCTAATAACATTGTCCACATGTTTTGACCTTGTGCTCGACGTCGGCAGCCATTCGTGGCCAATAGAATCTTGACCTTAAGTCAAGTCAAGTGTATTTATACAGCGCTTTTCACAATATAAATTGCATCAAAGCAGCTTCACAATATCAATCAAATAACATAACAATGTTTGTTTCTTAGTGAAAAAACATCCACGTTTGGTAGGGCTGATCAATGGTATTAATGCTTGGTTAATTATTTTGAATATCCTCAACTGAACAAGCCAAAGGCAACAGTGGCAAGGAACCGAAAAACTCCATCAAGTGACCTACTGGTGTCCTAAAACTCCATCAGGTGACCTAATGGAGAAAAAAAAACCTTGGGAGAACCCAGGCTCAGTCGGGGGCCAGTTCTCCTCTGGCGTTTATGAACTAGAGGCCGGATTTACAGTAACTGTAATTTGATACAGAATTTTGTTTTATTTTATCACTTCGGGGTGGGTACGCGAACCGGAATCACAACATTTTATCTGTAGAGTGGGAAAGGGATCCTCCATAGGGAGAGGCTAGTTGGCACTTCAGCACTGCGTTGTCATCGGGTCCAGGCAAAGCTCCTGGTCAGATCTGGATACGGCCTGGATCCGGTCGGCTGCGGGAAAACCTCGGGATAAACAAAGACACTAAAATTAGCGTAGATGCCATTCTTCTTATGATGATGTAACGAGTACATCAGGATTTAAGGGAAGTGTTCTCAGTTCCGGCTGACCTAATCTATGCAGCCTAACATTGAATTATAGAAGTCTATAATATATTATGTGTATGCTAGGTCAAAGAGATGTGTTTTTAGTCTAGCTTTGAACTGACAGAGTGTGTCTGCTTCCTGGACAATGGTAGGAAGACTGTTCCAAGGTTTTGGTGCTAAATAGGAAAAGGATCTACCGCCCGCAGTCGATTTTGATATTCTAGGTATTATCAACTGGCCCGAATTTTGAGATCGCAATAGACGTGAAGGACTATAATGCGTTAAGAGCTCGCTCAAGTACTGCGGAGCTAAACCATTTAGTGCTTTGTAAGTAATCAACAATATTTTAAAATTTATACGATGTTTAATAGGCAGCCAATGCAGTGTTGACAGAACCGGGCTAATATGGTCATATTTCCTGGTTCTAGTGAGAACTCGAGCGGCTGCGTTTTGGACCAGCTGTAGTTTATTTATTAAGCGTGCAGGGCAACCACCCAGTAGGGCATTACAATAATCTAGTCTTGTTGTCATGAAAGCATGAAGTAATTGTTCCGCATTTGTTAATGAGAGCATATGTCGTAATTTAGATATATTTTTAAGATGGAAAAATGCGGTTTTACAGATACTAGACACGTGACTTTCAAATGAAAGATTGCTATCAAAAAGCACACCCAGGTTCCTAACCGACGACGAAGACTTAACAGAGCAGCCATCAAGTGTTAGACAGTATTCTAGGTTATTACGTGTGGAAGTTTTTTGTCCAATAATTAGAATCTCTGTTTTTTCAGTGTTTAGTAGTAGGAAATTACTAGTCATCCAATTTTTTATATCAGCTATGCATTCCGTTAATTTTGTGAATTGGTAAGTTTCGTTAGGTTTTGAAGAAATATACAGCTGAGTATCATCGGCATAACAATGAAAGCTAATTCCATGTTTCCTAATGATATGTCCTAATGGTAGCATGTACAGAGTGAACAGCAGCGGTCCTAGTACTGAGCCTTGTGGTACGCCATACTGAACTTGTGATCGATAAGACATCTCTTCATTTACTGCTACAAACTGATAACGGTCAGATAAGTATGATTTAAACCATGCTAGTGCAATTCCACTAATGCCAACATAGTTTTCCAGTCTATTTAAAAGAATGTTGTGGTCAATTGTGTCAAGTGCAGCACTAAGATCAAGTAACACTAATAGAGAGATACAACCACGATCGGATGATAAAAGTAAATCATTTGTAACTCTAATGAGAGCTGTCTCAGTACTATGGTGCGGTCTAAATCCTGACTGAAAATCCTCGCAGATATCATTTCTTTCAAGAAAGGAACACAGTTGTGAGGATACTGCTTTTTCTAATATCTTTGACAGAAAAGGCAGATTTGAGATCGGCCTGTAATTGACTAATTCTGAAGGATCAAGTTGCCTTTTTTTAACAAGCGGTTTTATCATAGCCAGCTTAAAGGTTTTTGGTACATATCCTAGAGACAAAGACGAATTAATGATATTAAGAAGAGGATCTATGATCTCTGGAAGCATCTCTTTCAGTAGCTTAGTCGGTATAGGGTCTAACATACAAGTTGTCGATTTAGATGAATTAACGAGTTTGCAGAATTCTTCCTCTCCTATAGCAACAAATGAATACAATTTTTCCTCAGGGAGACTACAATGCACTCCCTGATGCGATACTGTAGTAGACGGTTGCATAGTTATAATTTTGTCCCTGATATTATCAATCTTATAAGTGAAGAAGTTCATAAAGTCATTACTGCTGTGTTGCTTGGAAACTTCTGTGCTTGAAGCTTTCTTTTTCGTTAGTTTAGCCACTGTTTCAAATAAATACCTAGGATTATGTTTATTTTCTTCTAATAGGGTTGAAAAATAAGCAGATCTAGCAGCTTTTAAAGCCTCTCTGTAAGCAATCGAGCTCTCTTTCCATGAAATCCGAAATACCTCTAGTTTTGTTTTCTTCCAGTTGCGCTCCATTTTTCTGGCTGCTCTCTTAAGGGCCTGAGTGTGCTCGTTGTACCACGGCGTTGGACTATTTTCTTTAATCTTCTTTAAGCGCAACGGAGCAACTGCGTCTAAAGTGCTGGAAAAGAGAGAGTTAAAAGTTTCTGTTGCAATATCGAGTTCTTCTAAGCTATCCGGGATGCTGAGATGATGAAACTTATTTGGAAGATTATTGATAAAGCAATCTTTAGTGGCAGAAGTTATAGGTCTAACATATTTATAACACGGAGTCGGCTTTGCAGCCTTGGCTAAATGTAATTTACATGAGACTAGATAATGGTCTGAGATGTCATCGCTCTGCTGCAGAATTTCAACGGCATCAACATCTATTCCATGTGATAATATTAGATCTAGAGTATGATTACGACAATGAGTGGGTCCTGACACGTGTTGTCTAACTCCAATTGAGTTTACAATGTCTTTAAGTGCCAATCCCAATGCATCTTCTTCATTATCTACATGTATATTAAAATCACCAACAATGAGTACTTTATCGTTAGCCAATACTAATTCTGATAGAAAGTCCGCAAATTCTTTGATAAAATCTTTATGGTGCCCTGGTGGCCTGTATACAGTAGCCAGAAGAAATCTCAAACGTGATTTATCGTTTACACTATATATTTTTACATTAAGCACCAACACTTCAAAAGAAGTATATTTAAAAATAGATTTCTTAGTGGTTTTGAAAATATTACTATAAATTACGGCAACACCTCCCCCTTTGCGTTTTAGACGAGGTTCATGTTTATAACAGTAATCTTGTGGGGTTGACTCATTTAAAGTAATGTAATCGTTTGGTTTTAGCCAGGTTTCTGTCAAACACAGCACATCTAGATTATAACTTGAAATCATATCATTAACTATGAGCGATTTTGAAGTAAGGGATCGAATATTCAGCAACCCAAGCTTTATCATTTGTTCATCTGTTATTGTTCATCTCTATTATATCGGTTTTTTATTTGTTGAACATCAATTAAATTTTTTACCTGACGTTTTTTGGATTTCCAAATTCGGGGAACAGACACAATCTCTATATGATGATATCTAGGTGAAAGAGGCTCTATGTGATGGGATTTATCTGACCTTGGTGACGCGAGGCCGCTAGCAGACGATCGGTTTAGCCAGTCTGTCTGCTTCCTGACCTGAGCCCCAGATTGTCATGTTTTAGCTCTAAGACTATGTGCCATATTACTAGAGAGAAGAGCAGCACCATCCCAGGAGGGATGAACACCATCTCTTTTCAACAGGTCAGGCTTGCCCCCAAAACTTTTCCAATTGTCTATGAATTCTATATTATTCAACGGACACCACTTAGACAACCAACCATTGAGTGAGGCCAATCTGCTAACTATCTCACTAAGTCAGTTGTACGCTCTATCCCCATATGCCCCATGTCATCATGAAGACAAGTGAGTACAGTTGCCCTGAGTGACTATGGAAGTATGAGCTGATAGGATGTTTTTTCTTCACATTGACATTTCCTGTACAGAAGACCATCTCGCATTTCAAGACGCTTCCACTCTTTAAGCACCAGCTTGAGTTCAGGGGAGTCAAGACTGATGTCACTGGGTACTTTGTCTCCAGTTTTTAACCAGTTAATGACATGCTTGATGATGGGGTCAGCTTCCTGTCCATCTCTGAGTTCCACTTCACTAAAGGTGGGTACAGTTGCATGTCCTATTAAGTCTTCTTCACCATAGATGTCTGGTACAGCCTCGGCTTGGAGAGCCAGAGATTCAACCAACGTAAGGGAAGGTAAGTAGAAGGCTTAGAAGGTTTCTGTGACATACAGCTGTAACCACATCTGCAGGTAAGTTTAGATAGTCAGCTGATGATGCCAAATGATGTGATGTGAACTGTTTTATTCTTTCTTTCTCTTCCAGTTTAGCGTCATCATCAACCAACATACCATTGGGTCACCTAGAGAGGCCATCGGCATCCTGATTGCTCTGTCCAGCCCTATACTTGATGTTGAAATTGAATGTGGAAAGGGATGCACCAACGATGACTAGCGGCATCTAGTTTAGCTGAGGTGAGTATGTAAGTTAATAGATTGTTATCCGTTATGACAGTGAAGGTATTACAATAGAGACAATCTTGGAACGTCTCTAGAATTGACCATTTTAAAGCTAGGAACTCCAGCTTGTGTGCTGGATACCTCGCCTCGCTACTTGAAAGGCCCCTACTAGCATAGGCAATGACCCGTGTTTGTCCGTCCTGCTCCTGATATAAAGCAGCCCCTAAACCAGTAGTGCTAGCATCTGTGTGCAAAGTATATGGTAGCTTTGGATTTGCAAACCCCAGGATTGGAGAGGAGGTCAGCTTTTCTATCATGCACTCAAAAGATTCCTGAAAAGCAGGTGTCCATCTTTCTGCAAACGTCTCTTTTGAGTTGTAATACTTCCCTTTACATGTCGTCATCTTTTTACCTTTTTTTAAGGGGTGGGTATCCGGAAGTGAGATTGTTTAGTGGCTTAACTATTTTGAATTAGTCCTTCACAAAACGACGATAATAGCCGGAAAAGCCTAAAAAGGACTTCAGTTCTTTAACAGTCTGGGGCTTTGGCCATGTTTTCAGTGCACTGACTTTCCCAGGGTCATTCTCCACACCATTTCTTGAGACGACATGTCCGAGGTAATGCACAGAGGTTTGAAAGAATTTGCTTTTCTCGGGAGAGAGTTTGAGACCATTTTTGATTTGGTAATAGCCTGACTTGAGGTCCATCACCGAAAACCATTTTGACCCGGTAAGGGCGGAGAATGTTTCTTCCAGGTTTGGTAATCCATAAGCGTCCTTTATGGTCTGCAGGTTAAGCTTACGGTAATCGACACAAAGGCGGACATCACCATTCTTCTTCCTTACAACAACGATGGGTGAGGAGTAAGGCTACTCCAACTCCCGTATCACATCAGCTTCCAGCAGTGATTGCAAGTGTTTCCTCACAGCTTCATAATCATTAGGATGGATGGGCCGTGCTCGTTGCTTGAAAGGAGTCTCATCTTTGATATGGTGTTTGACTTTGGTGGTATGGCCAAAATCAAGGTCATTGTGTGTGAAAACGTCAGCATAACCATTGAGCTTCTCAGTGATTCTGCTTTTCCCCTCCTCTGGCAGAGGAGACTGGCCAAAGTCAAACATCAGGTTGCTTAGGGTGGTTTTACACGATGGAGAAACAGTGGCACTACAACAGTTCACAGTAGCAGAGTTTTTGTCAAGTAAGTGAACGTTTTCAAGGATCTGTTCGGGAGCATGTAGTTCTGCAATAACACAGTTTGCAGGGATTATTATATCATGGTCTGTTTCATTCCTGATCCAAACAGGTAACATCTGTTTGTGCTGCTGTGGCAGAGTGATGAGACAACAATCAATGAAAATCCCACCAGGTAAGGCAGAGGTTGTTGGTTGCTCCAGGATTGCCCATTTCTCAGTATTAGCATAACTGACATTGGCATAACCTTCCACAGCAACTTTCTCATGTGCAGGAATGACTTGCTGTGTTTTTTCTTTCAGTGTCATGAGGCCAATTTCTCCAGTGGTGTTCAGCCTTTTTCGGAGCTCAAGTGCCCTGAGGATTTGTCTATAACCATAGACAGATTAAGTGTTTTTCTGAGTGTTGTTCTGGCAGTGTTCATCATATAGCACATCAAGTAAGTTAGTCCCTATCAGAACAGGTAAGTCACTGTTGGAGCGTAGATCAGAGATAACTAATGCTAATGTGGATACTTCAGGTGCAGCTTCAATGAATCTTTTGGGAAACCAATGTTTACTTCTACGTACCCTAAGTATGGACCAAACTGACCATTAGCACCCTCAACATCAAGTAGATTAAAAGGCTGGATTGGCTGCTTTGATAAGTGTTCTTTGTAGAATACAGTTGATACTGTGGTCACCTGAGATCTGGTGTCAAGGAGACAGTTACAGTTTACTCCTGACACAGTAACATTGCTGGTGCATTTCTCCCCTATTAACCGTTTTGGTGTTTTAGACCGGTGCTTTGTGCTCAGCAAAAAACTTGAAGTATTCTGTTTAGCATTTGGTTTGGGACAAGTGTGGTTAGTCTTTGTTCCTGTTTGCCCCTCAACAGGAACAGAACCTAGTTTAACTCTGGCTGAGTTTGGGCTTCCCACAACCGCTGCTTCTCTCTGAGTTATTTTCGTTTAGCCTCAACAACGACTGGGTTGGGTTCATTGCTGCAGGATGGGGCTATATGTCCATCTTCTCCACAGTTAAAGCAGTACCATGGTCAAGGTTTCTTGCTGGATTTTCCCACATTGTGCTGTGGTGGTTTCTCTGTCGGCTCTTTCGGCTTACATTTCTTTGACTTGAATGTCTTGGAGGTAGCCTTTGCTGAGGACTCATCCGTCGATGCTTTCAGGGTTGTCAACTGGGCTTGAAGTTGTGCTATTTGTTTTTGTACCCGCATCAGGGGTTTCTTCTGCAGCAGCAGCTGCTATGTCTTTCTCATCAGTGTCAAAGTCATACACATTCAGTGAGTTAGACTGGACTTTAGTTCTGGGACATCCAAGGTGCTGCTTCATGCGTCAGGACTTGGCACTTTGCTTGTCCTCTTCAGTTCATAGTAAGAGCAACAACTAAGGAAATGAGGGTGGATTCTTTTTTATTCCAGCTGGAGATTTGTGATGAAGATGTTGTTCCAGCATCCCCTGCAGAACTGTTTCAGCAGTTGGCGGTCTGAGTCTCCAGCAGTAATACCATTTCTTTTCACTACATTGCTCAAGGTAGCCTGTAGTCTATGTAAGAAAGCAGAAGGTTTTTCACCTGTGTTTTGGTTGGTGTTTAGGAAAGCTGCAAAGAGTTCATCACCATCATCCACGGTACCATAAGCTGAGTCAAGAACACTCAGATATTCACAGGAACTGGACTGAGGCCCTAGATGTTTCACAACATTAGCAGCTGGAGAAAGCAGGCTTTCTGAAATCTTTCTGACCACTTGTTTGTCGTAGACTGTGGTATCTGTGAGGTAAAACTCTGCATTACTACGCCAGGTGTCATAATCAACTTCTAGGCTTGGACATGGGTTTTTTCCAGAGAAAGGCCTCCACTTGGAAAAGCCATAAGGTGTTGACGACATATCATTACTCTTTACGATGTGTTCCACTACCACTCTTTGACTTTAGGAGTATTAAGTTGTTCAGGTCTGCCTTCCTGCCTGCTGTGAGTTTGTTTGCGTCGAGGCTGTAAGCTCTACGCCTCGTATTAGCTTCGTATTTCTTTCTGTTTTGAACCATCATTTACTACCATTTCTAGTTGTTTATATTACTAAATATAGTTTACCCACCATCTCAGATTAACCTTACATCGCTAGCTTCCGTTATTGTTAGCACCGCACGCTAGTGTTTACACGCCACCCGCGCTCATTTATTTATTATTTATTTTCTCTCGCGCGCACGTGCCTTTGAGTTCATACAAGCCCAGGTAAGTAAGAATCAGTCAACACAAACGGTGAGTAATGTCTTGTCCTGTTATTGTCACCTGTGTCACATGTCACATGTTTAGTATAGCCTTCTCCGATGGCAATATAGGATTTATTTGTGATAAATGCAAGGAGACAGTCAGGCTGACGGAGAAGATTTCAGAGCTAGAGACACACATCCAAACTTTAATTGAGGATAGTAAGGATAGTACTAGAGCTTTAAATACTTTTTTGGATGCGCCTAGCATAGTGAACTCTGTACATGATTCGGTTCCGGCTGAAGTAGAGCCCACGCAGCAGGGCAGATGGGTGACCGTGAGAGATCGCTCTAGTCGCGGATTAAAAAAACACTCTTCCGTTCCGATTACCATAACAAATCGATTTGTCCCACTCAGTGAAACACCCACTGAGAATTCGGTTGATTGTGCCCTGGTAATTGGTGATTCGATCACACGGAACGTGAAAATAGAGACACCAGCCACCATAGTCACATGTTTGCCGGGAGCCAGAGCGCCTGACATCAAAGCAAATTTAAAAGTGCTGGCTAATGCTAATCGTAAATTCTCTAAGATCATTATTCATGTCGGCACTAATGATGTTCGACTCCGCCAGTCGGAGATCACCAAAATTAATATTAAAGAGGTGTGTGAACTCGCAAGTACGATGTCAGGCACTGTAATTTTCTCTGGCCCCCTTCCTGTTCGCAGGAGTGATGAGATAGTTAGCAGATTGGCCTCACTCAATGGTTGGTTGTCTAAGTGGTGTCTTCTAAGCTATCCGGGATGCTGAGATGATGAAACTGATTAGGAAGATTATTGATAAAGGAATCTTTAGTGGCAGAAGTTATAGGTCTAACATATTTATAACACGGAGTCGGCTTTGCAGCCTTGGCTAAATGTAATTTACATGAGACTAGATAATGGTCTGAGATGTCATCGCTCTGCTGCAGAATTTCAACGGCATCAACATCTATTCCATGTGATAATATTAGATCTAGGGTATGATTACGACAATGAGTGGGTTCTGACACGTGTTGTCTAACTCCAATTGAGTTTACAATGTCTTTAAGTGCCAATCCCAATGCACTTGCACTTGTCCGAATTCATAGACAATTGGAAAAGTTTTTGGGGCAAGCCTGACCTGTTGAAAAGAGATGGTGTTCATCCCTCCTGGGATGGTGCCGCTCTTCTCTCTAGTAATATGGCACATAGTCTTAGAGCTAAAACATGACAATCTGGGGCCCAGGTCAGGAAGCAGACAGACTGGCTAAACCGACCGTCTGCTAGCGGCCTCGCGTCACCAAGGTCAGATAAATCTCATCACATAGAGCCTCTATCACCTAGATATCATCATATAGAGACTGTGTCTGTTCCCCGAATTTGGAGATCCAAAAAACGTCAGGTAAAAAATGTAATTGATGTTCAACAAATAAAAAACAGATATAATACAGATGAACAAATGATAAAGCTTGGGTTGCTGAATATTCGATCCCTTACTTCAAAATCGCTCATAGTTAATGATATGATTTCAGATTATAATCTAGATGTGCTGTGTTTGACAGAAACCTGGCTAAAACCAAACGATTACATTACTTTAAATGAGTCAACCCCACAAGATTACTGTTATAAACATGAACCTCGTCTAAAACGCAAAGGGGGAGGTGTTGCTGTAATTTATAGTAATATTTTCAAAACCACTAAGAAATCTATTTTTAAATATACTTCTTTTGAAGTGTTGGTGCTTAATGTAAAAATATATAGTGTAAACGAAAAATCACGTTTGAGATTTCTGCTGGCTACTGTATACAGGCCACCAGGCCACCATAAAGATTTTATCAAAGAATTTGCGGACTTTCTATCAGAATTAGTATTGGCTAACGATAAAGTACTAATTGTTGGTGATTTTAATATACATGTAGATAATGAAAAAGATGCATTGGGATTGGCACTTAAAGACATTGTAAACTCAATTGGAGTTAGACAACACGTGTCAGAACCCACTCATTGTCGTAATCATACCCTAGATCTAATATTATCACATGGAATAGATGTTGATGCCGTTGAAATTCTGCAGCAGAGCGATGACATCTCAGACCATTATCTAGTCTCATGTAAATTACATTTAGCCAAGGCTGCAAAGCCGACTCCGTGTTATAAATATGTTAGACCTATAACTTCTGCCACTAAAGATTCCTTTATCAATAATCTTCCTAATCAGTTTCATCATCTCAGCATCCCGGATAGCTTAGAAGAACTCGATATTGCAACAGAAACTTTTAACTCTCTCTTTTCCAGCACTTTAGACGCAGTTGCTCCGTTGCGCTTAAAGAAGATTAAAGAAAATAGTCCAACGCCGTGGTACAACGAGCACACTCAGGCCCTTAAGAGAGCAGCCAGAAAAATGGAGCGCAACTGGAAGAAAACAAAACTAGAGGTATTTCGGATTTCATGGAAAGAGAGCTCGATTGCTTACAGAGAGGCTTTAAAAGCTGCTAGATCTGCTTATTTTTCAACCCTATTAGAAGAAAATAAACATAATCCTAGGTATTTATTTGAAACAGTGGCTAAACTAACGAAAAAGAAAGCTTCAAGCACAGAAGTTTCCAAGCAACACAGCAGTAATGACTTTATGAACTTCTTCACTTATAAGATTGATAATATCAGGGACAAAATTATAACTATGCAACCGTCTACTACAGTATCGCATCAGGGAGTGCATTGTAGCCTCCCTGAGGAAAAATTGTATTCATTTGTTGCTATAGGAGAGGAAGAATTCTGCAAACTCGTTAATTCATCTAAATCGACAACTTGTATGTTAGACCCTATACCGACTAAGCTATTGAAAGAGATAGTTCCAGAGATCATAGATCCTCTTCTTAATATCATTAATTCGTCTTTGTCTCTAGGATATGTACCAAAAACCTTTAAGCTGGCTATGATAAAACCGCTTGTTAAAAAAACGCAACTTGATCCTTCAGAATTAGTCAATTACAGGCCGATCTCAAATCTGCCTTTTCTGTCAAAGATATTAGAAAAAGCAGTATCCTCACAACTGTGTTCCTTTCTTGAAAGAAATGATATCTGCGAGGATTTTCAGTCAGGATTTAGACCGTACCATAGTACTGAGACAGCTCTCATTAGAGTTACAAATGATTTACTTTTATCATCCGATCGTGGTTGTATCCCTCTATTAGTGTTACTTGATCTTAGTGCTGCATTTGACACAATTGACCACAACATTCTTTTAAATAGACTAGAAAACTATGTTGGCATTAGTGGAATTGCACTAGCATGGTTTAAATCATACTTATCTGACCGTTATCAGTTTGTAGCAGTAAATGAAGAGATGTCTTATCGATCACAAGTTCAGTATGGCGTACCACAAGGCTCAGTACTAGGGCCGCTGCTGTTCACTCTGTACATGCTACCATTAGGACATATCATTAGGAAACATGGAATTAGCTTTCATTGTTATGCCGATGATACTCAGCTGTATATTTCTTCAAACCTAACGAAACTTACCAATTCACAAAATTAACGGAATGCATAGCTGATTTAAAAAATTGGATGACTAGTAATTTCCTACTACTAAACTCTGAAAAAACAGAGATTCTAATTATTGGACAAAAAACTTCCACACGTAATAACCTAGAATACTGTCTAACACTTGATGGCTGCTCTGTTAAGTCTTCGTCGTCGGTTAGGAACCTGGGTGTGCTCTTTGATAGCAATCTTTCATTTGAAAGTCACGTATCTAGTATCTGTAAAACCGCATTTTTCCATCTTAAAAATATATCTAAATTACGGCATATGCTCTCATTGACAAATGCGTATACAATTATGACATGTGTTCATGACATCAAGGCTAGATTTTTGTAATGCTCTACTGGGTGGTTGCTCTGCACGCTTAATAAACAAATTACAGCTAGTTCAAAACGCAGCAGCTACAGTTCTTACCAGAACCAGGAATTACCATATTAGCCCGGTTCTATTCCGGCCAGTTAATAATACTTAGAATATCAAAATCGACTGCTTGCAGTAGATCCTTTTCCTATTTAGCACTAAAACTTTGGAACAACAATCCTAACATTGTCCAGGAAGCAGACATACTCTGGCAGTTCAAAGCTAGATTAAAAACACATCTCTTTGACCTAGCATACACATAATACATTATCGACTTCTATAATTCAATGTTTAGGCTGCACAGATTAGGTCAGCCGGAACTGGGAACACTTCCCTTAAAACCTGATGTACTCGTTACATCATAAGAAGAATGGCATCTACACTAATTTTAGTGTCTTTGTTTATCCCGAGGTTTTCCAACAGCCTGCCGGATCCAGGCCGTATCCAGATCTGACGAAGGACCTTCGCCTGGACCCGATGACAATGTAGTGCTGAAGTGAAAACTAGCCTCTCCCTATGGAGGATCCCTTTACCACTCTACAGATAAAGCGTTGTGGGGGATTTGGTTTGTGGGGGATTTGGTCCGAAATGATAAAATGAAATAAAATTCTGTATCAAATTTATAGGCAAGACAAGTAGTTTGTTTAGGCATGATTTGTAGAATAAATTCTTAATGCGCATGTAAACGCCATCAGCGTTTATCACAGGTTTGCGTTTAATGTCTGTTCAGATAGAACGGTTTCGTATTATCAGCCCCTAATTTAATAACAAATGATAATTTCAGGACTAGAATGAGTATTTAGGACTAGAAGTGAGGAGATGGGGTGGTGGAGGGATGCTGTTAAATTTTAGCTGTACACCTCTTAAAACATCATTTCAAAACATCCAGTTTTTTAAATGTTTTAAGAACATTTTTTTCTAACATTTACATAACTTTTAAAGAACGTTAGTGAAAGTTATGGGAATGTTCCTTTTTAGCTGGGATTTAACCTCATGCCATACCTAAACTTACACTTCTGTAACATCATTTCATCAGATTATGAACTAAATTCTCTCATTGTCTTTCTATTACTCACAACTCTGCGCAGGCGCTCCATTTCACGCCATTTTTAAACCAAACTTCCAGGTTCTGCAGACAACCGTTACACTCTAAGGTCTTTCTTCAGTCTAAAGCATCTGTAAATTGACAATGTTTGAAACTCCGTATGAAACTGTTCATATACACAGAGTACAATTTATTTATTTATTTTTTATATTGTGTTGTTTTTCACATGTCTTGTTAGATTTGACTTGTGTGCTGTCTAGTTGTATGTTTGAGTTTGTGTTCTTTTTTCCCTTGTTTAACTAGGTGGGGTTGTGTTTTCAGTTTAGATAATGTAAGCTTTGATATTTATGATTCCATTTTTTGGACTGTGTACTTCCCAGAGACTCTTGCACAGTTCAGTGTACTACTACAGTAAATTGTGAATCTTAAAGTAAAGTTTTATGTGTCATTTTTGTATTCAAACATGTTAGTGCAGAAAATGTTTGTCTTTTATTTTGTATTTTGCACGTACATTTCCAGGTGGTTTGGTCACATGGGTATAGGTGGGTATGTACCTGGTAGTGTTTCCTGTTTTGTTGACATTGTGTTGAGAGGGGGTGAGTAGCAAGGAGTGCTTACTTTCTGTTGACCCCTGATACGTTTTTTCCATTGATACAGTAGGCTACGTTTCTCATCACCAATTGTTTTCTGTGTGGATAGTTTGTTACATCATGTCAATAAACGTTCTTGGATTTTGAATGCATGGAAACGCGTCACAGATCTTTCCTGCTGCTTAGCCTCTCAGCGGCTATAGGTTGCCGCTACACTTAGTCAAGAGAAAATTTTGCGGCTTTTGGATTATGGACGCAATTTGGAAATGGCTGTTTTCGCACACGTGTTGTCACGCACCGTGAAGTGGATCGACGGACACGGCGCACATACAAACGGCAAATAAGGTATGTCAGTGGTTTAAATGGATTGTGGCTGTATCGCTGTGGTGGAAGATGCTGTTATAGTCGTTACATCGGATTGGCATTGGATTGAATGCGCTTTGTGTTGCTCCTGCATATTTATGGGCTCTCTTGTGCTGCCTTGCTACGTTCATTCATTGTTTGGCTCTTTGAGCGCGCTGTTTGAAACTAAGCTCACATTGTCTGTTGCCTTGGAGAATGAGCTCCGAGGATATGGAGCATGCTGCTGATAGCAGCAAACGAGAGCATAAACCCACGGCAAAGGCCCATGAGGCTAAAATTTAAGCCTTGCAAAGGGATCGCAAGAATAAAGTGAAGAATTCGACTGGGTCAATTAAAGAGCTGATGAAATGTGATGACAATGTGTCTCAAGTGTGCTCAATGCTGAAAACGATACAGTTGCTTATGGCTGATGCATCCATGCTACATAAAAGTGTATTGAGGAACAAAATAAACAAAATGAATGGTTTGACTCAATTTCGAAATATTATGATGGCTTTGTGGATGTTCAACAATGGATGAATGAAACTGGGAAACCTAATCCCTGCACTGCTCTTTCTGATATCCATGAGCCTAGGGTTGAGGAAGTAGATGCAACATCTCAAGGGGTTCGTGCATCTGATATTTCACCCTCTGTTGAAGTGGTGTCCACAACACACAATAGTCATCTCTCTAATGCACATTTACACGCTGGAATGGATTCTGGGAACTTCAAAAATGAAATTCAACCATTGGACAGTGTTTCAAATATAAGCAGTAAAAGATCTACTGGAGTGGCATCTCATGGATCTCGATCAAGCCGATCTTCCATTTCTTCCACTCGTCTTAAGGCTGAGGGAGAAATGGCTGCTTTATTGGCTTCTCAGCAAATGCTGCAAAGGAAACCTGAATTAGAGGAGCAAGAGGAACAGTTGAGGAGAAGGAGGGAAAAACTGGATCTGGAAACTAAATTGGCAGAGTGATTGGCAAGAGTAAAGGTGTATCAAGACGTGGATTCTGAATCCTATTCATCTGTTGATAGAATTGTGTTCATCCTGAGGCAGAACCATTTGTTCCTTCAGATAGTGTGCCAGCGGTATAAGAGTCCATGCCTGTAATGCGTACATCACATGTTGATTACACACAAAGGATATCAAATTATTCTCTATCTCAGCCTTTACAACAAAAATCAATAAGATCTAAAAATCAAACCTTCACAATCTACATTTCCTGACATGTCATCATTGGATAATTAGAATATTGGATATGCTCAAGGGATCAAGATCAAGTTTTTAAAATGATGTGAGCCAATCAAGCAGGTTTCAGCTCATGGCTAAGCAAATTGAAATAGCTACTTTATTGGTTAAACAGCATAACTTGTCTTCACTTCCACCCAGAGAAATAGAGTACTTTGATGGATATCCATTGCACTTTCATGAGTTCATGCGCACATTTGAGGAAGTGGTGGAGAAAAGGGCAGACAACCCAGGAGATTATCTGCACTTCCTGGAGCAATATAAACAAGGACAGCCAAAAGAACTTGTTAGAAGTTGCCAGCTCATGACTCCTTCATAAGGTTGCCTAAAGACCAAGGCATTGAAAACTTACAAGAAAAAGTCACAGGGAAAAGATGAACTTTTTGATGACGAGAGGAATTTGCTTTGGCTGCTTGCATACAGGACACCTCACCAGGGACTGCAAAAAGAGAATTATCTGTAATATATATGTCTTAAACACCTAATTCTTCTTCACATTTATCCTCACGAGAAGGTAGGCAATTTGGACAAGAAGAAAGCCGAATTCAAGTCAGCCATAGCCAGTGCTATGGTCTCTCTCCAAACTAGTGGTCTTACTGGGGCTGGTAATGACAACTGTGAACGTTATCTATCATTCCAGTGTGTGTTAAATCAAAAAAGGGAAACAGTGTGGTGATGACGTATTCATTTCTTGATTCTGGAAGTTCTGCTTCTTTCTGTATGAAAAGTTTGATGAACAAGCTCAACCTCCCTGGAAAGAGAGTTACTATTCTTCTCAGAACAATGAGTCAAGATAAAACTGTTGGTAGCTATGTTCTAAAAGGGTTGAGTCAAGAATACTACTGTGCATTGCCCGAAGTGTATACACAGAAGACCATGCCTGTGACCACAGCAAACATCGCCTCACAGAAAGATCTTGAATGTTGCCCTCATCTGAGTCATATCTGTTTACCTATGGTTAATGCTGGCATTGAGCTTTTGATTGGAGCTAATGTTCCAGAAGCATTGGAGCCTTGGGAGATCAGACGTAGTCAAAACAACGACCCATATGCTGTAAGGACCATGTTCGGATGGACTGTTGACAGACCACTTAAAGGAGTAGGCATGAATTGAGATGATGCTGACCAACTTCCTGTGACTGTGAATAGGATTGCAGTAATGAAGTTGGAAGAGTTGTGGAAGCAGCAATTTAAGGCTGATTTTCCAGAGACTGTTCATGAAGAAATGGTAGGAACATCGAAAGAAGATCAGCAGTTTATGAATTTTGTGTCCCATTCAGCCAGACTGATTAATGGTAATTATTACATCGGTTTACCATTCAGAAATGCTGAAGCGGTCATGCTTATGAACAAGAGAATAACATGCTTTAACTCTTCAAAAAAGGTTTAAAGTGCATTCTTCCTTTCATGCAGAAATTTCAGGCCACACCCCAAATTTGCCCCTTGGCCACTGCCCATCATGGCCTCCTAATCATCCCCATATACTGATTGGCAAAAGACTTACACATTTCTAACCTAATCCTGCAACAAATTCATGAAGAAGTGGGACATAGTGGACGAAACTTCATATTGGCGACTCTTCGACAGCAATATTGGATCCCTGGCCATCAGAGCTGTTCACATTGAAATGGTAGCATCACTGGACACCAACTCATTCATTCATACACTCAGACGTTTTGTCGCTCAACGAGGACAAGTGGCTGAAATACGTTCAGATAACTACTGGTTCACACCATAGAGGGATCTGGGAAAGACTCATCAGATCAATAAAGAAAATACTGAATTCCATCCTTCGAGGCCAAAGTTTGGATGAAGAAGGTCTTCATACTTTCTTGTGTAAAGTAGAGTCAATACTTAACCGACCCATAACCAGATCATCTTTGGATCCTGACTAGTGTAACTGGTCTCTTTTCTGCGTTGTGTTTTTGATTGATGTGAGAGGAACAGGGCAGCATTCGGCAGTTTCACTGATACTTTTATTCCTGATATACAAACAAAATGTAATCGCCTCTTAGTGAGAGTCGCCCTTTGTTAACTCTCTAACTGCATCACCAATGCAAAGAGAAAGCGATAAATCACAATAAAATGCATTTAACAGAAAACATATAATAGAAAACATACCTGATATATAAACAAAATGTAATCAGCCTCTTAGTGAGAGTCGCCCTTTGTTAACTCTATAAAACAAATGTGATGTACACTTATCACGTGTGCTCTCATTTCACATTTAGGCCCAGATGCAAAAATATCACTTCATCGTGATGAAATGACAAAAATAACCACACAGATAGGTAAAATAATATTATACACATAGATTAGAGTGAAAATATAGACATAATAGCAACAATTCAAATTAAGATTAAATAAGATTATCGGGAGCCCAAAATAACCTCACCTCTCACTGCATCACCAATGCAAAGAGGAAGAGGAGGGGACAGAACAGGAAATTATATTGACTCGTGACATCACATAAATTAAAGGGAAAGTTACTCACTTCAATTAGGCAGTCATATCAGGTACGTAAATGAAAAATTTTGTGAGAATTCTAATAAACGATACATAAATTCAACAGTACACTTTATGTACCGGTTACACTCACCACTCAGAATTTACACAAAATTCACCAGAGTATAATAAAAAAAAACTGGTCACTAGAATTACATGGTCCAAACTTAAAGAAACAGTGAAGACACAGCATAAAAAGCTACCCAAACGAAAGGGATACAAATATGAAGAAAGTTGGCCAAACTTCAACACATATTGTAGGCATTGCCAAAGTGCCCATTACACTTTGAAAAATCTCAGACCAGGTACTTAAACAGAGCCAATAGGCATTAGAAAATACAAGACTTGACTTCTAGCATTTTAAGAGAAGCGGGAAGAAGAAAAAAGAGAAACTGATCTAAACATGAATAACAGGAGATACCGACCAAGTAAGGTTTCGAGTTGAACCATTGACTCAATCAACCTACGAACAGGCTTAATTACTCTACCAAGCCTGGTAGTGTAACAATCACTTGTATTTAAATCAGCTACAGAATCTTGCCCAAAGGGTTCACTGGCAGAGACAGGAGTTTGGGGAGAGTGGATGGCGCCAGCCACAGCCACAGTATTATCATCAGACACTGACACAGCAACTTGTGCATTTGGGTCCTCTTGATTGGACAACTGAGAATGCACCCATGAAGAAGTGCGGACATCACCACAAGTAGCAACATTGGAGATGTTCGACATAGAGTCTGCATGTGAGAATTCCTCAACCTCATTCTGCCCATCATCTGCGTGCCCAGCAGACTCAATTTCGGCAACGTAGAAGGACTCACCACTGCCTGTCTGCTCGGTTAGACCACCACAGTGTGCTGCATCAGATGTCTGTGAAGGTACACTACAGGCAAGTGTTTCAGCAACCTCATGATCAGAACTAACCATTTCTGGTTCAAGCAGCGGGAGGAAGTTCACTTTAAGAAGAAGATTTCGATGCACTATTCTCTCATTACCAGCTCTGTCACTGATCTTATAGACATGTATGGAAGGCTTTGAGGAAACAACAGTGTACATGACTGGCTCCCATTTGTCAGCAAGTTTACGTTTGCCTCTACAACCCTTGTTAGCCACAAGCACTTGATCACCAACAGCTAAAGGTAGGCCTCTAGCTCTTTTGTTGTACTGGCTGGACTGCTGTTTTTGTTCCACAACAGCATTCTTCTGTGCCAACGCCATGGCAGACTGGAGGTTGCTGACAAGAGATTTGACATACTTGTCATAGTCACAGATTGTCTTATCCAGGAGGACACTACGGAACATGAAGTCAACTGGCAATCTTGGTACCCTACCGAACATCAGGTAAAAAGGGGTGAAACCTGTTGTTTCATGTGCTGTGCAGTTATACACAAATGTCATGGTCTGTATCAACTGTGGCCACCTCTGCTTAGCCCTAGGTGGAAGAGACCTCAGCATATTTCCTAATGTCCTGTTGAAACGTTCGGTACCACCATTCCCCATTGGGTGGTAAGGGGTGATTCTCGACTTGTCAACTCCAGCCAGTTCAAGGAGCTCGGCAATCAACTCACTCTCAAAGGTAGCCCCCTGGTCAGAATGGATGCGTTGGGGAAATCCATAGACGCAGAAAAAGCTGTCCCAGAGTTTCTTAGCCACTCTTTTCGCTGTCTGGTCTTGACACGGAAATGCATGCGCCAGCTTTGTGAAGTGATCCGTGACCACTAAAACATCCACAGATTTGTTGTGCCGATCTTCAGCAGACCAGAAGTCAATGCAAACAAGCTCCAGTGGGGCTGTGGTCTCAATACTCTCCAAAGTGGCTCTCGCTGCAGGCTCTGGAGTTTTGCTGAAGACACACCTGGGACATTTTTTCACATTATCCCGCATATCACGCTCCATGTGAAGCCAGAAAAACCTCTGACGGGTCAAAGACAGAGTGCGAAACTGCCCTTGATGACCAGCTAGGTCGTGAACACCCGAAAGTGCCTCAGGTTTCAAGGAGTCAGGTAAAACTAGTTGGAACTTCTTGTGCTTGGTGAGCGGGTCTTTAATAGCTCTGTACAGGATTCCATTAAGCAAAGAAAGTTTGTCCCACTGCTTCATAATTCTCAGCACACACTGGCTATCCTAGGCACGCTCACGTCTTGATGGTCTGCGCTTCCTGCCAACATAATAAGACACTCTAGCAATGACAGGGTCTTTGTGCTGGTGATCTTGTAAGTCTATCTGTGAAAGAATGAAACACTTCCTCATCTCCACTGATTCAAGAGTTCAGATGTTCTGCAAACGATGTTGCTCTACATTCAGTTCCTGTTTCCCATTCATCACAGGAGGACAAAATGAAAGACACGTCATCAGTGGACATTGATGTATCCAGCCCAGCATCAAGTGATCCTGTCCCTAAAGTTTGCGGTTGGCAGGTAAGACGGAACACCTCTTGCACGTTTCCATCCTCTACACTCTGTACTTGTTGTAACAGTTCAGAATAAGGCTCGGACAAGAGCCGCTGACTCACTGGCCTGACAAATGGATCCCTTCTGAGCGCATCCGCCACCACATTGAGTTTTCTGGAACGTATTTGATCTCAAAAGAATATGGAGCAAGTTTCGAGACCCAGCGCTGCTCACATGCATCCAACTTCGGCTTGGACATAATGTACGTCAGCGGATTATTATCTGTCCAGACTGTAAACTCATGTCCCTTAAGCCAGTGACTGAACTTGTCACACACTGCCCACTTCAGAGCTAAGAATTCCAGTCTGTGTGCAGGATAATTTGTTTGGCTGCGGCTCAAAGCCTTGCTAGCGAACGCTATTGGTCTTGCCTTGTCCTCACCAACAGGGATCTGAGAGAGTACTGCACCTATTCCATCCAATGAGGCGTCAGTACAGAGAAGAAAAGGATGTTCAAAATCAGAATGAGCCAGCACCACACTCTCAACAAGGGCCCTTTTTAACTCTTCAAATGCCACATCACAGTCAGGGGTCCAGTCCTGGGGTGTCAACTCCCGAAAAGTGCCTGCTTTCTTGTGACTACCGGCAGCTTTCACTGAGGGTTTCTGGCCAGCTGTTAACCCTTTAGGTGCCAGAGGTTTTTTCCTAAAACGTTCGATTTTGACATCTTAATTTCAAAAGGCTATATCTTAAAAATGAAAAAAGATAGATACTTTCTGTAAAATAGATAAATATTAAGGATGACCCAAACTTTATGTAGGGATTACATTTTCCATCTAATTAGCATACTATGATGTGATATGGTGGCAGAAATCTTGAATTATAGAATTTTCATGAAAAGTCACGTTTAAATGATAAAATGCAGCACTTCTTTCCCCCCAAAATGTCCCTCACATTCTGTATGCTATATTGCACAATACTGAATGCTCAGGGATATAGTAAGTGGTAAACAAACTGTGTAAATCATTACTAATAAATGGTAGAACAAACCGTATGCATGTAGTGGTTGGACTTTTGCTGTAGAGATTTTCCATTTACTACATACAGTAGGCACTCTGATTCCATGTTTGGGGCATATATTATTCATATGACACACAAACACAACTAGACAAGACCTGTTTAGTTCAAAGATTACGCGCGACGGCAAGGCACAGATTATGAGCGAGATGATTCGAGCAGCGCGAGCGTAGCCAGATCTGCCTCGCGCGCGCGTCGAGTATGCACACTATTGCGACTCCCCACCCTGCTTCACGTTGCCCCCTAACTGTACTATGAATACTTCGACCTCGTCTAACATACCCAGTGATAATAGACAAAGTCTCCACCACAATACTGTCGCCGCGATGATCGCGGAGAGGCTCTGATAAAATGACTCACTCTCACACTAGCTCCGCTTTTGATCGCAATGATTCAATGCGCTCTAACACGAACATTTTGTATAGAAACATGACGTTTTTTTGATTCGGGGATGAAGTATGACATGTCTGCCATCCAGTGGAGGGGAGGTCGAACGAAATTTGACACCCAATTTGACAAAATCGGCCGTTTTATTCAGTGCCGCATCTTGTCGTGTAAACTCGACCGTGGCGCCTAGAGGGTTAAGTTGAATAAGGGTCTGGCAATACGTGAGCAACTTGGAATAAAGGATTGGTAGTACAGGACCATACCAAGAAACGATCTGATCTTTTTTTGTGAAGGTGTGGTTCTGTTTTCCTTCATTAAGTCCTCCTTCTGAAAAGCAGAGATGACTTTAACTTTCTCCTCATCAACTGAAACACCAGTACCATCTATCACATGGCCCAGGAACTTAACAGATTTTCTCAGAAAGTGACACTTTTTAGGTGCTAGCTTTAAGTTGCTGGTTCTCAATCGAGAAAACACGATCTCCAACTGCTTCAATGCCTCCTCTTAAGAAGGTGCAAAGACCAACAAGTCATCCAGATAACAGAGCAGTGTGGAAAAGTTAAGGTCTCCAAAAATGCTGAGCATCATGCGCATGAAAGAAGCAGGGCTATTGCAAAGACCTTGAGGAAGACGGTTATACTCATACAAGCCCATTGGTGTTGTGAAGGCAGTGTATCGTTGGTCAGACACATGGAGTGGGATGTTGTAAAATCCTGAAGTTAAGTCCATGGTGCTGAAAAGGGCATTACCACCCAAGGCTGCGAGACAGTCAGCTTGATGGGGTAGAGGGTGGGCGTCTTTGATGGTTTTAGCGTTGAGCCAGCGAAAATCAGTGCAGACCCTCAGATTACCGTCTTTTTTCCAGACCATCACCAAGGGTGACGCATACTCACTGACAGACTTGCTGATTATGCTTTTCTCCATCTCTGACAACACTTCTCTCAATTTTTGATAGTGGGCAGGTGGGATACGGCGATAGGGCAGACGGAATGGACGCTCATCATAAAGATGGATCCTGTGCACAAAATCCTTTGTCTCACCACAATCCAGCTTATCCTTTGAGAAAACATCATGGTAGGATACTAGAAGATCCGTCAATTTCCTCTTACACATCCCAGAGTCTTCACATCCATCAATTTGAATTTCGCTAAGACCAAGATCCTTCAACGACTGTGCTGGATTAACGGATGAGTCAGTAATGTGTGGGTTTGAATCAGGAACATCACATTGGGCTCTGCTCAGACCCTGCATGACAGTGAAATCCTCCACGGCTAGACAGGAAGAAACATCAGCCACTTTAGTATTACGGCGAAGTGACACTGATATTGGAATAGGGTTCACTATCTTCATTGGCACCCATCGATCACCCCACATCGGTGTTACTACACGTCCGACAAGAATGTTTTTAGGAGCTGAACGTGCTGTGGTTGGCTCAACAATTACAGTACTTCCTGGGGAAACATTCACATTAGCTGGCAATTTGCCCCAAACAAGATACTCACATTTGGGAAACAGAGTGATTGCCTGACAGAGTTTCACAGTCCCAAGTTTATCAGGCTGTTGAGGCCCAGACCATCAGGAGATACAACTCAGAAGCTCAAGGAATTGCTCACACTCAAGCTCCCAGTACTTGTCATGGGATTTCATCTTCTGCACAACACATTTGATCACATTGCTTCCTATTATAAACTCATCTCTTTGTCCACCACAAGAGTAGGAACGACAAACTTAAATCCGTAGACTTCAATCTCCAAGTCGTATGAACACTTCAGCTGAATCGTAAGGCCACCACAGCCAACCAGGGCCACATTACTCGCAATAGTTTGAGGATGCGGAAGACCATCAGCTTGCAGCCTGGACTCACCCTCTTCACTGAGCGTGCAGGCCATACTACCAGAATCCAGTAACCCTTTTAATGTGCAACGGTCGCAGACTGTCACAGGAGCATAAAATAACTCACTTGCTCCATCAACTCTCTGAGACCCCACATATAACACGGTTTTATCCACTGGCAATAGTTTGCAGCTGTTAGCAAAAATATTTTGCACATCTTCTGTGAGGGAGGTTTTACTTAAATTGCCCATGCTACCCCTCTCATCGCAAGGGCTCTTCAGTTTAACTGAGCAGTATCTGAGGGAGAGGTAGGGCATGCTATTTTAAAGTGGCCAGGACTGAAACAGTGACGACATAGCCTTTGACGTCTACAATGTTCATACGTTGTGTGTTCCTTGGATCTAGAGACCCTACATGCAGTGCTTAAGTTGGTTTTGACTGGGTGAAGTTAAAGAGGCAGTGCACAAAGACAGGACTCGATCCATCATGCCAACAATGTGCTGAAGGCTTGTGTCTGGAGAGAAAGGAACAGCATATGGGTTAAGAGGACTTACAGGAGTCAGTGACTGGGCTGCCATGGAAACTGGCTGCTGAGGAGAACTGGGCATGGAAACAGGCTGCGGAAGAGAACTAGGCACATTATTGGGGCCTGCCATAACAGTGCACTGGTTGCTTGCCGACAAGGATATTGAGTGCTGCTTCCTCAAAGAAACTCTTTTTAGATCCCTCTGATGACTATCCAAGCGCTCCTGGACCTCAGCGGCACTCCACTTCTCAGCTGGCTTAAACTGAAAAGACATAGCAAGACTTGGGTCCGGGTAATGAGAAATAAACATCATGACTGCTTCAGCAGCGGGATCCTCAACACTCTTATTATGTCTGCGCAAGCACTCATTAGCAACATCTATGGACTTGAGCCGTATCCAGTAATCCATGGGACTTTCATCTGCTCTAGGGACAGTGTTATAGAAGTCAGCCATAGGCATGTTAGAGTAAGACAGCTCACTGAAGTTGCGTTTCAGTATGTCAAATACTGCATTTGGTAGCTCACTGGCACTCAGTTCAGGTCGGCTTCGCAGGGACACTTTAAACACATCTCTCGCTTTGCCAGCCAATCTGCTCAGGATGAGATCAGAGACATCAGTTTGCGTTCGGCATTTCATTCGGTTCAAATAACTGTACATCATATCTTCCCACTCGTGCACAGTAAATGAATCAATCTTATCTCCCCTGAAGAATGGTGGAGGTGGTGCATCTTGCTGTACTATCACCTTGAGGCTAGGTTTATCAATGTCGTCACTTGAGTGCTGAGATTGGCACGGTGGATTAGACTGTACTGGGCTGGGCTGGCACGCAAGGTTAAGGCTGGCTGAAATACTCTCACCTATTTTCTGAGCCAGATCTGAAATGATACCCCCTAACGACTCAGGAGTAACAACACGTTCAATATCAGGGCGTATGATTGGGGTGGAGCTAGCTGCTGGACCTACCGAAAAACCAATCGCTGAATTGGCTGTGTGCACATGGTCAAGTCACAAATTAGTTAACGCTCTCCCTCTCCCATAATGTGTAAATTCAGACACCCCCTCATTTCGATATATTTCAGGCCCACGACCTCTGCCCAGTGGAAAAGTGACATTAGATTGTTTCACGGGACTGAACTCGTCTTTGCTAGATCCTCAAACATGTTTCAATTTGTGAAACGAAACAGATAAAACATGTAAAAATGACAGCAAATTATCCCACAAACACCAAAACCTTAACTGTTGAAAAGCTCAAACATGCAGGGAAATATATGAAAACAAATGTCTCAAAACAGTCCAATTTCAAAATTCTCTAAAAAAAATAAAATATTTACTTTCTCAAAGTCAATGATATACTTTTTCTTGTTTAAAATGACTCAACAGTCATTGATTATATACTGTAGAGATAAAGGATACGATGCACGAAGGAAACTTAAGCGTCCCGCGGTGCTTTTCACAGTCTCTGGTTCAATATGCACCAACGACCAACGAAAGCGCTCCGGAGAGAGAAAAAAAGTCTATCAGGAAGTCAATAACCGTTTACCGTTCCTTTAAGATGCAACAGTTCGTTCCCGCGATGTCACACGCTGTTCATCTCACACACGCGCCCTCCTTATGCGCGAGCAGGAGCCGCCACGAGCGATGGCGATGAGGGAGAAGATCGGCAAGGAAGAAGATAGGCGAAGCAGGCGAGCCGTCACGCAACCACGGCGATCGGCGAAGCGCTGATCTGATGATCCGGAATGATCACGGCACCAAGTGTAACTGGTCTCTTTTCTGCGTTGTGTTTTTGATTGATGTCAGAAAAACAGGACAGCATTCGGCAGTTTCACTGATACTTTTATTCCTGATATACAAACAAAATGTAATCAGCCTCTTAGTGAGAGTCGCCCTTTGTTAACTCTCTCACTGCATCACCAATGCAAAGAGAAAGCGATAAATCACAATAAAATGCATTTAACACAAAACATATAATAGAAAACATACCTGATATACAAACAAAATGTAATCAGCCTCTTAGTGAGAGTCGCCCTTTGTTAACTCTATAAAACAAATGCGATGTACACTTATCACGTGTGCTCTCATTTCACATTTAGGCCCAGATGCAAAAATATCACTTCATCGTGATGAAATGACAAAAATAACCACACAGATAGGTAAAATAATATCATACACATAGATTAGAGTGAATATATAGACATAATAGCAACAATTCAAATTAAGATTAAATAAGATTATCGGGAGCCCAAAATAACCTCACCTCTCACTGCATCACCAATGCAAAGAGGAAGAGGAGGGGACAGAACAGGAAATTATATTGACTCGTGACATCACATAAATTAAAGGGAAAGTTCTCTCACTTCACTTAGGCAGTCATATCAGGTACGTAAACGGACAATTTTGTGAGAATTCTAATAAACTATACATCCATTCAACAGTACACTTTATGTACCTGTTACACTAGCTTTAACACCTAATCATCTTCTCCTTTTAAAAACAAAGCTTACATTACCACCCGGATTGTTAGAGAAGGAAGATTTATTTGCCCGTCGAAGATGGCGTCAAATTCATTACTTGGCTAACCAATTTTGGAAAAGATGGATTGGTGAATATCTACCTCTACTACAAGAATGCCAAAAGTGGATGGTAAAGACACGGAACCATCAGTTGGGAGATGTTGTTCTAATAGTAGATGAAAACACACCTAGAAGTTCCTGGATCATGGATAAAATTATTCACATGATAAAGGACAAAAAGGGATTCACAAGGCAAGTTAAGATCAAGACTATAACTACCTGCTTGACCAGGCTTGACCAATTTGTCATCTTCTTCAAGCTGAAGAATTTAAAGACTAACTATGACTAACATTTGATGGCTCTCAATTGACCCTTTTGACTCGACTTTTGACTTAGATTTGGTTGAACTACTGACGACTGACTTTACAGACTTAGACTGGACTTGGACATTAACTTTACTCGGCTACAAGTGTAACCCTACTGTTAAAAGCGTGTAAAGCAGCAAGACCTGGGCTCCAGTAATTGATGGTGACTTGGCTAGAGTTTCTCTGGCATTTCTATGGAAACTATAAGTTGTAACGGTGCCTCCAAAAATGTAGCCTAAACTATACACAAAGGGAAAAAATGATTTGTGTACACAATTACCCTTGATTAAATAAAATGTTTGTTTGCTGTTTGCTATTTGTTATGGGCTGTTTTCTTCCTACAACAATACTGTAGTAAAAATTACTGGATGAACATTATAGAAAGAAACAAATACAAAAGTAGTAACAAATAGAGACATGTTTATTTTACCCAAAACAAAAACCTTAAACGTAAAAAATAAAATATCCCTTTTTTTTTAGAAGAAATAAAATGAAACCACCCTTTTTTATGGTGTCAGTAAATTACAGAATAAACACAGAGCAAGGGGGGAAAAAACAGTCTCAGGTGGATAATACCAGTTTAATACCAGTCAAGTGTATTTATATAGCACTTTTCACAATATAAATTGCATCAAAGCAGCTTCACAATATCAATCAAATAACATAACAATGTTTGTTTCTTAGTGAAAAAACATCCACGTTTGGTAGGGCTGATCAATGGTATTAATGCTTGGTTAATTCATTTGAATATCCCCAACGGAGCAAGCCAAAGGCAACAGTGGCAAGGAACCGAAAAACTCCATCAAGTGACCTACTGGTGTCCTAAAACTCCATCAGGTGACCTAATGGAGAAAAAAAAACCTTGGGAGAACCCAGGCTCAGTCGGGGGCCAGTTCTCCTCTGGCGTTTATGAACTAGAGGCCGGATTTACAGTAACTGTAATTTGATACAGAATTTTGTTTTATTTTATCACTTCGGGGTGGGTACACAAACCGGAATCACAACGTTTTATCTGTAGAGTGGGAAAGGATTCCTCCATAGGGAGAGGCTAGTTGGCACTTCAGCACTGCGTTGTCATCGGGTCCAGGCAAGGCTCCTAGTCAGATCTGGATACGGCCTGGATCCGGTAGGCTGCGGGAAAACCTTGGGATAAACAAAGACACTAAAATTAGCGTAGATGCCATTCTTCTTATGAGGATGTAACGAGTACATCAGGATTTAAGGGAAGTGTTCCCAGTTCCGGCTGACCTAATCTATGCAGCCTAACATTTAATTATAGAAGTCTATAATATATTATGTGTATGCTAGGTCAAAGAGATGTGTTTTTAGTCTAGCTTTGAACTGACAGAGTGTGTCTGCTTCCCGGACAATGGTAGGAAGACTGTTCCAAAGTTTTGGTGCTAAATAGGAAAAGGATCTACCGCCAGCAGTCGATTTTGATATTCTAGGTATTATCAACTGGCCCGAATTTTGAGATCGCAATAGACGTGAAGGACTATAATGCGTTAAGAGCTCGCTCAAGTACTGCGGAGCTAAACCATTTAGTGCTTTGTAAGTAATCAACAATATTTTAAAATTTATACGATGTTTAATAGGCAGCCAATGCAGTGTTGACAGAACCGGGCTAATATGGTCATATTTCCTGGTTCTAGTAAGAACTCGAGCTGCAGCGTTTTGGACCAGCTGTAGTTTATTTATTAAGCGTGCAGGGCAACCACCCAGTAGAGCATAACAATAATCTAGTCTTAATGTCATGAAAGCATGAACTAATTGTTCCGCATTTGTTAATGAGAGCATATGTCGTAATTTAGATATATTTTTAAGATGGAAAAATGTGGTTTTACAGATACTAGACACGTGACTTTCAAATGAAAGATTGCTATCAAAGAGCACACCCAGGTTCCTAACCGACGACGAAGACTTAACAGAGCAGCCATCAAGTGTTAGACAGTATTCTAGGTTATTACGTGTGGAAGTTTTTTGTCCAATAATTAGAATCTCTGTTTTTTCAGAGTTTAGTAGTAGGAAAATTCTAGTCATCCAATTTTTTAAATCAGCTATGCATTCCGTTAATTTTGTGAATTGGTAAGTTTCGTTAGGTTTTGAAGAAATATACAGCTGAGTATCATCGGCATAACAATGAAAGCTAATTCCATGTTTCCTAATGATATGTCCTAATCGTAGCATGTACAGAGTGAACAGCAGCGGTCCTAGTACTGAGCCTTGTGGTACGCCATACTGAACTTGTGATCGATAAGACATCTCTTCATTAACTGCTACAAACTGATAACGGTCAGATAAGTATGATTTAAACCATGCTAGTGCAATTCCACTAATGCCAACATAGTTTTCTAGTCTATTTAAAAGAATGTTGTGGTCAATTGTGTCAAATGCAGCACTAAGATCAAGTAACACTAATAGAGAGATACAACCACGATCGGATGATGAAAGTAAATCATTTGTAACTCTAATGAGAGCTGTCTCAGTACTATGGTGCGGTCTAAATCCTGACTGAAAATCCTCACAGATATCATTTCTTTCAAGAAAGGAACACAGTTGTGAGGATACTGCTTTTTCTAATATCTTTGACAGAAAAGGCAGATTTGAGATCGGCCTGTAATTGACTAATTCTGAAGGATCAAGTTGCGGTTTTTTAACAAGCGGTTTTATCATAGCCAGCTTAAAGGTTTTTGGTACGTATCCTAGAGACAAAGACGAATTAGTTACAGTTGTATTCCTGTATGAATTCAAAACTGTAACTTAAATCCCATATTCACCCCTTACGTTGCTTAAATGTTCATAAACCAAGCGCTTCTATTTCTTTGGGGCCCAAATTCGGTGGTGCACATAATGACAGTCACGAATGGATGACAGTTTTCAAAGTACACAGTCAAACTGGTCACTCACTCAGTTACTCCACTCTGTTACAGCGAAACTCTCCAACTGGCAAAGAGAAGTGGTTACGTGAAGCTTTTGTCCTCGTCTCCTTGAGAGGAACAGGAAAACAGTCCAATGCTAAAATAAGTGATGCATCACACCCCAGAAAATGGCTGACGAATCAGACGCACGAAAGCTGGCGTTCTCTCCTCCTTTAAACCTTGGGAAGACAGAGCTGCTTGTGGTCCTGATTAACCCAACACTACACCACAACTTCTCCATTCAGCTAGGTTTGTCATCCATAACTCCATCAAGGTCAGCCAGGAACCTTGGAGATGTGATTGATGATTAACTGAACTTAACAAAGATTTGCCTTTTACAACATTAGGAGGATCAGGCCCTGGTCATAAACTCATTACTCTAGAATTTACGTGCCATCCAGAAGCTTGCGTTCTACAAGTAAACGTTGCCTCGTGGTGCCATCTCAAAGAGGCACCAAATCACTTTCACTGACCTTTACCTTGACTGTTCCCTGCTGGTGGAATGTCCTGCCTAACTCAACCCGAGCTGCTGAGTCCGTAGCCATTTTCAAGAAACGGCTGAAGACACCTCTTTTTCGGCAACACTTGATTTATTAGTACTAACACTTTCTTTTCTCTTCTCTTCTACTCTCTATATATTTTTAAATACATATACTGCATTAGACTGCGTTAGACTGGAAGGGTCACAGCACTTACATATTGTTGTCCTATTGTTATTTTAACTGCTTTTACTGCTCTTCTCATTTTTAAGTTGCTTTGGATAAAAGCGTCTGCTAAATGATTAAATGTAAATGTTCAAACACATGCAGCATAGGTAAATCAGCACAGAAGTGTATGTGTGTGAGCCCGGTGATGGGCCATCTATTCAGGGTGTTTTGAACGTTCAGAAAACATTCAGAAATGATAGAATGGAATGTTCCTCTAACGTTCACATTAACCAAAAATAACTTTGTAAAAAAACTGGACGGTTTCGACATTTAAAAAACATTCAGAAATAATGTTTTTATAACTTAATGGGAATGTTAGCTAAACATTCTAAGAACATATTTTTGTTAGCTGGGATAGACCTCTAATAGGTTCTTTTCATTTGTGTTTGACCAAACAGGCAAAAAAAATCAAAGGTTTACTATGTGTGGGTTTGATTAGAAGGTAGTGTCTTCTGTTTGATCACAATAGCCAGTACTATATTGTGTTGATCAGTTGAGTGATTAGGTCCAATAACAGACACCCGTTCTGATGCTGTGATGCTTGATGAATCACATATCTCATACTGTAGTGTGCAGGTCCACTACACAAACTCCTCTTGCTGAAAGGCAAACTAACGTCCCTATGGAGCTGCTATCAATTGGAGAATTTCTATCAATATTTCATCAAACTGTTGCCTGCACGGTCAACATCAAAGACATAAGTCTTGTTTAAAGCAAACATAGCTTTTTTGTATTGGATCCTAAACTATAGTGTTTGCCTTAAAAACATAAGAAGTTCTTTAAAAAAAAAATTTTAAAAAAAAACCTTTTTCTTTTGGACAGAGAGGAGAGGGTGGTCTCAAGAGGCAGGGTTTTGACCTCTCAAGCACATATTACTCTGATACATTACTGTAAATGCAGGCAACAAATAAATTAATATCTTATGATCAGTTATCAAAGTCAATTTAGTTTCCAAATCATAATATGAATTAATTTTATTGCTCAGAAATTGCTTTATCACAGCTCAATTTGACCTGCACACTTTCATGATGAAAGATAGCTGCACAGACCCAACATAAAAAAATGTTTTATGTATTTTGTCAGTTTCTTAACTTCCTCTGAGGGTTTTTATTATTACATGTGTTTAAAGTGTTTAAAACAGTTACAGTTTTAAAAAATACAGTTTTAAAAATAATGTTTTTTTTTTTTTTTTGTAATGCATATTTTTATTTTGGCAAATCTGAGAGAGACAACGATGAGATCTCTTCTGAAACTGCAGGAGATGCGTCTTTTAGGAGACAGTGTTTTTCTTTTGCTCTATTTAATCTGTCTAGATAAATGTTGTCTAGAATAAACAATGAAGATCATATTTGGGATTTTTCCTCCAACCTTACAAAAAAATATAATTTTCATAACTGTAAATTCCAAACATATTTTTAAGTATGTGTCGTTTTTTCAAGTATACAAAACTGGATCACAGCAGCACAGATGTAGAAGAATCAAGACATTCAGAGAGCACATCAGCCTTTAACAGCATGAAAAGCGGGGCCATCCAAGAGTACAGTTCTGAAGTGTTTGTTGGAAGAATGAGTTCCCACCTACATCATACAATAGTCTGGAGTGGCTACCCCACAATTCATTGTTGTTTGTGGTCTCCTCCAGTATGCTGGACCACAGGAATCTCACACTCGTCATCACATCAGCCTGTGTGTGTGTGCACGTAACTCTGAGGATAACAGAGACAAATGACACCGGTCGTCCATCACACACCTATCACAGTGCAGGTAACACAGACACAGTTGGCAGCATGACTGAGATGAAATAGTTTGAGAGAAATGTGAGGGAAAGATTCTATAAATTGAAGGGATGAGTAGATAAGGACGGATAGAAACAGCACTGCAGTTTGGGATGACTATAGGTACCTAGGTGCCAAACCAGTTGAGAGCTTATTTAAAGGTGTTGGGGAGCATATAATATCACTCTACAGACAGAGAAAGAGAGAGAGAGAGAGAGAGAGAGAGAGAGAGAGAGAGAGAGAGAGAGAGAGAGAGAGAGAGAGAGAGAGAGAGAGAGAGAGAGAGAGAGTTTCAGGGAATTCTGTGAACTGCCTTCAAATTTGACCAGTTACCCTGAAGCCACTCATAACATATGATATGGCTTCATGAGATTTAAAAATACAACATACGGTATAAGTCATATGGACTATGAAAATAGCAGCGTTAACTTTGTCCGAAGCATCTCCTTTTGTTTTCTACAAAAGAAAGAAAGGGTTTGGAACAACATAAGGGAGAGTAAAAGACAGAATTTTCATTTTTGGCTGAACTATCCCTTTGAGCCACAGGCACATACAAAATTAGACAAACATACAAATCCCACACATAAACAATCGTGCATGCTCACACACATACTCTAGGGAGTTATGTAATGAATGGGATGCTCTGAGGCACAGGTGCTGCTCCACTTTTAAAATACACTCTCGTTTCATAGCTCTTGGGCTGCCCTCTGTGCCGCTTCCCTCTCCTGTGTAATTGACCAGATACAGAGAGAAAGAGAGCAAGACAGTTAGAGGCAGAGAAATATGCTTTGAGCGTAAAAAACTAAACCCATATTAGCCCCTACACCTGTACTATGTTGCGTTGCTGTCTTTTGTTTTACTCTAGTTTTCCATTTTTCCAAACTCAAACCCAACCTAAATACTGTATATACCACTAGGTGGAGCTATTATGATTCAAATGTGCTGCAATTTCATTAATACTTATGGAATTTAGTGCCACCTATCAGTGAATAATGTGAATTACAAGTATTTAAATTTTTGTGTAGACTGAATAACTTGTTTTCTTAAAATCAATATTGATTTTCATATTAATGATATTGATTTTATAGAAAGTTCTATAAACAAGTCTATTAAATATTAAATGATTATTTAAATCTTTTGAATCATCTTTATTTCATAAAACAAGAAAATTAATGCTTAATGCTACAAAAATAAAAAGGACCACATTAAGGACTTATGTGGCTCCAACAGAGCTAGGAAACTTGAGAAGTGTGCTTTTTTTTTTCATTTCAGCTTACAGAAAACAAAGCAATTTGCAGGGCGGTGAAAAAAAATATGTAATTTGCACAAAATGGTTTCATAAGAGCTTCAATGTTATTTCATAATTGTGACTCCCTTAAGTTATTTGTTTTAATTTTTAAAGAATGTTATCTAACAAGCAAACTTACAGTAAAATAATTGCTATTTCCATAGTTTGACTTTGAAAGAGTAATAGCAGACCTATGCCAATCAAAACTTACTGAAGTCAACATAAATCAAAATCACCCCCATTTATTTACTTAATACATATTCCTGGGGCCGTGTTCACAAAACATCTTGAAGCTAAAAGTAGCTCCTAACTTTCCAATTTAGGAGGAACTCTTAAAAATTATAGATGTGCCAGTCCTAATTTTAGGACTGCTCTAAGAGTATTTCACAAATTATTTCAGTGCTAAAACCAGCTCCTAAATCTGTGAAAATTTAGGGGTAATCAAAAAGACTCCTAAGTCACTAAGACCAAATCACAAACAATCCTAAAATGGCTGTTGCTAGCAATCCGCCTCAGAAATCCACCCAAAGATACTGTACACCATTGAGGCAATAGGCAATAGAGCCTTGGGTGCTAAGCCTTCTCCCCTTGCAATGCAATACTTATTTTTATTTACAGATTTTAATCTGCGATGACATAAACATGTAATGTATGTACAGACAATATGCATTGAATGATGGGGAATAAAACATTGCAGTCAAGTTAAAAAACAATCTCCCGTTGTCTGCACTCATAGCCTTATGGGCAGCTTGGGTGACCGGAGTTTGCGTTCTGGCTCATGGTCGTGGACCTTTTCCAAACCTTTGCCCCCTTTTGTCTTTTCCACTTTGCTTCCTGTCTACTCACTTTCCTATCAAAATAATTTGCCGTTCTGTCCGAGGGGAGGCTCCAAGCTCGGAATTTAGCCCAAACCGAGAGTACTCCCCAGTATCTCTACAATTCACCAGTGCATGTTATTGCAAAGTCACCTTTATATACATACATAGATACATATATACACACACACAGGTCCTTCTAAAAAAATTAGCATATTATGATAAAGTTCATTATTTTCCATAATGTAATGATAAAAAATAAACTTTCATATATTTTAGATTCATTGCACACCAACTGAAATATTTCAGGTCTTTTATTGTTTTAATACTGATGATTTTGGCATACAACTCATGAAAACCCAAAATTCCTATCTCAAAAAATTAGCATATCATGAAAAGGTTCTCTAAACGAGCTATTAACCTAATCATCTGAATCAACTAATTAACTCTAAACACCTGCAAAAGATTCCTGAGGCTTTTAAAAACTCCCAACCTGTTTCATTAGCCATCGTGCACAGGCGTGTGCAGGTAATGGGCTACAGGTGCCGCATTACCCAGGTCAAGACACTTTTGAAACAGAAACAGTGGCAGAAGCGCCTGACCTGGGCTACAGAGAAGCAGCACTGGACTGTTGCTCAGTGGTCCAAAGTACTTTTTTCAGAAATGTCTTTCTGTGTCTTACCCTCTTGCTTGAGGGTGTCAATGATGACCTTCTGGACAGCAGTCAGGTCGGCAGTCTTACCCATGATTGCGGTTTTGAGTCAAGTCAAGTCAAGTCAAGTGTATTTATATAGCGTTTTTCACAATATAAATTGCATCAAAGCAGCTTCACAATATCAATCAAATAACATAACAATGTTTGTTTCTTAGTGAAAAAACATCCACGTTTGGTAGGGCTGATCAATGGTATTAATGCTTAATCCCCAACTGAGCAAGCCAAAGGCAACAGTGGCAAGGAACCGAAAAACTCCATCAGGTGACCTAATGGAGAAAAAAAAACCTTGGGAGAACCCAGGCTCAGTCGGGGGCCAGTTCTCCTCTGGCGTTTATGAACTAGAGGCCGGATTTACAGTAACTGTAATTTGATACAGAATTTTGTTTTATTTTATCACTTCGGGGTGGGTACGCGAACCGGAATCACAACGTTTTATCTGTAGAGTGGGAAAGGGATCCTCCATAGGGAGAGGCTAGTTGGCACTTCAGCACTGCGTTGTCATCGGGTCCAGGCAAAGCTCCTGGTCAGATCTGGATACGGCCTGGATCCGGTAGGCTGCGGGAAAACCTCGGGATAAACAAAGACACTAAAATTAGCGTAGATGCCATTCTTCTTATGATGATGTAACGAGTACATCAGGATTTATGGGAAGTGTTCCCAGTTCCGGCTGACCTAATCTATGCAGCCTAACATTGAATTATAGAAGTCTATAATATATTATGTGTATGCTAGGTCAAAGAGATGTGTTTTTAGTCTAGCTTTGAACTGACAGAGTGTGTCTGCTTCCCGGACAATGGTAGGAAGACTGTTCCAAAGTTTTGGTGCTAAATAGGAAAAGGATCTACCGCCAGCAGTCGATTTTGATATTCTAGGTATTATCAACTGGCCCGAATTTTGAGATCGCAATAGACGTGAAGGACTATAATGCGTTAAGAGTTCGCTCAAGTACTGCGGAGCTAAACCATTTAGTGCTTTGTAAGTAATCAACAATATTTTAAAATTTATACGATGTTTAATAGGCAGCCAATGCAGTGTTGACAGAACCGGGCTAATATGGTCATATTTCCTGGTTCTATTAAGAACTCGAGCTGCAGCGTTTTGGACCAGCTGTAGTTTATTTATTAAGCGTGCAGGGCAACCACCCAGTAGAGCATTACAATAATCTAGTCTTGATGTCATGAAAGCATGAACTAATTGTTCCGCATTTGTTAATGAGAGCATATGTCGTAATTTAGATATATTTTTAAGATGGAAAAATGCGGTTTTATAGATACTAGACACGTGACTTTCAAATGAAAGATTGCTATCAAAGAGCACACCCAGGTTCCTAACCGACGACGAAGACTTAATAGAGCAGCCATCAAGTGTTTGACAGTATTCTAGGTTATTACGTGTGGAAGTTTTCTGTCCAATAATTAGAATCTCTGTTTTTTCATAGTGTAGTAGTAGGAAATTACTAGTCATCCAATTTTTTAAATCAGCTATGCATTCCGTTAATTTTGTGAATTGGTAAGTTTCGTTAGGTTTTGAAGAAATATACAGCTGAGTATCATCGGCATACCAGTGAAAGCTAATTCCATGTTTCCTAATGATATGTCCTGATGGTAGCATGTACAGAGTGAACAGCAGCGGTCCTAGTACTGAGCCTTGTGGTACGCCATACTGAACTTGTGATCGATAAGACATCTCTTCATTTACTACTACAAACTGATAACGGTCAGATAAGTATGATTTAAACCATGCTAGTGCAATTCCACTAATGCCAACATAGTTTTCTAGTCTATTTAAAAGAATGTTGTGGTCAATTGTGTCAAATGCAGCACTAAGATCAAGTAACACTAATAGAGAGATACAACCACGATCGGATGATAAAAGTAAATCATTTGTAACTCTGAGAGCTGTCTCAGTACTATGGTGCGGTCTAAATCCTGACTGAAAATCCTCGCAGATATCATTTCTTTCAAGAAAGGAACACAGTTGTGAGGATACTGCTTTTTTTAATATCTTTGACAGAAAAGGCAGATTTGAGATCGGCCTGTAATTGACTAATTCTGAAGGATCAAGTTGCGTTTTTTTAACAAGCGGTTTTATCATAGCCAGCTTAAAGGTTTTTGGTACGTATCCTAGAGACAAAGATGAATTAATGATATTAAGAAGAGGATCTATGATCTCTGGAAGCATCTCTTTCAATAGCTTAGTCGGTATAGGGTCTAACATACAAGTTGTCGATTTAGATGAATTAACGAGTTTGCAGAATTCTTCCTCTCCTATAGCAACAAATGAATAAAAATTTTCCTCAGGGAGACTACAATGCACTCCCTGATGCGATACTGTAGTAGACGGTTGCATAGTTATAATTTTGTCCCTGATATTATCAATCTTATAAATGAAGAAGTTCATAAAGTCATTACTGTGTTGACCTGAAACTTCTGTGCTTGAAGCTTTCTTTTTCGTCAGTTTAGCCACCGTTTCAAATAAATACCTAGGATTATGTTTATTTTCTTCTACTAGGGTTGAAAAATAAGCAGATCTAGCAGCTTTTAAAGCCTCTCTGTAAGCAATCGAGCTCTCTTTCCATGAAATCCGAAATACCTCTAGTTTTGTTTTCTTCCAGTTGCGCTCAATTTTTCTGGCTGCTCTCTTAAGGGCCTGAGTGTGCTCGTTGTACCACGGCGTTGGACTATTTTCTTTAATCTTCTTTAAGCGCAACGGAGCAACTGCGTCTAAAGTGCTGGAAAAGAGAGAGTTAAAAGTTTCTGTTGCAATATCAAGTTCTTCTAAGCTATCCGGGATGCTGAGATGATGAAACTGATTAGGAAGATTATTGATAACGCAATCTTTAGTGGCAGAAGTTATAGGTATCAACATCTATTCCATGTGATAATATTAATGAGGAGAGATTTAAAAAAGAATGGCTTTTAGATTGTTTGGATTTATTTACAACACAACATAAGCTACCAAAGTTACTGTCATGATTCTGCCATCATGTCCGTGATTTTTCCTAGTATTGTGGCAGAATCATGACAGACCCATGTTTTGTGTACAAGCGCATGGCCAATTGTTTGGGCCATGTGCTTGTGTTGTCTCGTTACGTTACCCGCCCCCTTGTTATCCCCGTCTTGTCATTATTGTCTAGTCAGTTTCACCTGTACTTGTCATTAGTGTTCCCTATTTAATCTCCTCATGTCTTCTGTCCTGTGTCGATACATTATCAAACATTGCGTTTTAATCTCTGTGAGTGTTTCATCTGTTTCCAGTTTAATGAGAATTGTGAGTTTGTTTTGCTGTTTGTTTCCTGTCAAGTCGGAGTCTTATTTGTCATCTTGTCTAAGTCAAGGTGTGCTTCCTCCAGTCCTGTTTTGCCCCCTCGTGGGTTTTGTTTTTGTCAATAAATCGTGTGTTTAGTGTACTTTGTCTGCGCCTGGGTTCTCCTTCCACATCAGCGTGACAGTTACACAACAAATGACAAAAAAGCACATTAGTAAAACACACTGATCTAAAGACAGAGACTTGGACAGTCACACACCTTTGTGCCAATTCTAAACCATAGTAGGCTACATACCTGTCATCTCCCAGGTGTTTGATTTTTCTCTTTACCATAATCATGTACAGAGACTCATGTGAATGTTGAAGTCAGCAGGACTCATCAGTCCCTGCAAAAAAAAAAAAAAAACACGTGAACATGCTGATATCAAGAGAAACTATAGGGCTGCACGATTTTGGGAGTATATTTTAGATTTTTCTGGTTAAAATTATGAACTTTACTAAATACATAGACGCGCATATATATATATATATATATATATATATATATATATGAGTGTGTGTGTATGTATGTATATATATATATATATATATATATATATATATATATATATATATATGACCAAGTTGTTCAATAGCCTAGATAGCAGGTAGCCTATCAAAGGAACACTTCAGTAACTCTAGAGAAAAATATATGGATTATCATGTTACTTCAAACGTTTCCATTCGTTATGATGTTATGAAATGAGATTGGAGTAAAAACATGAAGCCTAATGTTTTGTGCGTTTTGCTTTCAAACCCACAGCGCGACTCAAACTCAGTGCGTGCAGAGGACATTTACTGAAGCGATCGAGCCTCCAGACTATGAAACATTATTCTTATCATATTATACATATCTACGTGTGAGCAGATATCCACAAACATAGTATTTAACAGTAAACACAGGTCTAAACATTATAATATTCACCATAGAATAAACACTCATAACTGTTATATCGTGCATGCTGTGTTTAATTATCGAACATAAAAACATGCTTGTGTCGTATACATTTATCATTAGGCTTCATGTTTTTACTCCAATCTCATTTCATTACATACATTTTAGTCTGGCACCAGTTTAACTAGTAGATATGTAAAGTTTATGCAACAATAACATGCTACTATTAGTGTCTTACCTTAAAAATCGTTCTCATAATCAAATCGTGTTCTTCTAATTCTTTTTAGGTAAATCCAAGGTGCACAGCACAAACACGGTCTTCCAAACTCGACGAAAAGCAGAGCAGGACTGAAGTCGCTGATTCTTTGTTTAGAGGAGATGAGGGCGTTGCGTTCCTTCACGTGGCTCATTTGCATGTCAACAGCTCGTGCACGGTGGGTTTGGTCACATTAGCGCTAATGAGCTCAGGCTGGAGAAACTGTACATGTCGTTCCTTTCATACGAATTACTTAAACAGAGAATATTTGTTTTTGATATGATTTACATCATTTAAAAATGGAGACTTCAAGCTTCGTAAAGCCATTTGTTTCATGTCACAGTGACAGGTATTTGCTGTTACAGATCATTTTCTGTCGCGTTTCAGAATCATCTTCACATTGAGAGAGAGGGGAGAACGCACATCATGTTTATTTTCTTTATTTTACGAAAAACACAACATTTTGTTTTTATTATTAGTGTACACAAATAAAAGAAGACATTTAACAGTTTTGAATGATGTATAACACTTGCCTGTATCACAAAAATAGACAGAGTTATTTGAGTCTATTTTGCACTGACAAGAAAAAAACCGAGACAATCGCGCCAGCGCGATAGCCGACCCCTGAGGGTTAACCCTCTGGGGTCTGAGGTGTTTTTGGGGCCATTGGGATGTTCTGACATGCCCTTACATTTGTGTTTTTTTCAGTTATTTATAAACATGTCAATGGCAAAGGTGTAAATTCACTCTATATAGCAGAAACAGGGCTACCATAATATGTGAGCAACATAAATGTACATGTTTGAATTTTTGAGAGAATATTGTTTATGCGTGGTTATTGAAAAACTAAAAAATAAAGCGTTAAGGTTTAAGGCCACAAAACACATACTAAATATCTGTCCACAAGACTTTTGACTAATGGATGTTGTCGCCTAGAGTTTTTGCTTCAAAATGATCTGAAAATCATCCTGCATTATCATTCACATAAAACAATAGATTGTTTTAAATTGTGAAAAACATTTTTTTGTTTGGGAAGTCAATATGCAGATGGGCGTGAACGGCCCAACCCCCTCATGAATAATTAGGCAGTTCTCACCTGAGCAGACTGCATACTAATGAGCAGACTGCATACTAATGAGCCTTTCACTCAGGGGTGTCACACAAGAAAGAATGCAAGGACAATATATATAAAAAAATATATACATACATACATATACATACACACACACACACACACATATACATATATACATACACAATCAAAACATAAATGAAAGTCAAAAGCATATTTATAGTCACACCTGGAAACAAATCCTGGTCAAATAGCCTATATGGGCCATTCTACAGAATTGGTTCAAAACATCTTGAAAAGAAAATTTTCTTTTTCCATATATGTCTTATAAAGTATTATTTTTTTAAAGTAGGCCAACACATTTTATTATCATAGGTATTTCAAAGTTAAGGATTCATTATTTTGATATAGCTTGAATTAGAAGTTTAAAAGGTACAAATACAATGAGAATTTCAATTACCTAAGTAACTGCTGTTCAGTTTTTACAAGTTGTAATTACCATCAGGGCAGCAGCTTAGACACAAGCATGGCATACGTCTCCTGCACTTCTGAAGGCGACAAGAAGAGCATCGACTTAAACCTGGGGTCTAAGGAGGAGGCAACGTAGAGGAGGTTTTTCTCCTCTGCAGACATGTAGCGCTTTGATAGGTCTCCATGGATGGCACACTTTATGTCCTTGACGAGAGGGGCATCCTCAATTGTGCTGAGTGTGTCGCTCAGAAGTTGGGCGTGAAGAGGAGCAATGATGGAAACAGTTGGACTTTTCTCCTCACACATGCTCTTTGTTGCTACCAGCATTGGATGGAGGGCTTTCACAACCTCTTCTGTATTCTTGATGTCTCCATCCTTCAGGGTAGAGATGTCAGTGGTATTCTTTCTGACCTTTAAAGAAGGAAGGAAAAGAACAGAATGAAGTCAAAAGTTTAAACTTTATAATGCACATATTCCTTATTAATCCAGACCAAGAAGTCAGGAAAAAGCACTTTACACTAAGGAACAAAATATTTATCATGTTAACAATAATATTTTATAACACACCACAGTTATCATATGCAATTCAGTAACAAAACAATAAACGCCTTACCTCGGGAGATACGAGGGCAGCAGTAACAGCTGGCTGTTGCTCAAGAAACCGGCTGATCATCTCATAGGCACTGTTCCAGCGGACAACAACATCAGTTATCAGCTTGTGGTGCGGAAGGCCTAACATCTTCTGGTTCCTCTTCAGTGCCTCAGCTGCTGAGGTGCTCCTGTGGAAGAATGTGCAAATTCTCCTAATTCTCCCGAGCAGTCGAGCAACATTTGGCAGTTTGAGGGCACGCTGCACCGCAAGATTCAAAACATGAGCGAAACAGCGAACGTGCGGATATCCAGCAATCTCAACAGCTACGGACATATTCGCTGCGCTGTCAGTCACCACTGCTGGCTCTTTCTTGGTGAGCTTCCACTCGTCTACAGCCTTCTTAAGCATCTCTGCCATGTGAGCGCCAGTATGACTGTCATTCATAGCCCGAGTCTGAAGGACGTAGTTTTGGGCATCCCAGTTGTCGTCTATGAAGTGGGCAGTAATAGTTACGAAGGACTCGGTGGCCCTTGACGTCCAACCATCACAGGTTAGTGCAACTCGTTTAGCAGACCAGAGCGCACCCTCCACTTTGGCTCTAGTATCTGCATACAATGCAGGGATGACTTTGTCTGTAAAGTGGCGATGACTCGGTATCTCGTATCTCGGTTCCAGTGTTGTCAACATTCTGCAAAATCCATCATTCTCAACCACGCTGTAAGGGCGAAGGTCCTTGCAAATAAATTTGGCGATGGACTTAGTGATACTCTGTGCCCTCGGCGACCCAAAGGGGAGCTTTGCTTTGAACGCAGTAGTGATTGTCGGCTGACTTGGTTTGACCTCATCATTATCACCTGAGAGTAGTTCACCGTGATAGCGAACGAGGTGCATTTGCAGATTCGTGGTGTTGCTGTTATATTTTATCTTTGCAAAGCAGTTCTTGCAGATTGCATAGTCTTTATCCAGTGCCTTTCCGTTGACTGTCTCGTAAAACCCGAAGTGTCTCCACACTTTAGAGTGGAAACTAGCGGATGGGTCTTTGATTAGTTTTTTATTGTTTTCCGCCATTCTTCTCACTTCTCTTTTTTTCTGCAATTCTCTGTTGTTGTTAGTTAACTTGTGTTCTTCACTGGCCGCTGTTTGCACCACTTTACCCCTATTTACTTGAACAGCGCCCCCCACAAACAGAATGGTAGATATTGGGTAGTGACAGTGACACTGACAATGGGTAAATGAATCATTTTGTGTTGTAATAAAATATCGATATTGGGCGTTAGTGTATCGATTATTTATTGCGACAGAGAGCACAACAATATATTGCAATATCGACTTTTTTTTCCCACCCCTAATTCTAGGTATTATCAACTAGACCGAATTTTGAGATCGCATAATGCGATCTATAATTCGTTAAGAGCTCGCTCAAGTACTGGGGAGCTAAACCATTTAGTGCTTTGTAAGTAATCAGCAATATTTTAACATGTATACAATGTTTAATAGGGAGCCAATGCAGTGTTGACAGAACCGGGCTAGTATGGTCATACTTCCTGGTTCTAGTAAGAACTCTAGCCGCTGCGTTTTGGACCAGCTGTAGTTTGTTTATTATGCATGCAGGGCAACCACCCATAAGAGCATTACAATAATCTAGCCACGAGGTCATGAACCCTTTAACTAATTTTTCTGCATTTTTCATTGAAAGCATATGTCGTAAATTTAGATCTATTTTTAAGATGGAAGAATGTGGTTTTAGAGATGCTAGAAACGTGGCTTTCAAATGAAAGATTGGTATCAAAGAGCACACCCAGGTTCCTAACCGATGACAAAGACTTGACAGAGCAGCCATTAATTGTTAGACAGTTTTCTAGGTTAGTACATGCAGAAACACAAGGCTTAAATAAACAGCACAAAGAGGAACTAATGAGACACACCTAAACTGACACTCTGATTGACAGTTCAATTTCTGGTGTACAGCATTCTCACTTTTTTACTTTTACTCATTGTGATGACTACTTCAAAAAGGGATAAAGTTTTTTAGAAATATTTTCAATTTTTTTTTTGGCAAAACCTCACACATGATACAAAACCCAAACAAAGTGTAAAATACATAAAATGTACAGTATACAATGATTATTTGATATTATATATAAAAAAAAATATATATAATATATATATAAGAGTATGTATCACACATTCAACATGAAACAAATAAGAACAGTAATTGAAAAAAGGGGGGGGGGGGCTGGGGACTGGGGACCTGATCCACAGGCACATAGTGCCAGAACCCCTCTCCACTTCTGCTCTCCACTGCCTCTGCCGTCAGTTGCTGTTCTATTGACGGGCCAGCTCATCTACCCACCCCACTATCCCTGTGTTATGTCTTCTAGGGTCTAAATTAAGTCTAAGTGCATTAAAAGAGGTGCGGCGCAAGGGGTAGAACTTATTCAGAACCACGTCAAGCACCACCCATTTCCCTACCTATTGACTGATTGTGTAATTAAGTGTATGATATGAGATGCATTAAAATGAAGTGGGGGGCAACAGTGCAGGACCTCTTCAGGCCCTCCACTCAGCACACCCTAATTCTTAAGTAGGAGTGTGAATGTTGGCCATCTAACATGAGGAGCATTAAAAAGTATTTTAAAAATTTCTGAGGGGTGGGCTCCAGAAAGAGTTCCCATATATCAGTAATTCACTAAATATTGTTGGTATGGTGTTAGCATAGAAGCACAGGTATAGCATTAGCATGTGTACAGAACATTGTTGACATGATTGACTGTTTCCTGTCGTGAGAAGAAAGTAAAGTGGAGAGAGTGAGAAAGTGAACGAGATAGAGAAAGACAGTGGAGTGTGACCGAGAGAAAGCAGATGGATAGATGTTAGTGCTGAATCTGTGGTCTCACCTGAAGGCTGCAGGATACAGCCTCTCTCTAAACCCTCTAAACCTCAATAACATCATACGTGTTTGTCTCGTGCATTGGAAAAAGAATGTTATCAATACCACAAAGAAAAACACACAAAACATTTCTAAAAATTGCAATGAATATAGTAAATTGATCAATTGATCTTATGAATATATAAATTGTAACCACTTTAGTGAGAAATAAAACGTATTTTATGTATGTAAATAAGATTGTATTTACATTAGATTAACATGCATCATTAACATTAGTTTACTACATTAGTTAGCATGAACTAAGAATGAACAATAATTCTACAGCATTTATTAATCTTAGTTAATGTTAATCTCAACAATTACCAATACGTTTCTTAAGATCAAAAGTTGTATCAGTTAACATTTGTGAACTAACATGAACATTTTAACTAACATTAAAAAAGGTTAATAAAAGTTTTAAAATATATTGCTCATTAGTTTGTGTTAATTTAAAAATTTAATTTTTAATTAACTAATGTTAACAAATGATAAATGTTTCCAGTTTTTGAAATATTAAATTAAGCTTCATGATTATTGACCTGTATACTCCTGTATTTTATATAGTTTAATAATGTGTACAAGTATTGTACAGTAGGTATTGTAACACCATTATATATTTTGTTGTTAGGACAAAAACAACCAATCTGTGATTATGAAATAATTTATAAATATTTGTGTCAGTAATGTTGTCATGGTGTAACCCAGGTTACTAGAGCCACACTAAAAGCTGAAAAAAGGAGACGTTATATGCATATTTGTATGTTTGATGTCTTCCCCAATCGGGGAGAGTTTAGAATAGCCCCGAAGATAAGTGCCACCCGCAGAAGAAAGAAGTGACAAGCCCGAGATGTGGGCATGTGCCGAATCCGGGGCATGCAACATCTTGGACGCCTCGTCATGCATCTCAGGAAAGAACGGGGTGGGCCTTTGGGGGCTGGCACTCTGGCGACAAAGCAGCCTGCTTCGTTCTGGCTCTGTAGGAGGGGGACCTGTTCAGACCAGGCTCTTCAACTGCCTTTGAAATAATGCGAAGTAGCTCGTGGTGGGAATCGTCCTCCATGTGGCCAGCTGACCAATCTTACAATTTGATCTGGGGATTGGGAGGAACTCGGGCTCTGAACCAGCGTAAGCTCACCACTGCCAGTGTCGGTATCCAGTACAAGAGACCGTTGCTTCTCCGGTCAGATTAAGATCTGTGGCCACGCAGGGGTGGTAGGTAGGAAGAGCGGCTGACCGGAGGTAGACGTCTCGTTAAGCAAGAGGGCTATCCTTCTACGGAGAGTCCTAAAGTTGGCATCATCGAATACAGAAGACACATGTCATGGTTGTCAGGGAGGGTCTATGGGACCTGCGCAGACTTCACATAGCTTGCAACCCATACTGCTGGTTTCGCCAGAACGCTGAAGGGAATTCTTTTCCGAGGAAGAATCCTTTTTTTTTCAATGACTCAATTCCAAAGTAGAGGCTTCTGACTTGCGATTTGAAGAGAAAGATTCTGGGAAGTGTCGCTCAGTGCCAGCCTACATAGGCTACGTTCCCGCCTCCTCTTCGCACGCTTGAATGGTCAAATTTAGTGACTACCGATCAAGCCGTAGAATGTGATTTTTATTTTATTTTTCTTCTGTACTTCTATTTCCCTGGTCTTGATTCCTTCTGGAGAAATCTCGGATCCAAATTGTTCCAGCGGATGAGCAAAAAATGTCAAAATGCTGTGCTAGCCACCCATCAGATGTCTGAACCTGAAAAGCAAGTGTAATATACTAAAATGTCAAGAGTAGTTGGACTAATACATTTATACATCACTGAACACTTACCTCAGTAGTGAACAGGAACTGTATTCTATTCCGGTACCACACAAACCTCTAGGACTATATTGTTCTGTAAACCATACAGAGTGCTGAAACACAACAGAGTAGGAGCGGAAAACGTTTTGGCGTCGACGTGACGACGTAATTGGGATCGCCTTGAGAGACCAATCTACTTCGAGTGTATTAAAACGAGCCAATACTTATTGGCATGTGATAATTGCATCAGCTGCTCTGCTTGCAGTGCGAGCATATAACGAGCAGCAGGTGCGTCGCATATTGTTTTACTCTGAGGAGCCGAGACGTGTTCGGCCGTACAGCGATGGTCAGCAAGTGTGGCGACGGGACGTTACGTCTCCCGTTCCCTCCTTCAGGGAACGAGGGTTACATTAGCAACCGAGACGTTCCCTTTCAGTCGCTCACGTTCGACGTAACGTCGACGTGACGACGTAATTGGGATCCCATGGAAAACGCCACGGTTGCTGCCACATCCAGCGCCCTACGCAAGACTCTCAGACCCCCACTGGCTGGGGCGGAAGGCCTGCGTAGAGGGAGTTTGAACTGCTGTTCCATTATAAACCCACACAGTGGAACTCTTGGATAACACTGGGAAAGCGTGCCTGTCCAGGGGAGAGGGATGCTGCGGAAGCCACATCCTGCCCAAAGGGAGGTAACATGTGGAGAATACACATATGGATTGGCCAGAGGGGCAGTGCAACATATGGAATCTCACTGGGGTGGCTCCAGCCTGAGAAGGGGGAGGCAGCACCAGATAGTGACGGCAGAGCGGACTCTGCCAAGGGAAGACACGGGCTCACCGCAGGGAGCTGATCGTGGAAGAAAACGCATATGGGATCGCCGCAGGGATCACCACATATGGAACCCAGCCTAGCACAAGTTAACAAGCATACGAGCACTAGGCCTGGCGTCGGACGCTCCGCAACGTCTGACTGCCGAAGGGGTGCGGAGGAACTCTACAGGGTTCACCTGAGTGGGGAACTCGACTGGAGCAGGAAGCGCACGTATCTGCTCCATGTGGAGGGGAGTGGCGCAGCAAGCCGACACAAGAGCGGGAACTTTGGTGTTACCGGCTGGTTGAAGCGAGCACACAGGAAGAAACCGGCTCAACACGTAGGCTATAAAACCTAGCGAACATGTTAGGTGTCGCCCAGCCCGCAGTTCTACAGATGTCCGTCAGCGCGGCGCCGCGTGCCAGCGTCCAAGAAAAAGCAACACCCCTAGTGGAGCGGGCTCTCAACCCGGGCGGGCAAGGCACGCCTTGGGCTTCGTAAGCCAAGGCGATGGCATCCACTATCCAGTGGGCCATCCTCTGCTTGGAGACAGCCTTCCCCTTCTGCTGGCCTCCGTAACAGACGAAGAGCTGATCTGAGGTCCTGAGGCTTTGTGTTCTGTCCACATACAGGCGCAGAGCGCAGACGGGACAGAGAAAAGCCAGGGCTGGGTCTGCCTCCTCCGAAGGCAGCGCTTGCAGGTTCACCACCTGGTCCCGGAAGAGAGTGGTGGGAACCTTGGGCACGTATCTGGGCCGGGGTCTCAGGATCACGTGAGAGTTAGCTGGGCCGAATTCCAGGCACGAATCGTCGACCGAAAATGCATACAGGTCTCCTACCCTCTTGATGGAGACCAATGCAACCAGGAGTAATGTTTTACAGGACAGAATTTTTAACTCTGCTGACTGTAAAGGCTCAAGGGGTGGTCTCTGAAATGCCGAAAGGACCAGAGACCAATCCCAAGTGGGTATAGCGAGCGGGAGAGGAGGATTTAGGCTCCTTGCCCCCCTCAGGAACCTGACGATCAGGTCGTGCTTTCCCAGCGACTTACCTTTAACTGCGTCATGATGTGGGGCGATAGCGGCAACATACACTTTAAGGGTGGAGGGAGACAGCCTTCGCTCCAACCCATCTTACAGGAAGGAAAGCACAGCTCTGACCGAGCAAGATCGGGGGTTCTCCTCATGAGAAGAACACCAAACAACGAACAGGTTCCACTTCAACACATAGAGGCGCCTCGTAGAGGGGGCTCTAGCGGAAGTGATGGTGTCAACTACCGCTTGGGGTAGATCACCTAGAACCTCCGCGTCCCGTCCAGGGACCAGACATGGAGATTCCAGAGGTCTGGACGCGGGTGCCACAAGGTGCCCCGTCTCTGAGAGAGCAGGTCCTCTCTCAGAGGAATGGGCCAGGGAGGGGCTGTCGCGAGGAGCACCAGTTCCGGGAACCAGGTCCGGTTGGGCAAATAGGGCGCAACTAACAAGACCTGCTCCTCGTCCTCCCTGACTTTGCACAAGGTCTGTGCAAGAAGGCTCACTGGGGGAAACGCATACTTGCGTAGACCTTGGGGCCAGCTGTGTGCTAGAGCATCCGTGCCGAGGGTCCCCTCGGTCAGGGAAAAGAACAACTGGCAGTGAGACGTGACCGGGGCGGCAAACAGATCTACCTGTGTGGTCCCGAAGCGCCTGAAATCAGCTGGACCACCTGGGGATGGAGTCGCCATTCTCCTGGTAGCACCTGCTGCCGTGAGAGCTCGTCGGCTGCACGGTTGAGCAGGCCCGGAATATAAATGGCATGAAGCGACCTCAGATGCTTCTGACTCCAAAGGTGGAGATGGCGGGCGAGTTGTGACATGGGGCGGGAGCGTAGACCACCCTGGCGGTTGATGTATGCAATGGTCGCAGTGCTGTCCATACGGACCAGTACATGCTTGCCTAGTAGCGGCGTTTTGAAGCGGCCCAGCGCAAGATGAACTGCTAACAACTCGAGGCAGTTGATGTGCCAATGCAGTTGAGGCCCCGTCTACAAACCTGAAGCTGCATGCCCGTTGTAAGGTGGCCCCCCCAGCCGGTGGCAGAGGCATCCGTGGTGACCACAGAATGCCTGGACACTTGTTCTAGAGGAACACCTGCCCGCAGGAATGAAGGGTCCGACCACAAGCTGAGAGTTTGGCGACAGTGCGGGGTCACTTGGACCCGGCACGAGCCGCTCTGCCACCCCCATCTCGGGACTCGATCGTGGAGCCAGTCTTGTAGCGCCCTCATATGAAGCAATCCGAGCGGCGTTACCGCGGCTGCAGATGCCATATGCCCCAGGAGCCTCTGAAAAAGTTTCAGTGGTGCTGCTGTTCTGCGTTTGAGAGTACTCACGCAGTCCAACACTGACTGGACGCGGGCCTCTGTGAGGCGCGCTGTCATGTTGATCGAGTCCAGCTCCATACCGAGAAAAGAGATCCTCTGCCCGGGAGTGAGTTTGTTCTTTTCCCAGTTGACCCGAAGCCCTAGGTGGCTGAGGTGACTGAGCACCATCATGTCCCTGTGTTCGCACAACTGCTCTCTCGACTGGGCAAGGATAAGCTAGTCGTCGAGGTAGTTGAGAATGCGAACACCACGCTCGCACATGGGAGCAATGGCCGCCTCCGCGACATTCGTAAAGACACGGGGCGACAGGGCCAGCCCGAAGGGTAAGACTTTGCACTGATATGCCCGTCCCTCGAACACAAAGCGAAGAAACGGTCTGTGTCGAGGGAGAATCGAGACATGAAAGTACACGTCCTTCAGGTCGATCGCTGCAAACCAATCTTGGGGACGGATGCACTTGAAAATGCATTTCTGCGTAAGCATCTTGAACGGCAGCCTGAGAAGGGACCAGTTCAGGACACGCAGGTCCAAGATAGGTCGTAATCTACCTCTTTTATTGGGTACAATGAAGTACAGGCTGTAGAAGCCAGTCTTCAAATCGGCTGGAGGGGCCGGCTCGATTGTGTCCTTCGCCAGTAGGACTGCAATCGCTACCCGGTGAAGGCCGGGGGACACCAGGCGACTGAATCGCATAGCCGAGTCTGACAGTACGGATGAGCCAGCGAGATGGGCTGGGAAGCACTTACCAGGCACCCAGACACCGTGCAAGCGGGACCAACGGCACGACAGACGTACCCGAGGTGGGGCAGCGCGGCGGAATTCAGGGACCCAACTCGGACAGCATAGCGGCCCGAAGTGGGGTCTGAGTGTACAACACTAACCTGACTCCACCGATCGGCAGGGGATGAGTGAGACGGCATAGGCGCGGCCTCGAGCACATCAGGCTACCGCTGGCGAAGCAAGAGGGGGCAGAGGGTGGCAAGGCATAGCGTTGCACACCACCAGCCTCGCTCTCTTGGGACCCAGAGATAGAGAGCTGCTTTTGCTGAGAATTTGGTACCGCTGGTGAGACTCCAGTGGTGGAACAGAATGATTCAACAAAGGTTATCCACCAGGCCCTCCTCCGGGGAAGAGCAGCAGTCTCTGGGTCGCCCGTCTGGGTCGCCAGGGCTGCTGAGACGGGTGGTGCCGTCCTCCTGCGAAAACTCAACGTCACAGTAGAGCTGGCTGTTTTTTGCTTTTTTTTTTTCACAGGGGACTGACAACCTTGGCGACAAACAGACTGAGGGCCCACTAGTGACTCAGGGAGCACCTTGTGGCGAGCTTTTTGGCTACCCCTTTGAACTGGGGAGAACCACTGGGCACAGTCTCCACCAGTGTCGCCGAAAAGCCACCTCGTGAGATGGGGGCATCGAGAAACCGAACTTTGGCGATGTCCCACACCTATGCAAGGTTTAGTCAGGGGGCGCTTCTGGACCACTAAGGTTGAAATCATCTGGCCGAGGGCCAGCGCTGTGACTTTAACATGGTCAGTCACCAGGCGCAGCTCAACAGAACTACCCTCATGCACTATCACTGTTTGGTCACGTGCAGGGAAGAGGCAGTCTGCAGAGGTCTGCACAGCCCCACCATTGAGGGTAGTGAGAGAGGAAAAACTTTCTGCAGCTTTTGGCACGTTTGACACGCCATATTGGCACCAAAATGCTTCCATACTGCAAAAAGGTTTTTCACACACATCCGGGAAGGCATGGGGCGGGGCAAAGCGATTACGCGTTGCACTGCGCCCTCAGCGTAACCCGGGAAAGCATGGCTGTCAAGTCTGAATCTGATTCAGCATGAGCATGCACACCATTATAGTGAGAGCTCAGCATCATCTTCATTTCCAGAGCGTAACAGCCCTCTCTCTGATGCAGCGATCGACGTCTTATCCTCCCCTTGTGCCCCGAATGAAATGCTAGGTCTAACATGAGAATGACCAGCATCCCATCCAGAAGCTGCCAGGCATGCGAGACAGTGAATGTGGCTGTTAAGTTGACAGCACACAGCACGCTGATCGCTTAACTTTAATGAAAAGGCAAGACGAACAAAGTGCTGACGTGATTATGTTCTCATAAGAGAATATAACCACCCACAAACAGAGTCTCAACATGTCTGCGATGCGATAGAGGAGTGAGGGGCCAACACGGATTGGTTACCGGGCGGGGAAGCCCTCACTATAATCCTCCGGTCACCCTGGCTATACGCAGAGGTAGCCCTTTTCTGGTGCACCAGAAAAAGAACTAGATCGGGGCATAGGCGAGGGACTCCACCTCGTTTGAGGCACTTGAGTCTCTACCGCGCATCTAGAGTTCCGAATGACGCGCGCTGGGTTGCCGTGACAACCCGCGCTGTCAGCTGGCAGCTCGACGGCACACGGCTCGCTGCTCACTTAAACCTTAATGAGAAAGGCAAGACGAACAACGTGCCGACGTGGTCATGCTCTCAAGAGAAAACATAAACCACCCACAAGCACAGTTTCAGCACACTTAAGCCCAGGCATGTGAAACAGTGATCGTGGCCGTCACACGAGGATAGGAAACGACCGCATCCAGAAACACACGGTTGAAAGACGTCTTGAAAAAGACGCAGTGTCAAACTGTGTATGCTCTTTTAGGAAAAACTGCTCTCTCTGGTGCAGAAGCACCCAGGGATGACCGCGGCTACACAAACAGGACGATAGTGCAAGCCTGATGTGAGCACTCACATTCTCATTGAAGGCGCAACATTCTGAGCTGTGAAAACAGCCGTTTTGCCGGCTCTCTGTGAGATCGCGGCCAGCGCTGTCTGCGCTGTCACACCAACACCAGCTTGTAGAGGCGTTCTCCTGAAGAGCAGATTAGTTTTCTTCTTTAGAAGTTCAACACTGTCAGAAGATTGTAGAGCAGGAACAGTAGAACCGCTCGGCTCCGAAGCGAAAGACAATATGCGACGCACCTGCTGCTCGTTATATGCTCGCACTGCAAGCAGAGCAGCTGATGCAATTATCGCATGCCAATATGTATTGGCCCGTTTTAATACTCTCGAAGTAGATTGGTCTCTCAAGGCGATCCCAATCACGTTACGTCGAACGTGAGCGACTGAAAGGGAACTAGAAAAAAAGAGTTAATCATATTGGGACTGAATTTGAGTTCCAATTTGCTTCTTCATTGGACACTTTGTATGCATTACAGAGGAACATCAAAATTGAATGAGCATTTAGTTGATGCTAACAACGTTATCTTACCTGTGAATCATTTCTCTTTTTTTATTGTTTTATAAAAGGGATTCTGTAAAAGAAGCAATCTAAAGGTTATATTTTGAATAATATTGGGTAACAAGTGTTACATTTGGTACTCCAAGTGAAATTGGTTCCAAAGGTGAGGTAAGGTAAAGAAAAAGTTTAACTAGAGAAGATTGTTTTATTGAAGTTTTTTAACTAAACAAGTGATCTAATTAACCTAATTATTATAATTAATTAATGAATACAGCTAATTTGGCTCCAGTAATATAAAAAAAAATAGTTAAAAAAAATGATTTGCCTGGAAGAGAAAATATTATGAATAGTAATAAAATAGCATTCAAAATAAGTGAATAGAAATTAATATGCACTCAACTAAAGGATTATTAGGAACACCATACTAATACAGAGCTGCCAACTCTCACGCATTGGCCGTGAGACACCTGCATTTGATTGGTTTCACAAGCTCACACGCAACACCCCCGATTACTCACGCTGAAATGTCAACCCGGTCGGTCAAATGCTTGAAAGATGAGTTAATCTATAGATCTACCTGTTGAGCCACTCGTGATCGAGTAGTTATGCCGCAAATGAGTTAAAATCTCCCGGAATCTAGAGCGAGCGCACATGCGAGACAGAGAAACAACGTGGTGCGCACAGCAGAGAGGGAAAGCGAGCGAGAGCCCCTGTTGGAGAACCCCATGAGAGCCCTATGGTCAGAAACAATGGTCAGGTAGGCCGTGGCATTCAAACGATGTCCAATTGGCACTAAGGGGCCTAAAGTGTGCCAAGAAAACATCCCCCACACCATTACACCACCACCACCAGCCTGCACAGTGGTAACAAGGCATGATGGATCCATCTTCTCATTCTGTTTACGCCAAATTCTGACTCTACCATCTGAATGTCTCAACAGAAATCGAGACTCATCAGACCAGGCAACATTTTTCCAGTCTTCAACTGTCCAATTTTGGTGAGTTCTTGCAAATTGTAGCCTCTTTTTCCTATTTGTAGTGGAGATGAGTGGTAGCCGGTGGGGTCTTCTGCTGTTGTAGCCCATCTGCCTTAAGGTGTTGTGGCTTCACAAATGCTTTGCTGCATACCTCGGTTGTAACGAATGGTTATTTCAGTCAAAGTTGGTCTTCTATCAGCTTGAATCAGTCGGCCCATTCTCCTCTGACCTCTAGCATCAACAAGGCATTTTTTCTCACAGGACTGCCGCATACTGGATGTTTTTCCCTTTTCACACTATTCTTTATAAACCCTAGAAATGGTTGTGCGTGAAAATCCCGGTAACTGAGCAAATACTCAGACCGGCCCGTCTGGCACCAACAACCATGTCACGCTCAAAATTGCTTAAATCAACTTTCTTTCCCATTCTAACATTCAGTTTGGAGTTCAAGAGATTGTCTTGACCAGGACCACACCCCTAAATGCATTGAAGCAACTGTCATGTGATTGGTTAATTAAATAATGAGAAATTGAACAGGTGCTCCTAATAATCCTTTAGGTGAGTGTATAAGATAGTATCTTACCTCAAAAAGCAACTCAAGAGGTCCATTATAAAGAACACATTTTTGTGAAATGTTTATTTGAAACTGCTGTTTTATTTGCAAGGAAGAAAATAGAAAGTTCTCTCTTGTTTAACTTTTTCCAGCATTTTTTTTTTTTTTTTTTGCCAGCAACCATCAGTGTTTTTTGTAATTTGCGCAAAAATTATGTTTCATGGCCCCCAGAATATTTTGTTGTAGGCTATGAGTATCTGAATATTCAATCCATCAAAAGAAAGAACATACTTTCTTTGTTTCTTTGTTCAGGCTTTTTAACAAATAAAAAACATTTTATTCTAGCTTCATGCATTCTATTTTTTATCAACACTTGAATGTGGGTAAGTTTCTAAAAAAAAAAGCAAAATTTTGAGCAAAAAGCTGAGAAAATCACGCTTTTGTCAAAGACTATGTCTGGATGGGATTCAGAATGATGAATGTTGGTGATCGCATTATTTTTCATCTGCATATGATCACATGTGACATCGCTTGTTTCTGCATCTTACTCGCATGTGTTTTGATCAGTAGGTACAGTACTCTTTCAGAAGATGTGTAATAGCACCCCCTACTGTATAACTGTGAAAACACGGATTGCCGGAAGCGTTGTCTCACAAATGAGGGAATTTTTGTCAATGGCGAGGAAAGAGTTAACACCTGTTTCGTGTAGTCATTTTCTCTTTAACTGCTGCAGCCACTGTCTCGTTAATCGAACATGGACTTCTGGTTGTTGATCCAAAATTGTGAAGGTGTAGGCCTATCTCTCTGCATCAAATCCTGTTGAGTATTAACCTACAACTCACACCACGACGTTACACGGCGTTACAATGGCCTTTTCCTACAGTTCCATAACTCTGCTGTGGCAGCTGATATGTTATTGCAATATACTCTGCATGCATGGTCTCATTATGCATCTAAAACCATCTGAAATTGCTGTGTCACTTTTGTTTAACCCACAGTGCATGCCAACCAGAACTTTTTTCATTATTCAACGTTTTCTCAATCCACAGCAGACATAACAGTCATAGTGAAGACATGGCAGTGCACAGAAGCCACATTCAGAAACCTTTCAATTACCACAGAAAATACGTTACACACAGCTAAAAAAACACCATGTGGCTTCCATTTGGATTGAACAAAGACAAGACCTGGGGGCCTTGAAAATCATGTATGATAATTTGTTTATGAGCAAGATCATTATTAATAGAAAATATAATTTGCTAAATTTGTATGGGAAATATTATTGAAATATGTTTTTAAAACCAGGGCCAGGATATTCATAAAAAATAATCTTTTATTTTCCACAGAAGAAAGAAAATTTAACGGTCTGGAACGACATGAAGGGAAGTAAATTATAACCATTTTAATTTCTGGGTGAACTATCCTTTTAAAACATGAAACACTTTTATATATTTACTTTCCTGTAGGCAATCCTGATTTATCCCGATAAATTATTTTCAGAACCAAGCAGGATTTTTAGCAAGCTTTGTCAGATTCTATCAGCAAGCTTTATTCATGCCATTTATTTCTTGCGGTTGTGTCTTGTGGCACACTATCTGTTTGTACACTCATAAATTAACCAGTATAGTTTGTCAAATACAAATTCCATAAACTGATGTCTATGGAAGCTGCAATAATAATCTTTTCAATTAGTCTATAATTTGTTGAAGTGTTTTATTCATTGCATATACACATTGTGTAGGAAACTAAAAAGTTTACTCTATTCTTCTCCCAGTTCACTAGACACTTTTATGTATTTTGGGAGAAATTTATGAATTTACGTGATGTAATTGATATTGAAATAATCATAAACAGTTCCAATATTTATTGTGAAAGTTTTTCTACATTTTTGATTGTTCCACAGTTCTTCTACAACCAACAGTTTAAGTCGACAATTTAAACTAGGAAGAATGTCAAAAAAAAAAAAAAAAAAAAAAAAATTGAGAGAATTTTCTAAAGGTTCACGGGACAAAGGGTGGATCTATAGTTCATGAATCACCCATGAGTAAATAGAGATTTTATTAAATAAAATAAAAACATGTTATTATCCCACTTTTTTAATGCAAAATTAAATTCATTACACTCAAAAAATTCTCAAATTATATGTACAACTTTACAATATTTTTGCAACATTTCTTTGCTAAAAAAGTATGAAAAGGATATTAGTATACATCTAGGATGCATTATACTGCTCTAACAGGAATCATCCTCAAAATACTGGTTAAAAGCTCATGAACAGAATTTATATACATCAATCTCCACAATATCCCATCATGTACTCCCAGAGAACTATACAGGAATAGTACCATGATAAAGCACATTTCATAGACCTTGCACAATAATGTTTGTGGTTATAAGCACTATAATTCTATAACTAATTATCAAGCAAATTACACACTATGTAAATGAAGACAAAGCTTTTGAAAAAGTTGTCCAAACAGTAAGTACAGTAGACAGGTCTATAAAGAAAAAACAGGGGTGGTGTCAGTGTCAGACATAACAGAAGGCCTCTTGGGAACTTGTTGGAGTTTGCTGTTGTCGGCCAGTCCTAGGCTACAGGACATGCGCTGAAGCAGGCTCAAGAGATCCTTCCGAAAGCGAACCCCGATAAAGACGTACAGAATAGGATTCAGGCAACAATGTGTGTAGGCAAGACATTTAACAATTTGCCCAGCCATATCTAAGCTTTGCGCGACTTCACAGTCCGTTATTGTGGCTTTGTTGGCTTGGCCTGCTTCTATAATCAGATATCCATTTAAAGGCAACTGTGAGAGAACAAAAGCAGCGACAACGGCAAATATGACCCTCAGAGCTTTGTGTTTTTCAAAGCTTCGAGCCAGCATGAGTTTGCGAATAATGACTGAGTAACATAAAACAATTACCAGCAATGGGAGTAGGAAGCCAACACAGATCTGTAAAGCCAACACCAATACTTTAGTATGGTTGTTGTCTGTGATCAAATATACCATGACGCAGGAGTTGAGCTGGGGGCTTATATATTTCACTTTGGCAAAGAGAAATTCCGGTAGAGCTAAGAGGCAAGAGGCGAGCCACACAAACGCACAAGTTATCTTACTATACAGCATGCGTTTTACTTTGTAGTTGTGTGCTTCGGTTACATGGACGATGGCAATGTAACGGTCCACGCTAATGCAAGTGAGTAAGAGCATGCTGGCAAAGAAGTTAATCTTGTAGACTGCAGAAACTCCTTTGCAAATGGCCTGGCTGAATACCCAGCCTTGATCGGCATTTGTTGCCCAGAAGGGCAATGTGCCAAGGAAGAGAAGATCAGCCACTGCCAGGTTCAGCAGGTAGACATCTGTCATGGTTTTGAGCCGGTTTCTCACAGTTGTGAAGATACAGACGACCAGTAGGTTGCCCAAAGCCCCCACAACAAAGATGATCCAGTAGAGAGGGGGTTCGAAGGTCTTACTAAACTGTCGCACTAGTTCTTTTTGACATAATCCATCCAGGTTTGATTCATAGTCATCAGTATCAGTTGTCTGAAATAAAAATAAAAAGTATATTTATATTTTCAGGGACTTTAAATACTGTGCACTGTCCATTTCATTTGATTTACAGATTTACTTAAAAACAAAACATACCAATCATCTAAAGGAATGTTCTTTCCTCTGTGGAGCACAAAAGGAGAAGTTTTGAGGGACATACTGGCCTTTGTTTTTCACGTAATGAAATTAATTTTGCGATATATTCTGAAAGTCTTTCACACAAGTCTTCTCAAGACATTCATATGACAAATAAAAATGTAAGCTTGTTCAATTGCATTCTTCCCTTACCGTATTTTATTTGTACTTTGACTAATATTAAACTGTGTCACAATTGGTCATGTTCCATTGACATCACAACATAATTTAGTGTTTTGTTTTAAGGCACATATTGTTATGGATGCTAACAGTGGAGAAAAAATATTTAAATGAATATAACAAAAATGTTGGTCTGTTCAACAGTTATATGGCTTCGGGTTGGGCTTCACAATACGTGGAATATTATATGAATGAGTCATGTGAACGACTTTTATTGCATTTATTATCATTTTAGAGCTCAACAGCCTTCAGTCATTTTCATTATATGGTAAAGAGTAGAATGCACATTCTTCAAAATATCTTCTTTCATATTCCACAGAAGAAAGAAACTCATATGGGATGGAAAAGACATGAGGGTGAGTAAAAGATTTTTGTATAATATTCCTATAAATTCTCTTATTAGCTTTTCATCTAAATCCTCTCAGAGTGCTGACTATGAAGCTTAGAAATTTGTTTCCCACTGTCTTTTCAGACAGATCTTCCACTCAACTGACAGCCACTTCCTGTCAACAGTGGTACAACAGTCTCTCACCATTTTGCAGCTGTAATCCAGTTTATCAGTAAAGCGTGAATCAGTGTGACATCACGCCCCTGCGAACTTTGCCAATCTAAATTTACAAAACATGTTCCGCAGTTCAGATCAGGTGCAGGTGTCTCTATTGGAGAAACCACACAAGTACACCACATCCACATCCTCTTTTAACCCATTTCTGAAGCATGCACAAACAGATAGAGCGTCACCCACCCTGGGGGTCGACATAAACACAGCCCCTTCGGAGCATGTCAAACACTAGATTCTGTTCCATCCTGACATACATACAGATAACAGATAAAGGATATGTGACGCACACCATGGAAAATCTTTTCATTGTGTTGTTTAAAAACTGCACAACGTGGTAACAGCCAAATCTGTCTGTATGATCTCAATCCAAAAAGGTGCATCAGATAATAAGGGACAAAGATATGGATTAGTATAAGTAGT